>VYZM01022381.1:54604-153542 GCA_013398915.1 Dromas ardeola | reverse complement strand
AAAAAAAAAAAAAAAGCCAGACTAGCCAGGGCTGCAACAGCTTCACATTCAGAGGGAAATGAAGGAGGCCACCCTGCTTCCTCCAAACCTCTGCTGGGGAAACTCTCCGAGGATGCATATTGATTTCTGAATTATTATGGGGGTTGTATATTGAAAAAACAATTATTTTTCTTCTTGCCACATTGTTAATCACATTGAGCTCCATGTTGTCAAACGAAAGAAAGATGCATGTAACGTTTTGTAATATGAGCCCATTTTTAACTTTGCGCACACCAAATGAAGAAGCAGTTAATAAAACCCTGTCGTTTAGAGGAATGGGTGAATTAATTTTGCCTTGTAGGATGTGATTCAGGATTGTTTTTGCAGAAATCTGGGGCCCGCAAGAAAAATAATCTCCCATAATCTTCTTATAATACAATTATTCTCTTACGTTTCAGCCTGCCAGTCTTTTCCCACTCCCACTACGCAGAGTTTCCTGAACCTTGAAGTCTCAGGGAGCAGCTGACATTTGGTTTCTCCATTCATTTTTCTGTTTAATTCTTCATGGCAGGACAGTGCTTTTTTAAAAAAATAGATCCTCTCTCCTCTATGTTACGCGTACTGTTTTGGGGCCCTGGGCAGGTCTCCACAGACATGGATGTGCCTGTGTGCCGTAGAAGACGGGGATGAGGAGATAATTCAGCACCTTCTGAAATCAAAGGGAGTTTTGACACCAGCCTTGTATCAGTAATTTCATGCCCAGACTATTTTGAGGGCAGTTAATCCCATTTTACACTTGCCATTTCTATCTGTGCACAACATAGTAGAATGCAATATATTATGCAGCACATTACAGTAGTAGGATCAGTAAAGGAGTAGCCAAGCCATCAATCATGTGCTATACCTCTCAATGAAAAAATAATTAAATCGTTTGAATCCCATTAATTGATATCCTTTATTTAATTGACACACTAAAAGAAAAATACCTTGGGTTACCACCCTGCTCCTTCTGTTCTTTACCCTGCCCTTTACCAGTTTCCTTTGACACAAGTTTTTAACAATTTTAGACAGCACCTAGAGGAAATAAAACTTCGCAACCCCCCACCGTGTTCCCAGCCCCGGGGAGGTCCCTGTCCCCGGGGAAGGGGCCGGGCAAGGAGCGGGTGCTCGCTGGGAAGGAAGGAGCCCGGCAAAGACATCAACCCAAATATTTAACATCACATATTGCATTCTGTTGTTTACGTTATTATGGGTAAAAGACAGTCTCAATAAAAATAAATAAATAAATTAAATACTCTAAACTGTCTATCAGCTAGGTTAGCATCAGGCACTGAACTGCCAGACCACAAATCTTGAATATGTTGACGCTAAATGTCTACTAGGAGCATATGTTATGGATCAAAGAACACACTGATTAATCCAGCAGAGACGAAAGTCTGTCACTTTGGTCATGGTGGCATGATACCACAGAAGGCAGTACTGGGGAAGCAAATGAATAGAAAACAAATGCCAATGAAAAAAGTAGCTATAAAAGAAGGTTACAGTCTAAAATACAGTTTTATTAGCGCAAACACTTCCACCCTTGGGCACAGTTTTTTAATGCGTTTCCTGTTTTTTTAAAAATCATAAAGTTCTTAAGATTTTTTGGGGATCTTCATGTGTATCTGTTTCCCTGCTATCATTTACACTAAACCTGTTCAAGCGGTTTATGATTTTTACCATGAAAGCTGTCTACATGAAGCTATCTATGTACATTGGTGTATCATCAGGAGACAAGACTCTGGAATCACAGCAATGCTGTATTCAGAGCTCGACTGGTTTTCTCCAGTGGTTTGTTGGCTTATTTTGCATCTCTGTTGAGCATTTTAGCATCTTGTTCACGTGCAGTTTTACAGCGATTCTTCATCTGGAAGTGATAAAGTAGAACACCCTCTACTTGAAATCTACTTTAAAAGAGAGGAAGACAACTTTATCTTTTTTAGTACTTTCCAGTATTTTTCCATACATTACCACAGGTAATGTCATGAACGCTTCCCTCTATCTAGTATATCTTCCTTAATTACTGCTTCAGAAAACCTTCCCCGTAACTTACATGGGAACATTTCTATTTCAAACATTTTCCATTTAGTTCCAGCGTTTACTTGAAAGTGTTTCAAACATTTTCTATTTCTGCACTCAAATTTTCTTCCTTACGGTAACATTAATTTAGTTTTGTTTTGAATTAGAAAGGGGAAAAAACCCAACTTTGGATAAGATGACTTTCCTAAATTCAAGCTTTAATACTGAAAATATTTCTTGTGCAGGAGGCAGCGGGGCCAATAGTCTGTGGGGATCCTCTGCTTGTAAACTAGGGGATTTGTACACAGATTACATTCCGCGGCATCTGATTCTTTGGAGAGAATGGGATTCCCAGCACTCTTTTTAGCTTCCAGAAGAGTCTCTGATTAAGCTCTGCTGAAAAAGCTCCCAATTCTGCTTGTCATTCAGTCGTGTTTTAATGCGTCCCCTACATTTTGAAAAGATAGCCACCTTCGTCATAATAATATCCTGTCGATGCACGCATGTATAGTTGCTAACTTAATGTATAATTTATGAATTAGATTTTTCAAAAGTAGTCCGTGAGTGGGTATATTAACTATCCATGTTCTGTAAACGTTCCGTCTCATTTTGGCAAAGGGGAAGTTATCAGTAATCTCAGAAGACAGATAGATGTGTGTGAGTGTGTGTGCATATTTTATGTTGGTAATATGTATTTATATCATGATATCTGGCAAGCATGTCAGAAAATACACGCACCTACAATTTTACCTGGTTTTATTGCAAAATGATAGTACGGGTTCTCTGAAGGAATAAACATTGCTGTATTCGGTAGATGCCTTTAACAAGCCACCGCTCGGTTGTGTTTGTCCTCAGCTTGTTCTTCTGCATAATTTAAAAGACAGCTGTCATAGCTGCATGCTCTCCTGTCTAAAATCTGACGTTTGTACGGTGTTAAATAAACCACATACTGTGCTCAGTGCTCTAAACGGGGGCCCCCCCGTCCCTGCAGCAGCAGCCGGGGCCGGGGATCCCCGCGCGGGGCAGTGGGGTGCAGAACCAGCCAGGCTGGGCTTCGTCCAAAGGCCGTCGTTTGGGAACGGGTTAGAAAGGACAGGGCAGAGAAGAGGAGACCGGGCCGTGGTGGTGGCTGTGCTGGCTGAGACGGTGACATTCTGCTAGGGAACACGGCGCAGGATGTGTGGGCGGCAAATGGCCCTGCCGTCACCCGGCTGCTCCGGTGGCACCCCCTCACCCAGAGCTCACCCCTGGCCGGGGTGTGTGGCTGAGCCCCCGCCTGAAAGGGGTTTAGAGGAACAGCACTGAGGCAAGGGCTTGAACGGAAAAAAATGATGGGAAAAACCAGTGACAACTCATCAAATCACATTACACTAGCAGAATGACCGGGAGTTTCTTCAGAATAAAGAGTTAAAAGTTAATTGCGTGGTAAAGACCATGAGATCAGGATCCACGGGACTCAGGAGCTGATTTATGCACTGCAAATGTGTATATCCTTTGGAGAAAAGGCCATTTCCTGTTTAAAAATTTAAAAATACATGATTAAACTCTGTGGTTACCAAACCAAACACATTACACTATTTAGTCCATTAAAACTCCAAAAGCCTGTTACTTATCGTACAGTGATGGATTGATTGTATTTAATCTTTCCTCCTTCTGAAGTTGTTTTCATTTCCTGCAGCAGCCTGCACTCCCAGCAACGCCACACCAGCCCAGAGTCTTCCCTGGCCCCCGCTGGAGCCGATTATAAAAATCTATTGTCACTTGGACAATATTTATATGAAAATAGCTACATCTTCTGAACCCTTATTATTATTATTGTAACAAATCCATATGAAAGCTGGAGCCGGATGATAATAAGGATACCTGAGCAAGCGCCACTGAAAAATTCTTATCTTTTACCATTACATTAAGCCACCGTCATAAGCTCTGATACATTCAAATGTTTGCTACACGACATGACTTTATAAAAAGCGCTTTTTAACTGAGGCTAAACACAGAATAAGCATGTTTCGTAAAGGAAGAAAAAAAGTGGATCTTGACCTTTACTATAATTGTCCAATAATAGTTTGTTATTTACCAAGTAACAAAGGTAAATACTATTATTAGACTAACTTTCCCTGCTGTGGCTATAAATACACAGGGGCAATGATGCAGTCAGACCCTTTATTTCTCACACCTACTCAGGGACATTTTGTCCAGCTGAGGCTCTCTCAGAAGGGGTGGTCAGACCAGTTAAAGGAATTTATGAAATAGAAACATACAGTACAGATCGCTTCTACTGTAGATAATTTGATATTGAGAAGTGCAGCTGTTTGCTTGGTTTTGGTTTTCATTTACACAGTTCTTACTAAGAGGTGTCCACCCTAATTTTCCTTTTACCACCTGTTGGGTGTAAATTCTGTTGGGAACTTTCTCTAACAAATTTGTGAGAAATGCTGATGGAGAGTTACTGACTTTGTAGTTCATGGAACAGTAAGTTTGGTGATTTTTCCTTTCTCTTAAGCACAGAGATCTATCTAAACCTCAGGATTTGCATTAGTGCTTTTTCAATTTACTGCGGTGATTCAGTAGGCAGAATTAGAGATGGCTTCTGAGTTCTTGAGAAGCTGGATTTGTCAGTTTTGAGTTCAGACATCAAGAACCGTAGTAAAGAAGAAAGGGAAGACTTTCTGTTCTTACAATGAACACATCACCTCAGAATGGGGGGGGCAAGAATTGATGTTATAAAATATAATGTAGCCAGAAACTTCCAAAGGGTGTCATGAGGATTGTGGCATTATTTAAGCACAGCACTGTAAAGGTACAGTTAAAAAAAAATCACTACTGTGTACGTCAGGAAATGAGAAGATGGTTCAGAGACAAAAGACGGGCAGACGTAGTGCTTAGCGATACGGTTTAGTGGTGGTTTTGTCAGAGTTAGGTTGATGGTTGGACTCGATGATCTGAAAGGTCCCTTCCAACCTAGATGATTCTGTGATTCTATGTTGGGACTTTTAAATGCCCAACATCGATTTAGTTCATAATGATGCCCCAATGGAAATGGGATTCTTATCCCTGTTAAAATATCTCCAGGAATCTAAAAAAGCTTAGACTCATCAGTCAGGTATAGTTAATGCCACATCTTTAAGTTCCTAAGGAAGTCATTTTTAAGGTAAGTCTGTTTGACCGCGTGGCTTTTAAAAATGACCATTTGTTAGAGAAAGCGTATCAGCAGGAAGAAATCGTGTGAATTTTTTTCCTGCACCTGCGGATATAGCCTTTTGGTTGCTCTGGTAATGACTTGGATCAGACTACAGGACTTGTATGATTAGCCCGCAAACTTTGCTCCTACCTGGAGGAGACAGGATTAATCTTTTCAACTGGTGCAGCACACATTGTACTCGTGGTCAGGGTGGTAATTTCTTAAGTCGCATGCTTAGGGTTAACATCTTGCTCTTGAGTTGCAATATGTAACTAGGATTTAAGTATCTGTTTTGTGTGATTAAGAGCAATTCTGAGCAATTAAAGAAAACAGTTCATTTGTGGCAGGTGGCAGAAAGCTAAAGAAGATAATTACTCTTTTTAGCCATCTGTGTTAACTGCCATTAGCAGAATTAAACTGAGATTCACCACTTTGAAATTTGAGGCAAAGTTCCTTTCCCTCAACTACATAATGTAACATTGTCTGAAGTCTAATTACAAACTAAAGTAATTTCACCCTGCTTGCCTATTTGTTAATTTTATTAAAAATGTTGGCACTCCAAGATATGATAAATTGAACAACTGCTTGTACTAAATGTCTTTGAATTACATGTTGGCTCTGAAAAACTGTTCAACATTGAGTGAGAAGTTTATCCTGCAAAGTCCTGATCTATACCATCGGCAACTGCAGAAACAAACTTGTATTGAAAAGAAAAAACATTTCTACTCCTTCCATCAAGTGTTACAACTCTGAAATAACTCCGTGCCCCTCCCCGGCTCTGCTGACCATCCGAGTGCTTAAACTGCTGCTCGAAACCTTGTCGAACGATCAGGAATCACGTCACGGCTGAGGCACCTATGCTGCAGAAAGGCCATGAGCAGCTACAGAAATATTTGTTGAGACATGGAAAATACACATCATCAAAGCAAAAAAGCGGGCGTGGGAAATCTTTCCTCATGTACCCAGCAGGAGGAGGAATGAAGGCAGAGCGGAGGCATTCCTGCCTCTGGAAACCACTACAAGCCTGCCAGGGAGTACAACACAGTTCTTAGCTCTCGCTGTATAGAGTCTATAGCACCAAGCACTTACAGACTGATGCAAATGAAAAATACGATTCTGGCCAAGCCCTCATGTCTGAAATGTTAGCATTTTTTTCTGATTTCTCTATTTTCTGGAAATTGTAGGAGGCTGGGTTCCATGGATATAGTACCAGGCTCATGTGTTACCTTCTGGTATTTCTCAATTGCGTCTACTCTGTACTTTTGGGTATTAGGATTCTGGCAAAATTAACGTCTCACGCTGTAAGCACACAAAGCCACAGACCCAGCCACTGTATGGGTTGGACAAAAGGTTAGCCTGGAACAATTGCAAAATTTTCCAAATACTAATGATACTTTTGAGTACCGAAGTACTCAGGCTTGGGATTTTTTATAGTAAACATTATGCTTAATCACCAGTAGGAGTTTTCATGTTCACAGGATGATCCCAGCTAATTACTGAATCTTTCTTACTGATTAATATCAACTAGATTTCATTTTAAAATGGGTGGATTATGTTCAGGGAATTACATTGGACTTTAATGACTGTAATGACCCATTATAAACTTGAGAATATATTATGATTCCTCTCCTGCGTGAAATAGTTTACCACTGTGCTTTTCAAAACCTGAATCTGTATTATTTAATGGTGGTACTTGTGTAATTCCATGCTACAATTATCCTTTAGCAAGGAGAGAAATAGGACACCTAGACAAATACCGTACAACTAGTCTGGTTTCGGAAGGCACTGTTTGGTAAAGGCAGAACAGACCAGTGATCTGAGACGGTCTTTAAATAAGGCAAATATTTACAGTCTGATCTTCAGCTGATACAACAGACGTATTAGAAACGAGGGACTGAGGATAGGATGCCCAAAATCTAAGTTGCAAGTTTTTAGCAGCATTATTTGTGTGACGGGCTGTCTGATGAGAGCGTGGGCTACTGCTCCCGGAGCAGCGACTCCGACTTTGCCAGAGGTTTTGTTCCTTTCACTCCTCAGCAGGCTGGGTATGCAGAGAGCGTTCTGGGTGGTTTGTGCATATGTAGTCTGTGTTGGCAAACTTGAATTAACAAAAGCTGCTTTCTGTTGCCAAGAACTATGGAGTTTCTCTTAGCAGTGAGTATTTGAACCGGGTGGTAACACCTGAGGAAGACATCCCTGGTTAGTGCAAGGGCTCTCACTTTGTGCAGGGACTTCGGGCATCTTCGGATGCACTTTCTGTAGAGAAACCCTGTGCCTTACTGGGTTTTTTAGATTTCAGATTTATGTAGTCTGAGGGGGAGACACTATGGACCTTGTAATGGAAACTGGCTGTGCAGAGAGTATTTCCAGTTGTTTTTGCGATTGCTGGTGGGGAAGAAAAGACTTGTATCGTTGGTCTGCAGAAGTAACGGACTTTGAGCGTCAACTCAGCTATGTTTTCAAGATGAATATCTAGAAATTCTGTTCCTTGCCTTCGTTTCTGTGTGTTGTGAGTGACTTTCACGAGTAAAGTTGTGTGTTTTCCGTAGAATGTAAGTAAAGTCAGCAACTTCACTGTTAGTCTGTAAGGGCAGGCTTGTTTTGCCGAAATGCAGATATCCAGTGCCATCTAAGATGCCTTTAGACACCCCCACACCTGGCAGATGGGATGCAGGACTTAGGAGGACCTGCAGCCCTCTCAAGCAGCACCTGGAGGCCAGTGCAGGTACTCCACAGTGCCTCAAATGCCAGTAAAATTCTGCATTGAGGCAAC
This sequence comes from Dromas ardeola, assembly GCA_013398915.1. NCBI lineage: Eukaryota > Metazoa > Chordata > Aves > Charadriiformes > Dromadidae > Dromas > Dromas ardeola. The sequence goes on along the minus strand of VYZM01022381.1, from coordinate 145,551 downwards.
AATATCCCAGTTGAGGTCTCGTATGAATGCTATTGCCAAGCTAATCAGGCAGTTGGAAAAAGCTGAGCCGTAGCTACATCTAGATAAATTAAATACCCATTTACATAGGTTACATGTGATTCTGTATAAAGTTGCGTCCTATGTTTATTGGGCTTCGGTCCGTAAGTCATTGCAATGTTCCTTTAGCTAGTGAGATGTCTTTATTTGAAATAAAAGAAGGTATTTGCTATGGAGGAAATATAAACAAGTTGAATTCTAATGAACAGCTTTATGTTAAATATACGGGACAGTTATTCAAATCTCCTCTATGAATCAGAAATACTGGAAGTGATGTTGCTAAGCTTGCTTTGCTGTGTAGCTGCGTGTCCTTCTTAGATACTTCTTACTTCATTATTGCCTGTCTGAGCTGTGTTCTGGGACTTCGGTACAAAAGGAATAAGGGAGTGGGAGGCAGAAATTGTGCAGGAGAACAAAAGCCCTTCAAATAACTCTTTTAGACACATTTCACACTTTAATTGAATAAATTGTACAGAAAATCCTATGTCTGTAGTACACAACTCCCCAGGTGCTCTCAGCTACTATATCCACAGCTGTTTATAGTCAAACTAGGTGATTTAATACACTTATATCTGTATATATTGTACAGTGTGTTTTAAAATCAAATGGCTGTGAATTTGGACTTGGAACAAGGCAAACGCTCTGTGAAGAGGCGCAGCCTCTCTCCTTGGGCCTTACAGTTAATCTCTGAATATCTAACCAACATTAAAAATAGCACATTCTGCTGAGATATAAGCTCTGTTTTCAATGAGCGCGTAATGTCATTAACATGACATACATGCACAAAAAAATGTATGTATCATGTCAGTTGGCAAATCAGCTGCTGCCTGGTGTTCCCCAAGGGGAGGGATTCACGCGTGAGGCTGCCAAAAGAAGGGTCATGATTCAGTTTGGCAGGGGCATAGCCTGGACACATTTTCCTTTAATTGCTCCTTGTCATGTGAGATGTGGTCCTGGGTGACACTGTGGCTAGAATAATACAGAAAATAAATACATGCAATCTCATGTATGCCAGAATCTCTAAATGCTCTGTTTATTTTGCCAGTGATCATTAAAGATCAAAATAATTAGGGTTTCATTTTCTCCCACTTTTTTCCCATCATTTCTGCCTGAGTGATGCAGGAGCCAACAGAAAGGAACCACAGTACATTAAAACGGAATCATTTTTCCTGGCTGATTTGTAGTCCTATAGTCAAACTGCTTGTGCCTCACTTTGTAACTCTATCAACACAGGGAAGAAAGGCTAAAGATGCTTCTTAAGTCTCCCTGTAAAGCCTGATGGCTGGGGATGTCCTACAGTTTATTCACAGCAGGACACAGTGTAATTGTCAGCTCCGTGTTTCTCCCCTAAAGAGCTGCTCTCTGGTGAAGGGAGGGAAAAAAACCGTGAACAAGATTTTACAAATTTGGCATATGGTGGAGCAACCGCAGAGGCTGAAAATGACTCAGTAGCTACAAACTACAGGGCAGAATACAATTCTGCAGATAATGTGGCCTCTCCTTTGGAAACTGTGCCATACACAAACCAGGCGTGATTTACGGCAGGTGCAGCTTCTACAACAGGGTGGATTGAGGAGGGAGAATCTGCACGCATGTGTATACTTTGGGGTGACTTTGCTGGATACGAGGAAAATTATAGGGAGGGCTGGAGGGGATGGGCGGCAGAGGGATGGGGTTTTGTATTAAGGCATGATGGCAATGCATTCACAGGTAATGCGTAATGCATCCAGGAGGCAATCCTGGCGTCTGTATATTATTCTAGTGATCCTATAGTGCCTTTCCTGTGCTCACATCTCATAAAATGACATAAACGGGCCATGAATGACTGATTCCGCTGTCATTATGGTACCACTGAGTGCAGATGTGTCCTGGCCTGTTTTATGTCTCCCCCTGAGCCAAGAGTGCTGCTTGGCCACGGGAATGCTCGCCTGGCCTCGGGTCACCTGGGGACTGTATGGCCTGGGGCAGAGGTTGTGGCAGCAGCAGGGGGGTGGCTGTGGGGCAGTACCCTTGGCAGAGCGGCAGGGCAGGCGAGCAGAGGGGATGCTTCAGACACAAGGTGAGTGGTGACCCCAAAAAGCTGCACAGGACGTGGGCACAGTGTCCCAAGTCCCCTGGAGAACCAGCCCGCAGAGCCTGGCCACCCTGGCTTCCAGCTGATCATCTATCGGCACCAAGAGAAAGGTCTTTGTCTTCAATAAGCCTTCCGACTCCTTGTGCAATTATCATTAAGAGCGTGTCGAGTGTTTGGAGTCAGCCATTTAATTGTATAAAAGCAAAGGTTTAACCACAAAAGCTGCCAGGCACTCCCACAATTATCATTTATCAGCCAAACAGAATGTCCTCGGGTTATGTATTCATCAAATGTTTATTGATTTAAGCTTTGGGCATTTTACAGGATTAGAAATTATTACTTCTGATTTAAATAGTGTTTAGAGGACAGAAATCAAATACAAAACATTGTATTTATAAAACAGCAGGTTTTTAAAGAATTGCACAACAGAAGTATTAGAGAACATGAGCTCCTCTCCAACGTTTTCAAAGGAAAAAAATGGTCTCTATATACAGCAACCAGCCAAGTATTAAAAATAAAGTGGGCCCATTTTTTACTTCGAGTGAGATTTTGCTCTTCCCAGTGACTCCGTTCAGAGTAGAGGATATCAGGTCCTCTGACAATCTTTGCTGATACCTGGTCACTCAGGAGAGGGGGTGTCTATTTATGAGGGGAACATTCCCACCCAGTTCTTTCCCACCCAACATGCGGTCATCAGCACACAGTCTAAAATAGAAATGACGCACCCTTCGGGGGAACAAAGCACTCCCAAGCTCTGTGTCCGGGGTGTAGATATAAATATATCATCTATCGAACTGTGTCTGTGATACGGCTTAATCATATCAAGCTAATCATCCCCTGAATCCGGAGCCGATCTTTGTGCAGGGCTCAGTGGGGACGAGTCCCAGGCACTAAGGATGAGCCACCGAGCCGGTCCAGCGTGTCCCCTGCCACCAAAGAGAATTTGCTGTGCCCTGAGCAGCCGGCGGGTGCGTTTTCTGTGTCTCACCGGCAGCCCTGATCTTCCCTCAAGGAAGTTCATTTAACGGTGTGTTTATATATACAAAAGGTATTATCATTTAGTATTTTACCTTGGCCCTTAGAGGCTTGTCCTATATGTAGCCATAAAAGGGTGAGATCTGTTTATAGCTGAAACCTGTTTTAAGCGAAGGGCATCTTGCACAGCAATTTGTCAGCAGCTAAAGAGCCTGGGGCTGGGAGTAGACATTTACTTACAGAATCTTTAGACTATTTTAAACAGGCCTTTGGGACCTCCCTACTGGCCAGCCTCTGACATGCCCTTCTGTAGCATCTCTCCGTGTTATTTCTTTTAATTGACTAACCTCAGCGCTGGCTGTTCAAAATCACTTTAACCCAAACATGCCCCCGGTCTGAAGCTCCTAATGACCTTCCCCTGGCCCTAAACACATATGGCTGAGACAATGCAAACATCATTTGGAAGATGAGTGAATTCAATAACTCAATTACCACTGCACCAAAATAACATTTATCAAACACTGGCCACAGCGGTTTGTGTCTTTAGCTCTCTCTGTTTCAATGGCACGGCATTTGGGTGAAAGTAACTAATCGATTTAGGAATGATTAAATAGAAATTTGTAACACTTGGCATTATTAAACCTTCAATCTTCATTACAACTGCTTAACGATTACATCATGGGCTGTGTAAAATAAATTAACAGTAGCTGGAAACAATCTCATCATAAATAAAGAAAGCAAAGGTATTGGACTAGTGTTCAATAGAAAGCCTAATAAAAATACATATATTGTGGCATTATTAGTAGGTTATAAATACTGAGTTTTGGAGGAGTTTCCAGACTGAAAAATTGAAAAAGCCCCCCAAGCCACTAGCTAGTGTCTAACACTGAACTCGTTTATTTTAAAAGGTCTAATTTAGTGGTAGAGCCAGCAGCCTGAGAGCTGGAGATGAAGGTCACCCCCCGCATCCTCCTCTAAAACAGCAGAAACACTCCTTTACAGCCAGCCTAAATCCCAGGTTCTCCTCATGGGCTCCACACTCATCCTTCGCCTGAAGTTCAGTGAGTTTCTAGTTTCACCAGCTCCTTCAGACATCCAGGAGAGGTCCTCTCCTGTTCCTCTTTCAGAACCAAAACATTCAATGTTTTACATAAGTTAATTTTTAAAATAATTTTGAAAATCCTGTAAAATTCTTTCAACTATTTTCCTACCATCTTTGTTCAAAGCGTGATCTTCCCACAAACACCCAGACTGGGTGAACCGTTCACCATTCTGCGTACAGAATACCTAATTTGAAAGCGTCACTGTTACTACTAAATGAAATCACAGCATTTCTTTAAAAATTTCTCTGGCTACCTATTAGATACATTTGGTCTGTGGATCACTACAGCTATCTACTTATTTATAAAATGCTAAAATTGAAAATTATTTGGAGCTAATCTGGACAGAAAGATGAGTCCGAGGGTGCATTCGGGCGGTGTGAAAGCAGCTGGTGGGTTCTGCCCTGTTTAACACAAGGTCACTCTGAGATCCGAGAGGATTTTCCAGGTAGCTGGAATCTGTATCTGCTCTTCCCTCTTTGGACTTATGCCAAACTCAGCTTTTCTGGTGTTGGAGAATGTTGGCCAGGAAGTTCCAACCCCAAAACTTTAATCTCCAGCGGTAAAGTGTAAATAACCTCTAGCTTTACATCTAGGTTCAAAAAATAAAGTAGCCTTTTCTTTCATTTCCTACTACCACCTCTTCTAGGCATTGAAAGAGAAACAAGCAGCAAACCTGATCCTGAATGCCTAATGAAGTAAAAACAAGAATAGAAATAAAGAGATTTAACAAGTATTTATCAAATGGTATTCGGCTATTTAGAAGGCGTTATACAACACAGGGAGGTTTTCCAACACATCAACCGTAATTATTACAATGAAAAATACTTTGAATCACAACTCTCCTCCTGTTAAAACTGGAATGTAAGTTTAAGTCACCACATACCATGACATATAATAAATAATAAATAAAATGTTATTGACAGTGGTAAGTATGGTCCCTTGCTTCTTTTTCAGAAATGAATCAAAAGAAAAGATGGCTACATTAAAGTGGCTCAGGCCTGTAATTTTCTTCCAGTTCCAAGCATATAGCAAATGCCATTATTATGTTCAAAGTTGTGGTTTTTTAAAGCTCAGAAAGCCGGCCATTAAGCAAAAGCAATCAGCATGGGGTATAACCATTCTAGGCCCTTTATTTTTTTTTTTATTTAAAGAAATTTTTCTTAAGTGAATGGAAAGGGCAACCCCCTGCCCCCCCTCCCCAAAGATGGATCTTCATGTAAAAGGCAGCAAGCTGTGAAATGAGCTGTAAGATAAACAAGCTGGTTCTTAATCCTCTAAAGTTCCAGCACACAAGCCTACTGCGGCAGGAGGAGAGATGAAGATACACATGCAAGGCTCGACTTCAAAGTTTAGCATTATTAAACCAAAGACCAAAGGTTAAAATCAGTTATTAACTGATTAATTGATTTATACTTGTACAGCACTTGATTATAGTTCTTGCTTGTTTACTTCCATCAAACCTTGCACACGTACATGCAAATGTATGCAATTAGAGTCCTCGCCATCAGGAGGGGGCCGCTTTATGCGAGCTGTTCATGCTTTGCCACAAAGGAAACGAGGAGAAAGCATCCACTTCAAACGTTACTGCTACTGGTCACTATAAGGTCATTTTCTGTCCTCCTTATCCCGTCCATAAAAACTGTCGTCAGTATGAGGAGAAATAATAGGAAGAACAGGCAGAACGGAAAGCTGAAGGAGGCAGAAATATGAACTTGCATCCTCAAGGAGGTCCCCAGTGTTCCCAGGGAGCACTGTCCCACCAACAGCCTTGTCCTTCCCCACCCCTCTGCTGGTCCCGGGGCAGGCCGGAGCACGCCTCCCAGCAAGCTGCTGGGACGTAGAACCACCTCTGGAATAATGTCACTGTCAGATAAAACACCAATAATGCAAATCAAGGGACTGTAATTAATAAAGGGTAACGTGGCAGTTACCTCTAGCTCCCTACAATTAGAATTTTAACAGTTAACATGAAAATATTTTAACATAAATGTTTTAAATAGATCTAATCTACAAATATGTCCTAAAACTTGGATGCTAAGACAGCGGACCTCAAAGTGAAATATTTGCCTCATTGAAATCGATTTAAGTATTTACATTAACCTTTGTGTGTACTGAATTAGCCCTAAACCAGCTCATTTCGTAACCTGACAAATACACCATTACAATCAAATGTTTGGACCCTAGACTATTTCTGAAGTATGTTTAAAAAAAGAATATAGCGTATTTAGAAAATTTAAAGTGAAATATTGTATAAATTGTTGCTAACTGTATTGCAGCCATTAACATGAAATACATAAAACACTTTTCCCATACAGAGGAACGTGTGTTCCACATACCATTTAGTGCACAAGAGAGCTGTTATTAAACTCCCATAAATATGATTTTGGGAAGTTCTGCTCCTCTTACAAGCGAGTTCTGCTAATCAGCTGTGAAGTCTCACATGTTAAATATAGCTGTATTAAAACCATGGATTGATTGTGGGCTGGGAAGTGGAAAAGGTGTTTTATCTCAAGGCTACTGGTTTGATTTATCCCAGGTCGGTGGTTGCTGAAATTCTTTCCATCTGACCGAGCGTCACTGTCCTGGGCGAAGGGGCTGGGTGGGCCCGGACAGGATCTGGGGAATGTCATTTAAATCCTACAGCTATCAGTATCCTTAAAACACAGCCAAGATGCTAAAACCCAAAGTATTAGCCTATTGCTCCAAAACAACAGGTTTCCAAGTTGTATTGAAGCAATAGGGGAGGAAGTTTGTTCTGTTTCTGGCCGTTTCATATCACATGGCATTTCTCTAAAAACAGAGCTTGTCCTGAAAAGGCAAGGAAAGCTGACGACATTGATCTGGAGAGATGAAGCACATTTCCACACCCCCAGCCTTAGAAGCCAAGTCCAAAGCTCTGTGAAGTCACCAGAAGGATTTCCGTAGACTTCAAACTCCTTCACATCAGGCTCTGGGGAGCACACGTGTCCCATGTGAATCTGAAGAAAGTATCAAAGAGTCTCGCAACTCAGATGCTTCCACTGAGTTTATTTTATGACCACACAACACTACATCAGGGATTATCTCTGTGACTGATATAAATGTAATTTGTGTAGGGCAGAGCTAACATCATCAGTGCCACAGCCTAAGCAGACCGCTTCCCAGAGCTGGCATCTTCCTTCATCAAACCCTGGTGAGGTAGATTCTGTTTTCATTATTTTTCAAAATAATATTATCTTGACCAGAAAACGTGAAATATGCTTTAATCTTTGATAGCCTAGTGAGGTGTATTTGCATTAACTCCCCAGGCTAGAATATAAATTTAGGATTCAGTTGGTGGTCTGAACTAATTCCCACTTCGCTGTCTATGGTCCTCAGGTTTTGAACATCAGTGATGCAAACGAGTATTTCTAGGTTCATTATCTAAGGTTCATCCTGCATCCCATTTATATGGGCTACATAAATAAACCATTTCTGCCATACACCTGTGCTGCAGGAAGAACGCACTTTGTATCTGAATTTCTGAATCTTCATTTTGGCCAAAATATTTGCAAGATGTTATAAATGCCACAATATCATGGCATCTACTCAATAATTCAGGCATTGAAAACAACCCGTGAGAATCACAGAATCATGGAATTGCCTAGGTTGGAAGGGACCTTTCAGATCATCGAGTCCAACCATCAACTTAACACAAAAACCATCACTAAACCGTATCGCTAAGCAGTATGAGAAGCAGCAGCTGCTTTTAAACGAAGATTGCAGAGGTGCTGCAACCAAGACTAAAGAATTAATAGTTGAGCCTGGTCCCAAAGCCTGTAATCGTGTGTGATTTATCTCCCCGGCTGGAAGGTGCTGTAACACTGAGTCGTATCTGCTCGGACTCTTAGTTCAGTCCCAAGATGCCTGAAGCTCGGACAGACAGCTATCGGTGACAATGACTGGGCATCTTTTCAAATGTTTAACTTTGTTAAGCTTTATTTAGCATTTGCAGACAGTTTTAAGACTCGCTACTGCCGTTCATCCCCCTAAGCTCTGCACTGAGCGAACTGCAGAGTAACGGGCAGCAGATGGAGGGCAGCACCGCACCCAGCAGGATTGTTGTGTTATCAGTTCACAGGACAGCCGATGATCCTTCCTGTCTTCTTGGAAAAAAACCCACTTTGAAATGATTACGGAACCAGCAATGTATCCCTCATGGTATGGCTGTGATGATCAACTGCCGTAGGGTGAGCAATCTTCAGGATAGCGGGAACAGTTAGGACTCAAACATAGCAAAGATGTTTGAGTTCAGCTCTCTACAATTCCCCGTGGTAGTTCTTCTATTTTTGTTTATTTACGGAGAAATAAAGAGCATAATGTGGAACCGTAAAGCTAATCTAAAACATTTCAGCTAGTTGTGTTTTAGTTGGCAGGATAATAATAACTTAGTAACAACTTCACAATAGCATTGGGTGTATCAGAGAACGAATGCAGCCTGCGCTCGTAAATGTCCAAGTGTTTATGGAGGAGGATAAATTTATTCCCAGAGTTCACCAGCTGCTACTGAGCAAGTTATCGCCGTTCTGATTCGGATTTTCTCTAGGTGTTGCTGGGGAGCTGTGCCTAGTCGGACACCTAAATCCTCTGGGCGTAGCAGAGTGCTGGGAGTAAGACGCTACGTGCTGGTTGCAAAGCACCATCCAACTGTCAGCGTCAGCCGACTGACTACCCGATGCTGTTTTTATTTTGTATAAAACGTACACACCTGCTTGTGTCAGTCTGGTCTTTGGAAGACATTAGCACAGATACCCTGATTAAGTTTGCATTTGGAAGGCAATACAGCCAGGGGATGCCTGTAATCAACTGCAACCTCTGAGCGAGCGGTACTGTGGTGAGCCTCCTCTGGGATTCTCTCACTTATGTTGGGAGGAGGTTTGGAGATACAGCAAGGTGGTAGATAAACACGCATTGCTGTGGGATGGCCTAACCAGTTCAACAGTAAAATTAACAAATTGAAAAAACAGGGAAGAACTAATGACTTTCCTTGAGTTTCAGCCTCTCGTGTTTCTACTTCTTTCTGAACCCTTAAGGTTGGGTCTCAAAAGAGACCATGGAGAAAAAGACACCAACTTAGATGTCCATTTAAGTTGGCACATCCATCTCCCGAATTTGCCAGAGGCTATATACTGATTGTTCTTAAAAACATGTAGCTCAAATGCACCTGCAACCTCACTCTTTCTTTTTAATGCATGTTTAAAGTTTTGAGGACTTCATCTAAAGTTATGATTCAATGAAGAAAAGCCAGGTGTAACCAGGTGGACTATTTTTTTTAAAAGCAATTTTAGTTTCAAATGTAATTTTTGTATTGGTATCTTCGTTTGGCATGCTCAAACAAACTCCAATTTCTAAAGCTGAATTACTAAACCTATGAAAAACGCAGTTACCGTGTAGGTACCAAACCAGCCATAGTTGTATTGGTGCAAATGATACCATTCCAACACAATAATCAAATGAGTTTCTCATAAACTCTTCTGTAATCCAATAAAGTAACAGCCTTTTTTTTAAACCTTTATCAATCTCAATCTGTAATATTTATGTACATATCACAGATAGGGGATAAAAGGGAACTGGAATAACTGACAGGCAAACGGAGATAAATGAGAAATAACCCATCATTATGGCAAAAAAGCAAAAGGCAGCATTATGTAGAAACTTTATCGAGTAATTAATGATCTATCTGGGAATAATTACATGTGACTCACTGCTCCCATTTTCTTAAATGAATTTAAAAGCTATTAAATATCCCCTTAACAATAAACAGCATGTGAGATACTGCTTTGCCACTTTTGTCCACAAATTTTTATCTTAATCAGTGAATATGGATAGTCTTGAGGAAGAGTGGATACAGCTGCCAGGCAGTGAAGGATGTGCACGCTTGTAAAAGAAAGGCTGAGATAATGGAGAAGACGATACAGAGCCTTGCGTGTTCATGGTCTTATACTACCTACATTGTATGGCTCTAACCAGCAGATTACATCTGTTTATGGCCAGTACAACATGGGTAGGAGGGTCCCAGTGAATGTCGATCACAATCACTCTATAACTGGAGTTTCTGGCACGCAAACACAGGATGATGTGGGAGAAGGATGTCCCACCGCGCGCGTGGTGCCAGCGAGCACAGCGGTCTAAGGGGGATTTGACTGGAGAAGATGCCCTACGCACAGGCAGTGCTGGCTCCCCTAAGAGCTGCAGTGTAACGCATGGCATTAGGCTGGCTTTTTTGTTAAAAAAAACCCCAAACAAATGACGATGAGGATAACCATGAGAGATGGAGAGAGAGAGAGAGGACCCAAATTAGGAAGAATGTCACCCAGTGAGAGTCACGAGTTCAGCAGGACACATAGAAAATGCATTTTCATTCCCTTTTCCTACGCGAAACGATATGGCATTGCTTTAGTTTGTGGATAGCGTGGATTTGAGGAGAGTACTGCACGTAGGCTTCTTACCGAGTACCCTAAAGACTATATTATTATGAAAGTATTAGCTGCATTATTTGAAAAATAAACCAATTCACGTACTTTTTTTTGAGGTACCTAATGCTATCAGTAGGGATAGGGATGGAATGAGCCTGCTTAACGACTGAACCGCGCAGGTATAGGCGGCTCAAGCAAGGAGTGTTTTGCTTTTGCAACTTGGCTTAGGTGGAGAGAAAATGCTGAATTGTTGGGGCAGGGATGGCTATGTGCAAAAAGAGAATTTAAAGCTCCTGGGGATTTTTAAACTGAACTTAATAAATTAACCGTTTCTATTTGGCCAAATTAATGCTTTTGTACCAAGAACCGTATCAGTCCTACTACTTCATCATGCTTTAGGATGAGATTATTCTGCTTTTATTTTAAGATTCCATCCTGTTTATCTGCCTAGACTGTAATCTTTCTGGGTGAAGTCTGGTTCTTATTCTGTGTTTGTAAAGGTATGCCTGATACAGTCTGGCTTTCAGCTGCAAGCTCTAATCATCCATAAAGAATGTAGCAGTCCAAAAGCAAAGAACACACACACACAAACAACGAAAGTCATCCACGGAGCAAAACTAACTCTTACGCTACACAGCTGTTTCACTTAATGGCTACAGCTGGTTTTTTCTAAAGCTAAAATTTGCTTAAAATTGTACACAATATTCACTTATGAGTCTATTTTAATGCAATTCACATACAAACTAAACATCCCACAAAATAATAATTCTATCAAAACATCAGCAACCTTTAAATTTCAAAAGACACAGCCTTTGCCATTAAATTCTTTTTTTTTTCACCAAAAATACTGTGTTATGCAAACGTGATAAGGATATGAGATGGTTTAGTGTCATTATTGGTGTTCTGTATGAGCGCTAATGACCTTGCATAAAGCAGACATAAATTATTTTCACATATCATCCCTCGAGTAGCTTTATGAAAATGCATGTAGTGATTGTGTACTTAGCTCTTCAATTAAACGCCAGAGAAAAAGTGACTTTGGTAAGGTTTTGCTACTTGATTTCATGGGATGATCCCATTCCCAAAAGTGACAGTAACCTACTTTTATGCTAAAGGGCAGTGATTTGAAGGAGCATATTAAAAATCTATAGCTGTTGTATTTAGCATTTAATTTCAACTCAATTAAATTGCAATTTGATTGGGAAGGCATTTACTTTAAATATCCAAATGCAAGTGTTCAAGGATAATTTTTCCATCAGAAAGGATGAAAAATGAATTCTTTTCATGCAAAATTTTGCATTCTTCTGTATGAAACCACAGGCCACCTTCAGGCTTGACTTTTCATAGCACACATGATGTAGATGACATATGCCGCAAATACATGTTTAAAAACATGAGTTAGTTTGATCCCCACAAACTGAAAGAAATGTAGTGCACACAGACCTGCTCAGTTCTGTAATTATTCCGAAGCCAATGTACATAATGAGCTAAAGACGGTTTTACATAGTGAAGTACTTGGTATTCTACAGACTAAAATAGATGTATCTGTAAACATTCCCGTTGTGAAGAGATTGGCTTTAATTGTAACCTTTGGATACAGATGTGATTTTCTGAAGCCAGGACGTTCACAGCTGCAGTGCTGGTTTTGACCATTTGCTACCCTTTCACTTGAGTTGCTTGCTTTCGAAAAGTGGCTTAAATAGCACGTCTGATCTTCCTCAGATAAGCTTTCTGGAACTAACATGCTGTGTTTAAAGTATTCACAATCAATTAAACAGAAATGCGACACAATGGAGGAACACGTGTGCAATCCTGTTCCTGAAATTTCAGATTCCCCAGGTGCTAGCGGATTAAATTCTCCCACCTTCAGCATTTTTTCTCCAAAAAAATACAGATATTCTACATCGGCTAATAAATATGCACCAAGCTGATACAACAACAGCATAAGAAGAATAAGAAAATAGTTGCATTAAACTTTTTGCACAATAGGCAACATATTCTGGCATGTCGTAGAATCATAGAATGGTTTGGGTTGAAGGGACCTTAAAGACCATCCAGTCCCACCCCCCTGCCCTGGGCAGGGACACCTCCCACCAGCCCAGGTTGCTCCAAGCCCCGTCCAACCTGGCCTTGAACCCCTCCGGGGATGGGGCAGCCACAGCTTCTCTGGGCAACCTGGGCCAGGGGCTCACCACCCTCAGCGTGAAGAATTTCTTCCTGATACCTAATCTAAATTTATCGTCTTCCAGTGTGAAGCCATTACCCCTCGTCCTATCACTACCTCCTCACAGGAGAGGTAGTTTTTGTTAAAGAAGTCTTCCAGCTTCAACTTGACCACGCTTACCCGGTTCCCAGCTGATACAACAGTTTCCAGTGCCAGTTTTCGCTAGCCAAGAAATGCATGTGGGATTGCATCAGAAGTAAAATAGAACGAGGGATTATTTGATTTTATTTCTATTTTTCCTGTATTCACAGCTTTGCAATTGTACAGCACAGTGAATGAGCACCTCCTAAATGTGTGTGCTTTTCTGTGGGTAAGAAATAAAATGACGAGCTTGGACCAGCGGCATCTTTTCTGCTTTCCCAGCGTATAGGGAAAATACGGCTAATTGTTATCTTTGGCCTCCGTATGCCTATATGAAGGCGATGCATATAAAATAGGTGTTGACAGAAAGCTGAAGTGCCCTGCTCTTTTCTTTTTGATCATCTCAACTTTAAATAGCTTTGACTCTATGTAATTCTTCCTTTCCATTTAATTTGTGGGTTGAAGAAGTGAAAACAACTGTTTCCAGAGATAAAACCAAGGAATTAAAATTATATTGTCCTTTAGTTCCTTGCTCCTGTGCTGGGAAATTAATTCATAAATGGGAATATTAATACTTATGATGAAAATACATCCTATAATTGCCCTGCTTAATAGATAAAGGCCCAAGAGAAAGACAAAGCAAAAAAATGAATTAAAGAAAATTAGTGTTTTCATTTTGTGCATGAAGTTTTGAGTTGCAAATGAAGATAAGAAAATGAACCGTATTTCCTGTTTATGTTACCAAGATTCTCATTAAGGTGTCTCCTCTTTGACCTATGTTGTTATGAGAAAGAAACTAAGGCCAGTAAGCTTATACTAATGAGAGGCAAGAATACCCCTGCTTTTTCACAATTAGAACAAATGTATTGGGGAGCCAGATGGGACCTTTAAAATTTTCCACAATTATATGCCTGCCACAGATAACGGCAAAGACCCCACAATGGCTATTTTAAAGCGACACATAAATGAACAGATGAGCAGACCACTTTTTTTTTTTTTAGATTCATTTTTCCCCCCTTTGGTTGTGTTTTGATGTTTGGTGAGTTCTGGGGAAGAGAGATGGGTGGAAAAGAGGTGATTTACTGGAATGTTTTCATTTAAAATGATCAATTTCATACAACCTAACTAGAAACAGCTTTTTACTTGATAAAAGGAGAGCCGAATGAATTTAAAAAAAAAGCCTATGGTGGTTTTCATAAGAAGCAACTAATGCTGTCATTTTATCTAACTAAAACACCAGTGTCCCTGCTTCTCCCACAACCCACGGTGTTGCTTCTCTGCTTATAACCCCCCTGCGCCTTTCACATCTCCTAAGGCTCTGCCGCGCCAGCTACTCCCAACCCGGTCGTTCCTGGGGTTTAGGTCTTTCTCTGTATTGAGTGCCTTTTGCATGCGTGAGTATGATTTTGTAGGCCTGCTTCTTGCTGATCAATGAATACTGCGGGTTTTTTTTGTGTCAGATTATACATTTCCTGAATTGGTTTATTCCTCATGTTTCCAAAAAGTCTGGGAAAGAGTGACAAAAGGAGTCAGAGTGCCTGTGCTCAACTGCACCATTGTAGTTCAGTGACCTAGAGTGACTTGTTCATGTACATTAGATAATAGCAAGCTCCGAAAATCAGATCCTTTCAAGATAGCTGAAACTGGACATTAACATGTGAAGTGAAAAGAGAGGTCAATCTCTGCAGAGATTGATTGAGCGTCTTTTAATTGTGCTGTCTAGTGTAGTTCAAACGCGTATTTCCAAACCCCACACTACCTTCCCAAAAGACCCCGCTTGCGCTTGTATCGGAGAGCCTGTGCCAGGAAAAGGTGGGTATTTGAGTGGGTCTGGATGACCAAAAGGAGGAGAAAACCCCATACAAGGAGTCTATCTCGGTATGCGTACAATAGAAAGTAATGAAAAGCCGCTTCAAAATTTGAAAACCAGTTGTGCTTTAGTTGATTTAAATCTGAAGATAACACAGGAAGCAAATAACCGATAGCAGTCTTAAATCTCTCTGTGGTATATGGGCCATGGGTTTACGTAACTGCAGCGCCTGCTGAAAACAGTCATTCAGGAAAACATGTTTTGGCACTATAAGCAAAGTCCAATTATTTAATTTTACCGTGGCATTCAACAAAATTACCAATACGTAAAACAACTGGCAAGGTTTTAAGATCCATGAGAGTATCCAGCAGTGTAACAAACAAAACAATCTAGTTACGACTGCTATAAAGTGAGTAATAGACACAGTGGGCCCAATTTTTCCAAACTTTACAATTATTTGAGAAGCCGTGCAGAGTGCTTGCTTTTCACTTGTTCACCTGACTTCCTTCACTGGGGCTCATAATTAATTTAAACTGTATAATTCAAGAACAGTCGTCTCACTGTCTGGTCAATTTTGTAGAGTTTTTAAATTATGGGAATGCTTATTGGAAGGAATTATGGAAAAACTGAAATTGCAATTGTATTCTGTTTGCGCAGAAGGCCATACTAAGCGCTTAACAAATGTAGGGTTTGTCTAAACTTCAGGAGGATGGGGTATGGTTTCAAGGCAATTGAGATGAAAAGATTATTGCCTGTCAGCTCAGCTGCGTATCCCGACCGTGTGCGGGCCGTCAGCCCCTCACAATTAACAAGGCAAACCCTGCAACTGTGGTGGAATGGGAGCTTATAGACAAGAAGTTATTGACGGCCAGCTGATGAATGGTAACTCATTAAGTCGTGGTAATATTATTGCTTGCAATGCTCTGTCTGTACAGTTAATCAATTTTCTAAGTGAATGAAACTGAATTAAGGCCGCTTTAATTCCGAGTGCGAGTGTTGACACAAGCATTTAGTGAAGTTTGACTAATCCATTTAAAACAAACTTAGATTTGTTTCTCTCGGTAGCCGTATGTAGGTAACTCCGGGCCAGGTTCAACACAGCTACTTCGGGCTCAGTCCCTCTAACAGCCCAACTTCATCCAGTCCTCAGCCGGGAGAGATGGCAATCCCACACCACAATTCAGCTACAAAGCTGAATATCTTAGCTCAGTGTCTGCTCAGCTGGGATTTGATACGTGTTACATATGACAAATATTTAGGTACTTTTTATCAAGTGGATAATGAAGAGGGCAAGATAAAACACTGAATGCAGCAGAAGAATATAAGTGATCATTAATTAAATCAGCTTATAGTCTTCACGTGTCATCAGCACCTTACCTCAAGCACGCAGGGACCAAAAAAAAGCAAGTTGTAAGAACAAAGCAGATTTGGTTAAGAAATACAGCTGATGAAAATATAGAAAAAAACATATAGAAAAAAACTTAAAAGTTTTTCTATCAGTACTTCAGCAGGTCCATTAGCCATTCAGCCTTCGCTCATGACCGCTCACAGAAATGTGTGCCGCTTGTCTCATTTTTAACGGCACAGCAGCGAAAGAATAATAGTGACACGGAGAGTGTTAACGCCCTTTGAACTACCGCTGAGCTCCAGAGTTAATGTGCCATTGCAAGGGATTCTGCCAGTTCTCATTTCTCTGACAGCGTATTTCACCTCGGCATCTTTTAGATACAGCTTCAAGCACCTGCCCTTCAATTTGTATGTTGAAGATTTACTTCAAATCCAAAGGGACTGCAGACTTACTTTGTCTTCATGCTAAATGTTTTATTTTTTTAGTAACGGGCTGCATGGAAGCACCGTGAAAGTGAAATAAAAAAAATAAAAAAAGAAAAAGGAGATTTAATATAGATCAATAATCCACAGGAAACATGGGAAAAGCATAGCATTGGCGTAGCGTGCCATACGCGAAATATCACACTGAGCCCTGAGACTTGAGAAGACACCTCCGTCTCCTTGAAGTTGATGGGAATTCTGCCACGGACTTGGTGGAGACGGGTTTACACCCACACTATCTTAAGAGCAAATGCTTCGCTGCTGAAGCACATGATGGCAGCCACCCCAGAAAAACACCAGCTTGCTGAACCACGAAATACGCTGACTCAATCCAAAACTTGTTCTTAGCTCAAGGACTGAGTTTTTGGCATGGCTTTGTACCTGCTCTTGTTTTATTTGCCACAGCCCGATGCAGGGATGGCACAAAGCTAAGTGAGAAAAATCTTCTAACAAACACGCAATGGAGATCACAGGATCATAGAATAGCCGGGACATTGAATAGCGGCAGGACAAGGGATGACTGGAAGCAATTGCTCAAGGAAATAAAGATTTATTTCCTCCCTGAAATATTCAGAACAAAATTAACTGACTAAACTTTATTTCATCCCATGAAAAGATACATTTTTGAAATGCGTCTCCCGTGTTCAAAATATTTTGTATACAGACTCAATTATTTTTCTCCATCTAGTTCCTTTCTATAGAAGCAGCTCTGTCACTCCCCTGAATGTTCTGCTAGGCAGAAAAATCTGGTTAGGGATAAATACAGTTTTATTGTTCTGACTGTTAATATTTCCTCAAAACATGATGTGACTCGGACACTGTCCTGTCTCACCAATATGTAAGTTATCCCCTTAGTTACGTAGTCATTCTGTTGGGCTAATATGGATTTGTGTAACAAAAGTATCTGATTATTTTAAATACTAACCCGCCTCCAAGTAGTAATTACAGTAACAAAAGAAGCAAGCACCTGAAGACAACTGGGTCTCTGTTATCTCTTACTGCTCAGCCCTGTGGCCCCAAATAACCCACAGGAAAGTCCTTAATCAGCTGTAAGCGCTCTGCTGCTTCAACTCACAATAGATCTTTTAGCCCACTCACAACAGACCTGGTGCACCCTAGTGAAGACTTCTTCAGACCTGCCTATCCAGGAATAGTTCCGCGCAAAATGTTCTGATGCCATTCTGAAGCCCAGGAAACAGACTTTTTGCAATCAAAGAAAGTGTTGTCCTGTGCGGACTGTGATGACTCCGGCTGTGGGCAAAGGAAAGGTTTTCCTGCGAGGTATACCTTCGCAAATGAGCTGTAGTACGAAAATCTAGTGAGTGCCCTTCACTTCGTTTTCTCTAAAGCAGTCTCCAAAGAATACATTTCAGGCAACCTTGTCATTGCTCAATGTGAGATGGGCAAAAGGTGAAAGGCTGGTTCTGCCTCTGTCCTCCTGGGATTGCCAGCCACTTACACAGACTATTCAAATGATCTCATTAACTAACAACCCTACTTTCCAGAGATCCTTTCAGGTGCCCAGAGAAAGACAATTTCTGTTAGGCTGGCATAATTTCCATCTTTTTTTCCTTAAAAAGAATTTTGCAAAGTTGGTCGAAAACTTTTCTTGCTTACCTGGGGGTAAGAATCCTGAATACCATAAAATTGGTACTCAGCAATATTGTTGCTACCTACTGATGTTTATTAGGACTGTTACTCACATGAGAAAAGATAACTAATTCTAGAAAATACCTGCAATTTATTTGACACTGTGCATGAATTAAGCTTACACCTAAGCCAATACGGGCATGCGAAGGAGTCAGATATTACGGAAGAAAAATATTTGCTTTATGGTGATGCATTACTTTTTGGGCTAGGTGTTCCAGCTCCATTCCCTTCTTGCTGTTTTGGATGCTGAAGAGCTATCCATCTCTGCACCTCTACAGCCCGAGTACATCCCTTTCCCAGGGAAGCCAATGCCATTGATTAAGAGGAGAACTGCCTAGTTAGCCACCTCTCCGTTCTTCGGCAGGGAGAGACTTGACCATGTGTTACATCCTAATCTCTAGCATTACAAACAGGTCCTGGTTTTCCTACAATTAATGGTTACAGACATATCGATCTAGATGTGAGAAAGGTCACACTCCCAAAAGCCAGACACATAGAAAAATGGAAATGAAGCGGCTTTACTCTTCCAGCTGTGTGTTCCGGCTGCTGAGCTGCAAAGCATCTTCCCGAAACTGTTTGTCTGCATTTGGGACTGAGAGGAGGGAGTTAAAATTTGCCTTAGCTGCGATATCCCACTTCACTATATCCCAGTTTGCAACATCCCAACTTCGACAAGCCTCCCCATCATTACAACAATACCATGTTTTAATCACAGAGAATGTCACCTTCGTATTAAAATGATCCAGATAGTTTTCAGTGCATGTGATTCAGCAGAGTCCTCTGAGGCTGAAGTATGCCCATGGTATTATTCATTGTTTTATACTGAATGAAGAGAGAAAGTAATTCACTGTCCTTTTGTACTGGGAGTAGAATAATGCGTGTGATTTTCCACTTTGAAAAGATATTTAATAATCCCATTTAATGTTGAGTTAAACATTTCATTGTTTGCCATGACTAATCCACAGATTTGAAGGGAAAATTCCACTTTAAAGTGTAATAGAGCTTCTCTGTTCCTTCACTTTTGAATTAGTATTAACACAATTTTGAAAATAAGTACCAATTTGTGGAGATATTTTGCAGCATGTGTTCTGATGCACTCACCATAAGTGAAATAGAGGGTGCTTGGGATAACATGCAAATTCGGTCAGACTAGTAAAAGCAGTGCAATCTTCACTTAGAGCAACCTTCTAATTAAATGAATAAACTTTTTCTGAAAGATGTTCAACGAAGGATGCAGAATAGGATTATTCTACTCCATCAAGCACCCTTTTGATGTTTAATGAAACTACAACAGCAGGTAAATTATGGTTTTGTGTTCACTGCACACTTTTTAATGAGATTAAAAAGAAAAATCCAATATATTACAAGTGGGTCAAATATATTTTTATATCTCTCTCTGGAGAGACAACCTGCAGAATGATCACTTAGAAGTATGTAGCTGACTACTGAGAGAACGTTTAAATAAACACACTGTTATTAAAACACAGAAGCCACATAACTGTTGCTATTTACTGACACTTTCAAGCATCGGACTGCTTTTGAATCTGTCATGGCCAGTGAATACACTCATAAAAAAATGTAAATATTTATGGGTGCACAGTAATGAACTTTAATAACAAATTCTATTACAGTATTTTTAAAGAAACACCACTGCCCTGGCCATTTTTGGTATTCCCATACTTTTTTTAAAAAAAACCCACCGTACATATCGGTATGAAGGGGAAACAGGCCCTCAAGCCTCACATGTCATGAAGCATGTGCCACACTGCACGGGGGTACAGCCCTGTTAACATTTCCAACTAAATGAGGCCTATTATTCAAATTCCTCAATTATACGAGCTCTTTGTCAGTTTAAAGTAATTGTGTATGTCATACCTGTATGTATGAGGGTGATACCGGTACAAAAGTGCTTTCTGTTTAACTAACCCTGCTCCCAGTGACAGCAATGATCAAGCTCCTTTTGACTTCCAGAGGAACCCAATTAGGCTGGATGAAAAGTGCTGTGGAAGCTCCCACCTGGAATCACCCCCAGCACCAAGCGCCCCCCGCACTTCTGTCTCTCACTTGCTCCCTAAATCAAGCCCCTCCAAAACGGTGAGCTGCTTCGGTCGTGTTTGCAATGGTCGTTTCCTTCTCCTGAGCAAAAGTTGCATTGGCCTTTTGTCCAAAATGGGTCAATACCCACCTTCGCCTTGAAACAAACATCAGCATTTCATCACCTCGAATTTTGCTGTAATGAGGAACCTGCAGCGCTGGAACCGCGAGCTGTTTATCTGGCACTTCTGCAAGCCAGGCATTCTGTTTGCAAAACAAAGTCTTTAAATCCTGCCCAAATGGCTAAATCACTCTTCCTCCACTTGTCAGTGCTTCTGGTTGTAAGAAGACAAGTTGTCTGGGGAAGGCTGGCTGCGCGTCTCAGCAGTCTGAACTGGACGTGGACTAATTGCAGACTTCACTGGAGATGAACTAGTATCACGGCAGCGGCTTTCAATCGTGCACCAGAAGTCAAAGGAGGGCCAGATTAAAGAGAACGATTTTAACACTACAGATTTCACATTGCGTTTTCTCCCGAGATTATGGTGTTTGATGGCTCCACCGCGTCACATGTTTCAGGACCTGCTGGGATTTGTGACCGGAGACAGACAAACTGACATTCCCAGGCTCAGATTTGTAGAATTTGGGAAAACATTCAGTTTCACTTGCCTCTAAATCCTCCAGAGCTAAAATCAAGATTTGTGTGACGTAAATCGTGTACGTGTATTCAGCAGTTACAATTTTGATAAAATTCTTCTTTTTTAGTCAACAGTCATCAATAATGTCGGTTCCAATGCTAAAAGTGTGTAACATACAATGAAACTTGCATCATCAATTTCCTGAATCAACAGGAAAAACATGCTCACCAGGCTTGGAAATACCGAGTAAGTAATTTTTTTCTAAAAAGAACAAGGTAATGCTTCAGACTCATCTCCAGCCCACCCTACTGACTCTTTGCTGTCACTGCAGGACAGCCTTCCCGGGACGGCTCTTCCCGCTTGGCTAATGGAAAGTAGTATTGTTGCACTAAGCAATGGGACATACTGACATAATGTCAGAAGCCACAAAATCGCAAATAATTTTAATAACGAAATGGAATGCCCTTATTTAAATCCTCATTCCTAATTGATTAAAAGTTGGTCGGTGAGTTTTTATAGGCTTTGGTTTAGGGCATTAAGAGCTGTGAAGTCAATGAGATGGAGAAGGCGCTCGGGTGTGTTGTTAACAGGGCTGGATTGAAGCGTGAGCTCCTGGAGCTCTGCCGATGCCTTGGGCTCTCGTTAGCAAACCCAGACAGATTCAGCTGTGACAGCTGTCCCTCGCCCTCTGCTCTGCGTCGATGCCCATTGCTGCCGTTGCAGTGTCCATCCATCCCTCCAGCTCACGTCTGTATTTCACACTCCCCTCATCACTGCTTTAAGCTGAACTGCCAGGCTGGGAACTGGGGCACTTGAAGGGGTGACACGTGTCCCCTTGTGTCACCCCTTCCAGAGGACGCTGAATCCGGAAGGCAGAGAGGTATTAGGCGAACAGCTGGAGGTGGTCACGTCTTAAACCACTGCAGCTAAATCTGCCAAATCTCATCTGTCAGAGCACACAGTTTGGACATTTAGCTTCATCTGTATGGAACCTTAGGATTACCAAATTACTGCTTGAAATACAATGCATTAGCCCGGATGAGATCGATTAAAGAAAAATGCAAGTAACAACTGGAACATCTGAGTGCTTCGATAAAAAACACATTGTTAACACAATTTAGAGAAAACACAGGATGCCTAAACTTTGCACATAATTTAATAATATTCTTCATGAGAAAAAAAAAAAGATGTTATCTGCTTGCTTGATAAATGCTTCAAACTTTCAGAGGTCTGATCTTCGTCTGTTTTAAGTCACAGTGACTTCACTTAATTCAGAGAAGCCATGAAAGTCAACAGCAGATGAAGAGCTGGCCCTAGTTTGCTATTCACTAATCTTCAGGGAAATCATAAGATTATGGACAGAATATTTTCTTTCTCCAAGATAGGGAAATACAATATCCCTCGAGTACTTCTTATCTACCCTCAAGTCCAATCTGGAAAGTTTCTCCTCTTTTCCAAGCTTTTTGTAGAATTTCAGTTCTATAAACGTAGCCTTCCCAAGTTTGTTGGCATTTTTAATGTGTTAAAGCTGTCGTTCTGTTTTTGGCCACAGCTCCCTCTTTTCCTGATTCCTTTCAAAAATTTGAAACCTGTTCTGTTCCTGCTCCTTTCACTCTTCAGAGAAGTTTCTTCCCCTCTTTTCTTTTGTGAACAGAAATAATTGCTGTAGCTACAGTTCCCCTTGAATCTCTCCGTTGTGTTCCAGCTTTTGACCTTCTCAGGGCAATGCGTACGTGTTTGTGTCCATGCCTGCGAGTTAAGATCCCAACATTGTTCGATTCACGGTAATACTCATCACCATCACACCTAATATGTATTGTAAAAGTAAACTGGATTATAAACTTAAGACTCAGGAACTGAAGTCCATGTCCTCACGATGTTTACAGTACTGTAGTGCCATCTAGCGAAATATCGACAGTAAATATTCTACTATGTGAGTAAAGTCTATTTTTGCACTAATACATTTATTTTTAAATACGATACTGAGTATATACGTACTGCTGTTCTCTATGAGTGTGCAAAATTCCATGGAAATAAGTGATCAGATAAAATAAAATTTTTAACTAACGTAGTTTCTTAAAAGTGCCCCAAAGCGTTGCGTTTCCAAGGCACTCGGGTTGCACGTGACTTAACAGCCCATTGCACGTATAAAATTTGTTTCTTAAATCTTTGATAAAGCCATTCCAAGTAGAAACAAAGCAGCTTTAGTTAACGGTACCCAGTTTGTAGACTAAACACGTAACTTGTATAATCGGTCTCAAAAAGCTGTTTACACTATTTGCCACATTTGCAAAGGAATGAGTTACTTGCCTAGAGTATTTTCTTGAAATCTTAAATCCTGCACAGCTTCTTATTTGGAGCAGATGCTCCAAACTGCCTAGAAAAGCAGCTCAAGAACCAATGGCTTCCAGTGGGCAATTTCACATTTAACCCTTCTGCGTCCCCCCAGGTAGGAGACAGCATTTCTTTCTTTCGAAGAAGAAATGCTGCCTTCGGGGGAATGGAGCTTGGAGTCAGGGCTCTGCTCAGCTCAGGCAACTGAAGAGTTGTTGTACCTGAACAGGGCACCCCAGTGGGGATGTTGCGGGAGTCCCGTGAATGATCTGCCAGTCTGGATAAACGTGCGTGTAAGTGACATCGCTATCCATTAATCAGTGTAAGGGAGAAATGAAAAAATGTTGTCCCCCTGGTCCCGTTTGATTACGGATATCATTAGTCTGAAGTACAAATAGTTTATAAGATGTCAGTGGAATCATACAGGCATTGTTTTTAAAACTCTACTGTCGCGTCAGCTTAGTCTATTTTAAAACTCCTGTAGAAAATATCACATGATCAAAAGCGCTTTCTTTTATCTTCTCTGTTTCCATCTCACCTCTACTATTACTGCTTTCTGTGATACTCTAAAAAAGTCAACCCGGGCTTACAAACCAGCTCTGCTGTGTGACGGGCTGTCGCCGATGGAGACGGCCTCTGCCCAAAGGGCTGCAAAGCCAGGACTGGATCCAAAATCAGTTAATGAACCTCTTCACTCATCCCAGTGAGATCTGGAGCCGGCCTAACAGCAAAGATGTTGTCGATTAAGCTGAATTTTCTTTTGGATGACATTTTGGAACTGTTAGCATAGTTCACATTTCAGTTTCCATTGTCTGCGGCCACATGAACTTAATATTTTACAACAGTTTTACGTACAGATTGGAAATCTGATTTCGGTTACTCCTACTGCTGCTTTATTTCATTTAAGGAAATTGGTATTAAATTGTTGGATATATTTACGTGTCCACATTTGTTACTACTTTAGCCTGTCTGAAGTACGGTGCAACCTCCAATACTTCATCCTCACCATTAATTAAAACTCTTATGAGGTTTACACACCCAGGAAGGAGGACTGGGGAGTGAGCGTTGGGTAACAGATGAACTCATATAAAATCTAAATGTGATTTAATTAGTTGATAATGGATCATTAATTACAAAGCTAGTGAAATGAAGCACATTGTTGTGGGAACACATAATGGAACTATTGAGAAAGAATAGATTTGTTTTTACTAAGTACTTGTCTGCTACGAAAACCACCTGTGCAAATAACTGGCTCAAATCAGATGACAAGCAGATTTTTTATTGCACAAGAAAGATTTCGGTTTCCATGACAACGTACCTAGGTCAAAACAGCAAATTGTACATTTTTCTGCAATAAACATTTAATTTACTCTAACAGGTTTAACATCCAGGTTTATAGTGTGTCTAAAATATATTTATTAGCTAGCAATTATTTAATACAGCAGCTTCTGCCCAGAAATTGCTGTCCGGTGACCAGGGATTCAGCTAGAAGTGTACGGGATCTATCCTAAGCCTTTTGGCATTTTAAACAAATGCTGTAATGCGCCTTGGCTCACAGTAACCTACTGTGAGCTCTGGGGAGAACTAAGCAAACAGTTTAAATGTTAT
Organism: Dromas ardeola; assembly: GCA_013398915.1. Lineage (NCBI taxonomy): Eukaryota > Metazoa > Chordata > Aves > Charadriiformes > Dromadidae > Dromas > Dromas ardeola. Next base: position 120,699 of record VYZM01022381.1, on the reverse strand, counting down.
ACAAAAGTTTTTATTTAATTGAATTCAAGCATTTATAAAATTATATTAAATTAGGTCATATTCATAGGTTATCCAGTATTTAACATTTTCACCAGTAATTGCCTGTACATCTAATTTAAAATTTAATGACATTATTTAAGAAAAAGGTCTTCTTGATCTGAGGGCAAATATGCTTTATTTATAGGCCCTTTCTCAGACGGAGAATGGAAAGTACAAATGTGTTACTCATTAAGCCCCACGTTGTTACGTGGTTGGATGACTAAATCACTGCTTCCCCAGGGTGCCTGCGCCAAAAAGCGCTGGAGTCAGCGAAAATAGAAAAATAGGTGTTCTCATTTCCAGTGTTCCGAATCAAAAAAACAATTAGTAAATCTCTGAAATAATGAGGGGTTTTATTCACCAGAGCTGCTTGGAAGCAGCTCTGAACTCCAGCTCCGACCACTCGCCCGAGCCCTGATGGAATCACGTCTCAGCCAGAGGAACAAGGGACCGGTCACAGCTCAGCCCCACCGCGTGGTACCTCCATAGCGAGATGCTGACCCAAACCCAAGATGGTCAACCCTGTGTTGACTTGACAAGACCGTGACTGATGCACCACTGTCTCCCTGCCTTCTGGGCTGGTTTCTTTTCATTCTGGCCAGCTCCGTGAAAGTGGTGAGTTTGCAAGGGCTCGCAGCCACGGCCGTTTCTTGAAGGACTCTCCTGGCACCTCCGTGGTGCTCCCATCAGGCACGGCAGCCCTGTCTCTGAGCAGAGCTCGGGAAAGCGCTTGGCACAAACGCCAAGGGACATGCCACATGCTGGAGCATACATTTGCATTAGGTGTGACTTTTGCCTTATAGTACATAAAATGCTTCTTTTCTCCTGGAAACACTCTGCTTCCCGCAGGGAGGAGGAAGAGGAGAAGCCTCCTCAGTGTCCAACAAATGTTTCCAGGTCCCTTTTAGCATGACTTTGCAGGGAAACGCAGCTTGTCCGAATGAGCTCTTTCCAGTCTCCTCCCCGTAACTTTTGAACTTGTTGGCTCATTTCTGCCAACCTTGGCAGATGGTGGGAAGCCTGGAGGAGACCCCAGCCGTTCTGAAAGCTGGCGGGGGGCAGGGGAGGGCAGGAGCCAGGCAGCGAGGAGCATGTGTGCTGCTCTGGGCAAGACCCAGCGCGTGTGAGTACCGCTTGGTGGATGGGTCACAGGGACACCAGGGAAGGCTGGGGAGGGAAACAAAGGGCTTAGGAAAGTCCTTTAGGAAAGAGGGCTTACAGGAAAATGGTTTGATTGGCTTTTCTGGCCACAGAACAGTTCTTTTTCTTTCATGTCATCTTTAATGTCATCTTTAATGTCACCTACATGGTAGAACACACCTAGTTCTACCTAGTGTGCTCCCAGTGACGTTACTGGCATCCATAATCAGAGACCACACTTTGAAAACAGCATTTCTTTCACAAAGGTTTTCATTTCTTGTTTCAGTCTGAGCCGTGTTCAACAAACGGGTAGGACAGAGAGAGGTGCAGCAGTTCCAGCCTTGGTGTGGAGCTCTAAAGAGCATCTGTAGCGTACACCCGCCAGGGCCACTTGATTTCTAGTTGCAGTTCTTTGTGTAAAATGACACACTGGACCTTTTCCTACGTTACACAAGCTGGATCTAAGGATGAGTTAGCACAAAGGAGAATTCATGCAGCAGCAGCGGGTGGGACAGGAGGGACTGGACTATAGCCAGGGGTCTGGAGTGGCTGGGCCGGGCTGGAACAGTATGAGGATGCTTAACAGTATTTTATGGTCACTTTGGAAAATAAAGTGTAATAATCACTTTCGAGTCTGTAATTTGAAAGTAGATTGTGTTGTGAGTGAAAATAGGCAGCTGTAGCAAACACCTTTTAATACTTTTTTTTTAAAAAAGAATCTATGAAGGTAGTCTGTGTAAGCTCTGTTCCTTTTCCCTAAACTTTCATCTAAAAGACATCTATAAAGACTTTTTCTTGTTTCAGTAACAGTACATAAATACAAGTCACACCCTACTGAGACTTCTTTAGGACAAAAACTGAATATAAAGTTCTTGGTAAAGGGAGGAGTATGCTTGACGTAATTTTGCTCCTGATATCCGATATTCCCAAGCAAAGAAAGAGTAACAAATTAAAGCTTGTAAGATGAGGCTGAATATGAAGTAGTGAGAGGCAAGGGCTGGTGGAAGTTAGGAAAACTCCAGGATGTTCAAACTTCAGACATGTTGCTTCCTGCCCCCAGCGCACATCTTTTAATTTGAACATCCCTTGCACACGGTGAATGGCGGTAAGTGTGGAAGGAGTTCATAGGATTAGCTATGTCTTACCCTTAACCTCTGGTCCCACCTATTTAAACATTGCACAAACCAATGCACAACGCATATTCTGTTTCTTCACCCTCTTGTCTTCGATTAATCTATAGCCGATGTGTTAATTACCATTCAAAATTAAGGTCAAATTCTGTGAGCACTGACATGCAAATAATCAGAAGAACCAAATCATTAATATGCACATAGGCTTCCAAGACTGGACACCAACTCTTCTAAGAGTTGACTTGACATGTTATGGGTCCCTTTATTTAGTTTTGGGTTTAGCTGTTTAGTTTTTAGCCAGGTCTGAGCTGAAGCGGTGACACACGGGCCGGCCCCTCTCCCGGTGCGGCACTAGATGGCTCCCGAGCGACGGGCTTGGGTTTTTTTTAGAAATTGAGCTTTCTAATAATATCTTCACTTCCTGGCTTAGAACTTTGTCCAACATTTCTGTTCCCTCCTACTCATACAGTGGTTTTTACAATTCAGCTTCACCTCCATAGGCACCATGTAGTTCGTTGTTTCGTGAAGCAGACGGATAAAACAGGGCTGTGCTGTGCTCTTGGGGTAGGGATTAAGAGGAACTGGCTGGGACAGCCGAAATTGCCGTCACAGGACATAGCTGTGGAACAAGGAACCGTTTCCTGACTTCCACCAAGGCATTCATGATGACTTGCAGAACAGAGCTAGCTTAGCTGGGAGCCAGCTTAATTGGCACTAATTGGTTTCCCTTGGCTGGTCATGTCTCTTTGGAAGTGATCTTCATGTTACTTTTCACGGAGAAGCACTTATATCTGGTCCTTCCGAGAAGGCGACAGCAACCTTACCATTTCAGAAGGCAAACAGCTACCATCAAGCTTAGATTTTCAAAAGAAATGGACTTTGTACGCAACAGAATGCTCTTGAAATCTTCTCCCTGGTGTGATGTGGTGATGCCACAGAAGTACAACGCTTGACGGTAGCACAGCCCTGAGTTCCCCAGAAACTCTGCAGACTGAGAGATTTAGTAGCCTATCTCCAGTAAACAGAAATAAACAGAAACCTAATTTCCTCTCTGTGAAAACAGATAGAGGAGCATACTTTCTAAACACGGCACGCACTTACAATCCTAAGGTAAAGCTTTCCATCTGGGAATGTGTCATGGAAAAGTAGGTCAGTTTGCATATCTCTGAATATGTATTCAGTGGTTTGGACACATAGACGAGTAATGCGGAAATGTTGGCGCAGTATACTCAAGAATTCAAGCTCTATAATGACGGATTTCAGATGTTAAGTAACATTTTATGAAGATCACAATCACGGAGACCACTGATGTTTCTAGCCCATTTATTGATGGCTGTATGATTAACGGTTGACTTGGGAGCTTTTCTGCTCCCGGAGAGTGGCTGCTTCTGCCGCTGACCCCGGCACAGCATGGGTGTTATCCCACTTTTCTGCTCCTATTCCCCTGTTTCTCCGGGAAGGAAAGGTGCTTGTGTGGGCAGAAGGGGCCCAGGGACAGGCCGGCAGCAGGACCGCAGTGTGCCAGCATCTCCTGTTCTGTTCACCTCCGCTATCAGGAATTGATCTTTTGCAATTTCACAGTTTTCTGGGTAAGGAGATGTGTGTCACCGCAATCTCCTACACGTACAACCGTAACTAAGATTCTTTCTGGATATGTGGGAAGGGTCTACGTTACAGCTCGGGCAGGTTGCCTTAATAGTCTTGAGACACTTTACTGAAATGCCACCTACCGAACAGCCCAATGCACCCAGGCGGGCTGTTCAAAAAAGAACAAAGCACCAAACCGCGAACACTGCCAGCAATCATCTGTGGAATTACCAGCCACACAAATGTCACGTGGAGGCACAATATAGAAAATCTCAATTTCTGTCGAGTTCTTCCCTTTGCCATTCCGTGTTAGTAAGACTCTTAGAGATCTACAGCAGAGATGTTGCAATAAAGAACAACAGTCCCTTGTGCACATTAAATAGATTTTCTCAAGTCCATCCTCCACATTAGATTAGGCAATACCGGCATTTAAAAATTTTAACCATTTTGAGGGATGAGACAGAGTAAAATGTTATTTTGCTGCACATTAAACTTAGAAAAGCATTGCTCAGTAAGCCGATCACAAGCTAGCAGCCTTTCCAAACTTGGACAGGAAACACCTGGACTTCTGTGGTAAAACATCACTGTGAGCGCACTGTACGTTTTGGAACAGATCATTTTGAATTGTTAATAAATATTCATCTTCTTGCAGTAAAACACTGTGTGTCCAGTGCTATAAACATTGGTGGAGCTAAATTAAATACATGCAATGTTAGTCATCTTGATTTTTGTTTCCCCAAAATGAATACTTGACTTCCCCTCCAAGAACATCTAAGTTTTAAAACCTTAAAACCCCAGAAGATAATTCTATCGGATATACAGTTTAAATATCTTGGTTTCTGTTATATTTATTCTTTGTTAACACATTCTCCCATCTTTTCTAAATGGCTCATTATAAAGCAAACTAAAATGAAGTCTTTGTTTCCTTTCCTGGGAAAAGCCTTGCACCTTGGCAAACATAGCCCTCTAGGCTCATACAGGAATTCACTGTCGCTCCCCTAATGCTCTCAATTTGAAAAACAAATCCAGAGATGTCCCTAATTATGTGAAAGCCAAAGGGCAAAATGCAAATTGTATACAAATCCTCAGGCCTTTCCTCAAGAAACCACACAAAATGTGCGTATCTGCTTTTGCTGCATTGGTGTAACTTGAGTTTGTGCCAAAGAGCTCCAGAATCGAGAAGAATTTCCTAATTTTAGGAATAATCATTTAATTGTTGCAAATTAGCCCTGAACTGAAGGAAGACCTGAACTTTCTGCTGCAGCGTGCTCCCTCCTGAAAGTGCCGGTGATGTGGCTGCAGGAGACGCAGCTGAGAGAAGATCCACTTTGGACTCGGCGCCAAATCGTAACAGAGATGATTCCTTAAAGGTCCTGATAAACAAATCTTGCACACATCCTGCTGCACAGGCTTACATGTAAGGTTAATCTTTTACAGATAATTTGCTCAGGTTTGAGGGCTGTTTCCACGTTTCTCTCGCCTAACTTTCTTCTTCAGAGCAGGCTTGCTAATACTGTATTTCCGTGTCCTAACAGCTTGCATTGTTTAGGTTTAACATAAGCATGCACCAATTTTCTACTAAAATGTATTGCCCATGGAAAATTAATATATTTTTCTGTCTTTTCTCAAAGCATTTTAATACTCGGGAAAACAAGATATCATAAACCTAAGGAAAGAAAAGCTGCTTTCAATTGAGCAGGAACAAAAAAATAAAAGGCAAAGTCTGTTGTGCATGTGTGTCAACAGCTTTCAAAGCTGCGATCCCAGCACAAAAAGCAATCACAAAAATTGTACTGCTCATACAAAAAAAATTTCCCTTGGTGAGAACTCCACAAACACTGAAGCGGCCTTAAAACTTGGCTTATTGTGTCTGTCTGTAGCTCGACAAAGAAGACTACTTGTTTCTATTTTCTGAATGTGTTGAAAACTAGAACATGGCAGCTGTAATTCTGCTGTAAAGCTCCCCCAAACAAACACCAAAACAACCCTGACCACCTGTTTTGCGCAGACTTCAGCTGTGGAAAATGCCTCTCCAAAGGGAAAGTGTTGGAGAATGTTTCTGAGAACCTAAAAGCAAGTGGGTTCTAGCTGGGATTTTTCTGTAGGCATAGCACTGCGTTATTTATTAAATATCTATTGCTTTGTCCCTTCTGCCCCAGGGAGGGTATTTATTTGTCACCTCTTCTGGGGCCAGCCCTCTGTCTGGCCACCTCACGGTTCTTTATCTGGCCCAAGTGACCAACGTGGTTTCCTTCATCTGTGTGTGCCTCTAGAGGGGCTGAACGACAACTGGAACATACGGCACTTCGGGGAGACCTTGGCACTGCTTGCGGACTCCCTTTAAATACTAGTCAGTTGCCCTGTGGGAGCATATGACAGCCACAATATCCAAAATATGATAAATTATAGAATCATAGAATTGCCTAGATTGGAAGGGACCTTTCAGATCATCGAGTCCAACCATCAACCTAACTCTGACAAAAAACACCACTAAACCGTATCGCTAAGCACTATGTCTACCCGTCTTTTGTCTCTGAACCATCTTCTCATTTCCTGACGTACACAGTAGTGATTTTTTTTACTTGTTCCTTTACAGTGCTGTGCTTAAATAATGCCACAATCCCCTCCCAGCCGGCTCCGTCCGTCGGCGCTGCCTGGGGAAAGCCATCGTGCTGCTCCCGGCGCCCTCTCAGCTATTGCCACACTCAATTTCCTGTTTTCTGTTGACACAAATAATCTTGCAAAATTGCAGGCATTTTGAAAGGCCACTGTGTGCAACAGATATTAGTATTTCCCTAAGTAATCAGGCAGTCTGGTATTTAAATGACACAGAATACGAACACACCCAAAGTGTTCACATAAATTATTATTATAAGAGTGGTTTAAGAGCTAGGAAAGGTACATGCTAAACATCCTCTGCAAGTTTGTAAAATTCTGTTTAGCAGCATTGCCTATAAAATAGCAACAGAAGTAACAAAAGCAGATACCAAATACTCAGCTTAAAAATGGACAGAGAAATGTGGAAGGGCTTCATACATGGATGAGATGCTATTCCCCAAGCCATCCAAACTGAAGCGATTTTCATGTAATAAATAGATCATAGATCATCTGACACGCAGATTGTTTTTGCTAAGCGGTAGCTAAGCAAAGCATTCAGTAGCTTGCTTTTGGTTTTTTTTTGGCTGATCATGGCTAGTGTGATGGGAATGAAACGGATGGGATGGAAGAAGATTAGCTCATCCACCTTGAAGAGATTTAATAATCCTCATTATCTCTTTTTTGCCAGTTCCTTCTTTTAACTAGCAAAGAAGGAGAAGCTCCCGTTAATAACAGACCACCTAATTCCTGACTATCCCCACTGCTGGGGATTCGCATGTTTTTCATCCACCATCTAGAGAGGCTGCCAGGGCACCGAGGTGCCCTCACCGCACCGCAGACGTTCATCCAGAGACCCACCGTTTTCCCTGTAACGTTCAAAACCCGCATGGTCTTACTCGGTATCTAGAGACCTTTCATTTTAGGATTTATTCCAGCTGGACTGCAGAGCGGGATTGAGATTTCCTTGATAGCCTTGCCCCGCTGCAAGGCTGAGAAAAAGCTCAGGCTGTTCACAGCCTCCCCGGCGCTCGTGAATGGCTTGTTTGTACGGGTGGTTTTGCCACCAGGCTCGGGACTATGAACACTCTCACTGTTACTGTTTAACTACAGTAAATCAGTTAAAGACTAACTGTGGTGTTCCGGAGAAATATTTTATTTCATGCAATGAGACTAGCCTACAGTCATGTATCTGACTTCCAGACTGGAAAGACTATAAAGGACAATGATTTTGAACTTCATGGCATTTTTCTCAGGGACTTCTATACACACCCAGCAAGGAAGAGGAGGACTTTGTGCTTTAGCGAGCTCAGATGTGAATGCATCTTCCCTTTCAAATACTGTACTGGCAGAGAAAATATTCTACTGGGTCTAAAAAAATGAGCAAATAGGTCTAACTGTGGAAGTATTTTTAATGAAAGATTTCACTGTGCATTTCTCTAGCTAACTAAATACGCCCCAAAGAGCTAAAAGCAGACATTATTATGATAACTCCTAAGTGACCAGTTCAAACAGGCAGAACACGCCCCGGCCTGGCGGATGTTAGGGTAAATGCCTTTCCAATAAACTCTCCAGATTCTAAACTACAGCTTTTCATTTTTCCAGAAGCCTCTCAAGTGCGACCATGTGGATTTTCAATGGCAGAAACATCCTGCACACAGCTGATGTGTTGTCAAGCTGTTTTCTTCCCCAAGCCAAGTCAGGAGAAAACACATAAATATTCTTACAAGCAGGTCACTTATTTTCCAGCTGACATGCGTTTTGCATTCCGCTCTTTTCCCTCTCTTTTCCCTACACACAGAGTCCATATTGTTACAGGGAAAGCAGTTTATATGAGAAAATGGACCTGGCACAACTTAAATTCTTCCAGCAAAACTTGAGTAAAAACCTGTGTGGACACTCTTTTCATTGGAGATTGGAGTATTTTGATTTAATGTAAAGCTATTAGGAAAAGATTCGACTGAACTAAATGAGAAAGTTTAATTTGAAAGCTGGAGTTTGGCATCAATTAACTATGTGGTTTTTTTAAAAAAAAATCAGATTCAAATTTTATCATGGTGTCTTTACCATACAGAAAACCTCTTAAATTCTCGATCATTTTGAGACCAAACTGACCGGCTTTAGGCTACAGAGAGGATGGTAAGTCTGTTTCGCATTACGCGCCGTCTGAACAGGGACTAAGCCCGCTAAAACACATAGACATAAGCCAGTGAGAGACGAAAATCAACTCAAACGGATAGGTAGTATGGAAGAGGAAAAGGAAAATCATTGATGCAAAATATTAGAGAAAATGAGTTTTAAATCCCTGGGTGAACAGAAGAAACTTCTGACATCTAAGCATGATTCAACACTGCACCAGATATCGATGTATTTTGTGTTTTTAGAAAAGCATACGACAATTTTGTATAGAATTTTTGCTTTAATTATTAGTGTGTGAAAACAGCATTAAGGAGGTGATCACAGTAAGTCTGAAGCTTTGCTCTGATTAACAAATTAGCCAGTTCTAAACAGATCAAGTAACAGTCAGAAAAGCCGATGACCCTTGAAAGCAGGCTTAAACTTTCATTGGGCCACTTATTACAGCCCACTTGCTTTGGATGCAAACAATATCAGGTGTGCCCCCTTGGACCAGAAAATCTCTTTATTAAAAAATGAAAGAGCACTCGGTTTTCGCTAGCTGCTTTGAAGTAACAGCAGTTATTCCTAGTAAGAAGGATTTTCAGGACCCAAAGAGACTGTATTTAAAAAAGAGATTGCTTTCACTGGCATACTCCAATTTAATTAACTCAGATTTACAAGTAGAAGATCTACGTTAGCTGCATTTGTAATAGGACATACAAAATTTAAAGAGAGTTTGTACTCAAATGAAATTTACAGAAAGGGGACAGTATTTTAAAAGTCAACGCATCAGAAAATATGATTTTGTTTAATGCTGAATAATTCCTTTTTCAAGCTGGGGGAGACCCCTTTCGAAAGTTTGTGCCAAGTGCTGTAGAGCTCTCAGGTGATATTCACGGGAGCCTTTTCCTGGACTCCAGCGGGTGCCCAGGTGGGCAAAGGCACCGCGGATAACCAAGATTTTTCCTTTTAGTACTTTGGTTTCTTCAAGATGGCTTCTCAAATTTTAAAATGCTAAATACTTCAGCTTCAATTCAGTATTTACAGGTGTTATTTGTCATAAGGAGAAATGATTCCTCTGCTGGTATAAATCAGTATAATTGAGGACCTGTCCACCCTACTTTCTTGCTCAAAGGTAGTGCTCTCCTTAGGCACATTTAAACGTGTACAAATTAGGTGGCACCTCACAAACTGGGTCAATGCATCGCCTCGCAGTTCAGCATTAATAAATAAAGTCTCTAACAAACCATTTCAGTGGCTTCATTTATGAAAAATTCATTCTTGGCAAAGAGTGAGACTAGGACAGTAGAGCAAATGATACCATATACACATACTTAACAGCTGTGGTGGTGATTTCTGTTCATTATATATATCTCGTTCATTATAGATTCCCTGTTGAAGTGGCATTCCTCTTCTGAAGTTATACTATCACACGCTCTAATATTCAGTCCTGAAGGCGGTTTCCGCATTAACACACAGCTCGCATTTGCTACTTCGAGAAAATGTAGGTCCTGACCTTCTGAGTACTTTTGCATGACTAATTTATATATATAAATAAAAGTATTGCACATACAGCTCTGGAAATCCAGAATGCCTTTCGCCCAGAATTTGGTTTGTCAGTAAATATCTTAACTAGGAAAGGGTGACATCTGGCAGAGCTACCAGTCTTAAAGCTGGAAACACACCCGGAGATCGTTTCTGCAGCCCACACATTACGGAACGCACCCTGTGATGGGCAACCAACCCAGTGAAATCCGGGAGTTTATTCAGGGGTAACGCTTGGAGACAAGAGCACAGAACATATTTTCTCAGTCTCCAGGTTTCAAGCTGCTGCAGAATTTCAGTTCCAAAGTATGATCTAGTCTAGCTTGGGAATTTTCATATGAAGGCTGTTAGTGCATCTGGTTTGATTTGTTTCTAATCAACCAATGTGGACTTTTAAAATGTATTCCCTTGGAAAGTTTAGCTGATATTTTCAAGGAAAACAATAAAGAAAATTCAGCTTTGACATGCACTTTTTTTTTGCTTATACAACAAAAACTTTTGCTTTCAAGTCTGCGGTGTTCCAGAGACGCTGGGGAACAGAACTATTTTTTCATGCCAAAGTATGCATTTCTGTCGTAAGTCGATTATTTAAAGAAACCTGTCCTGTTAAATGAAAATCCTCAGTGCATCAGTTCAGAAATGAAAATCGTATCAGATTTTTAAAAAACCCACAGAATTAAACAACAACAAAAAATATTGCAGATTGATGTATTTTTATCACCTACTGAAATCACCTGTGGGAATCTGAATTTTCTGTGAGCCAGATCTCCGTCCCCGCAGGGCAGGGGACCTGAGGAGGTGCCCAGGCAGCAGGTTTCCCAACTGAGCTGCAGCGCACGCTGCTCATCGGTCACCTGAAGTCAGTGGCCCCAGTGGTGGGGTCCGATTCTCTGCCGCCTTCTGCCTGTGGTTTCACTTGGCTTCAGCATCAGAGTCTGGTGGTTTCCTCTTCTGTGTCATGTCCCAGTTCCCATTTTTGCCTGGATATTTATCTTTCTACTGGTTGCCCTCCAGTCTCAGTTTACTGCTGTAATGACTGGGTTTGATATCTGTCTTACTTCATCTCTGCCATGTTCTGGATCATTGAAATACAGTCCTTAGAAACATCTATCAACTTCCCTACGCTTTGGTCGATGCCCAGCTGCAGAACATGCACTGCTAAACAGAATTTCCATCCTTTATACATATAGTATGAAATAACTAGTGAGGTTTCCAAAACAATAGTATTTCACAGCACGGGAACTGGTGTGGGATTGGTAAAACCAGCTGTAATTAGTCATCCCTAACACCTTCTCAGACCATTTTTCAGTTAGTTACCCTTTGCTAGTTTCATCGAGGAGGCTGAAATTATCCTCGCTGAGTATCTGCTCCACATTTAGTTTTGTGGAAAAATTTTCAAGCAAAAAAATTGCTCATCTGCTTCTGAGAATGAATATAAGGGAAAATAGGCTGTTTTGCACACCGTAAGTATTAGGACATCAAACCTCACGTGTCACAGGCGGGCTTTGGTGGCACATTGTTCTGGCAGGTCAGGTCAGCAAACCAGAAAGACAGGGGATGATGATGAGAAAGGTTTGGGGGGACAGAGGGTCTCTTTTTTTAGAGTTGAGCGTTGCTGTGCTGGTGCTGGCGTGCTGCAGATGACTGAAAATGAGTTTTTTGCAGGTGGCCACAAGCTGAACGCTCCCCAGTGTGTGCATGCCCAGCGTGAGGAACCTCGTCTGGGCGATCTGCTGGGGTGCTGCCACCCCACAGCCTCACACTACGGCAGTGTCCCTGCTCTAAACATTCGAAGTCATGATGTAACTCTAAATACTCTGAGAGCTCAGGTCTGAGGGCTTACAGCCTGTCAAATCTGGCCTGTCACCCACCATGGGATGACTTTTTCCCCTGTACCTCAGGTTACCTCTTAATATCATCTCATTTTGCAGTTGGGAAGATTAATTAATGTTTGTGAAAAAGACAGAAAAAGGGACAACAGTGGGAAAATTAGCAATTCTGTCCTTGAAGCGAAGTTCAGCCCGTGTCAGGAAGTCGGCCACGTGAAACAGCCGCTCAGCAATACGGGTAACACAAAAGTAGTGAAAAGCTGCTCGTCCCAGCCAGTGCCGTCAGCTGTGTGTGCTGACGGGAGCTCTGGGGACAGTGTGTGATCAGAGGAATAAAGGAAAGCATATACAGCTGCCCTGGCTGTCCAGCCTTCCAATGTACAATTTAACTATCTTTTAACGCAATTTGCGGTTGATGAATTTAAAGCCCTTTGTACGTAGCACATTAAGGAGCTTCTTGCTGTTTGCTTTAGAAATTCCGAACTGCCCAACTGATGCAGCCCTGCGCGCACAATAACCCTTAACAAATTGCCCTCGTTGCTAATCAAGGTGGCCAAGGGCCACGGTCAGAGTTCAGCTCTCGCTGATGTCAAGGGCCTTCCACCGCAGCCCCGCGCAGCGTGGGATGGAGGAGCGCTCTTTCATGCCAGCTGCCATTAAGGGCTGGGCTCCTTCATGCTTCACTGGAAGCTGGCTGGGACGCTGCTTCCAGGAGTGGGTAGTTTAAAGCTCCCGTTGGTTAATCCCTCAAACGGCCCAGTGACTGCTTTCATGAAGTATACTGGGAAGATTAAAGCTGCCTGATTTTTCATTCCTCCTCCCCCCCGAAGTTCACGAAAAACTGCCAGTGTAATTTTAAAAGCCTTTAAGAGCACACAAAAATGTGTTTGAAATAGGAACAAATATACGAAGAACACGGACATTAGAATTTCGTGGTTTCCAGACAATCTTCAAGCGACTATTTAACACGAATTATACGAAGACAATTAGGACAATATAGATTATATCTCTGTTATATTTGGTGTAATGCTACAAAGCTGGGGGGGAAAGGCTAGTCTGACATTCAAAGCTTTTCTTCTCCGCAGTCAAGCTTTTATGTTCCCTAAGGAAAGCTGGCATGCTTAAACAGATTATAGGGGAATATCTGACACTTTTATTATTGCCTTTTTCTGCAAGAAGCTAATATTCAACATGAAACAACGCTTCCCCCTTCAGACTTTAAAAAACTGAATGTTAACTGTGACATTTATAATTCTAACCTCAGCAGCGGAAGTCACGCTCACATGTATTAAAGGGTGAAATCATGAGGAGCTGGGAGGCAGAGAGTCAGTCAGTGTTTGGCTTTTCTGGATGTTTAGGTGCTTATCTCTTCCTATTTTATCAAAAAGGTAGCTGGGTGCCTAACTTGGGGATCTGGATTTCAGTAGGCAGCAAGAATCTTCATTAGGGGCTATAGAGCTCGGTTTTGCATCATTTTAAGTCTGTTCTTGGATCTAAAATTGAATTTGGCCATGGCTGTAATGATATTACTTCTCGTCTGAAAAGTACCCCAAGGTTTTCAGTGCTGTGTCTCCTCCTCTGTGGCTGCATTCCACACGAATTGGTTTTTTTCTGCTTTAAACATACGTAATTTTGGATAATCCTTTTTTCCGTACAGATAAGCATGTTCTTTGTGTCACCATTTCTTATAATGACCAAGAACTAACATACCTTATTCTCGTATTTCAACTCTCTAGATAATCCAAACACTTTCTACTACTAAACTTGAAGTTACAAGTAAGTGCAGGAAAAACAGGGACCTGAACTTTTGATGCTTTGAAATCCTCTTTCTGCTTCCTTATTGCTTCAGTCAGCGGGACAGTGTCCAGAGTAAGTTAAGCAGTGCAAATCAAGATGTGGGATTATCTGCTTAATAAGCTTCAAAATAATGGTCTCTACACTTTCCATCTGTGGTTTCTTAGGCTTTACACTGTCTGTCTTCTGCTGCGGGGAGCTTCAGACAGATCTGATGCAGAACATCAGAAAAAGATGTATTTTGAAGGGAGACAACCTGCAATTATCCTCCTCACAGAACTGCTGACTGTGATTTTTTCGGGTAGTTTATACTTTCATCTTACTGCTTTGCGGTAGCATTTTAAGATTTAGCGGTAAAACATTACCACTGATCTAAACTGCAGAGGACGAACTGCTCAGGGTCGCTCTTCAGGGTGACTCTACTTTTTGGGGTTTTTTGGCCATACGCTTTCTAAGGGTTTTAACAGAACACTTATGTACGCTGACGTTGTCGTCCCAACGCCCTTTCTACGATGTGAGAGCGCAGCCTCTGAATGCCGCTGTGCTTTGCTGCATCGCAGTGAATGGCTGGCTCCGTGACACGGGGCACTGGGAGCTCCCTTAGAATCTGCGCCCAGCGCTGTTACTGGCGCTTTGATGTGGAGCTTGGAAATTTTACAACTTGCTTATTCATACTTATTTGTAAATGGTCCAGAGAAATAAGCCAACTTCTTACCACCACATTGGCCATTCTTCTGAAAGTGTGAAAAGATGACAGCATTTTTTTTCCATCTTAGTAGAAAATGTCTTTCACAACGTAAATATTTGTTGATGAAATGCACTCCTCATTTTCTACACTAGCAACTTTCTTCATCTTCAAAGTGCGACTTGAAGCATTTATAACTTGTGCTGATCACAAATAGCATGTTTTTTTAGTTCTAAGGAAATTTTCTCACTCCCAGTCAACTGCTTTTATCACTTTGTGCTCCGCTAATATATTTACTAGTGTTATAAATAATCAGTAATGAAGACACTATTTAGAAGGTAAAAGAATGCTACTTTTCGTACTTAAATCTCTAACTAGTTCTTCTAACAAAATCATGTGGGAAGGCAATCTGATCCACATCTTGCCTGTTCAGAATTGTTTACGGTGTATGATTAGTCTTCAATAAGTCAAAGATGTGAATTTATATTTTCTTTTGCACCCAGGCAAGGCTACAAGTAAATATAATATGACTTCAGAGGAATTTAGTATATAATAGCAAAGCGGATCAAAAATCTAGCCAATTGACTAGGCAAATAAACAGTACCCATAACTCCACAGATCTTTAATTGGAATAAGAAAGTAAATAGTCAAGCAGCTTTCAAACAAATTCAACTAAGTAATATGAGGAATGCGAAATCTCTTTTAATTTAGTTACAACAACAAGGAAAAGATGAAACAAAAAAGAAAGAATAGGACAGAGCTTTTGGTGTTAGTGTTCTTTTTCTGTTGAACACACAAAGCAATGATTTACATTAACTAAAAACCTAACCCATGATTTTTTTAACTGACCATATTTTTTTCCAGCAAACTAATGAGATGATGACAGCTTCTCAAGGCTTTCCCATAAATGACATTCTTCAGCATTTTACTAACACAGTGCTGAACTGCTACAGTATTTCATCTGTATGAATTCATCTCTGTGAATTAATCTTATGGCTGGGCTTTACTGGCTTACCATAACTTACAAGCACATATATTCCATGACTACTTGTAAAGGAATAAGGTTCACATTTTCTACATAAATACATACTCTTTATGTCTCTCATGACTTACTCTCATTAGCTATACACTAAATGATGTTAGACATGAGACGAAGTTAGTATGTTGATTCTGGAATGCAGCAGTTCCACGTGGTTGACTGGCCTCTTTGCTAAGGTTTATAGTGTAGTTTTGTAGTTCATAATATAGGCAATTTTTACAATATAACACCCCTGCTAATAAAAATAAAATTGTTACGTAAGGCCACTACTAAATAATGAAACCACTACTATGTTTAATTTACCTATTAAATTCTGCGTAGCAGTAAATGTTGTTATAGAGTTTGTTATTAATGTGAGTAACCTCAAGATTGCTGCCAACCCTTCAAACATAAAATTTCTGTAAAGATGTCGGAATCAAATGATACAAGGCTTTGCAACTTACTCCGTATTACAAAACCATGGTAAGATTCCCAATAATTGTATGAGATTCCCAGTAACATTATGGACGGCACTGGAATGGAGCAAAGGACAGAAAGGTGAGCTCATCTGCTAGAACATCTCAGGTGCCTCTTCCGTAGGATTTCAGCATGCGGAGAAAGCTGTTCTATTGCCATTTGTTTATGGATTAACTCAGTTAAGAAATTTATGTTTAGCTTTCGAGTATGAATGAAATGCAAGGAAGCATCACGATTGTGAAGATTTATTTTCAAAGTTACGCTTGTTTCCATTAAGGGCAGTGTAGGAGCTCCAGAAGAGATGCCAGAGGGGCTGTCAGTCCCCCTGAACATGAAGATGCTGTGACACACTGGGGACAGCCCATTCCCAGAACACAACCCTTTCTAGCCCCAGACTGAATGGATGACGGATGAGAAATAGCTTTTTGTTATAACTAAAAAATATGTAACTGCAAAAATGTAATTATTATCTACCATCCTAATTAAGGAACTCTGAAATGAAAGTTTTTTGAAATAAGAAACTCCATAAATAATCGTTTTGGTTTTTTTCTAAAAGAAAACATAGCAGCTTTAACAAAGTTCCGCCTTAACAAATCTTCACTGTGACCTCAGGATTCAATTTTAACAAGTTGGTTTTAATCCTGTTAGTTTAAGATCAAAGAAAAAGATTCATTGGCAGGGTTAAATGGAGCAACATTGAAGGATTTATAAAAGTAAGGCCAATACCCACCACCGGTCCTTCTGTCCTAATTAAGTTTATATTTTTTCTAAGCATTGCTGGCAGGAATTAATGCTCAGAGACCAAAGCCAAAGTAGCTCACTTTAACCCAAGGACATTTTTTCACGTGCTTTGACTGTATTGTGAGTTTTCCATTTCGAAGTATTTAGCTTAATTTCCTACTTGAGAAAGTGAAGCTCTTTTCCACAACTTTTTAAGTAACTACTATTTTCCTGTTATATGACTAAAGTCCAAGCACCGCTGGGCTTGACAGCAACGTATTCTGGTCTTTCTGAGTAGCTCACTCTGGGAAAGGCACCTACCAAACCACGGTGCAACGTTCTCCGCCAAAACTGTTTGTTTCTGTTCTTGTGGCTGCTTTATTGGTGTTGAAAAAATGGTGAGAAAATTCAATCCTGAATGTCAACGGTCACTACTATGTAGCTACGGGCGAGTAGATTCTGACATGCCGCAATGCACATTTACTGTTCACTAATTCCACCCCAAAACCAAGCCCGTGATGGCCCAGTGCTCGGTGGAACTTGTGTCCACTGAGAACATCTGGCACCTGGCGGCAGGCGGGCTCCCCCTGCTCTGATAATGCAGCTGCTCTTCAGGATTATCTCCAACTGAAACCATTGGTGCTACTGGGGCTGCTTACGCCTCATAGCTTTGCGCACAGAAATGAATTCCTCAGCAGAACATGCTCTCCAAGAATGGATCACCTATGGACTTTTTCCGTGTTCTTCAGACACTCTAAGGAGGAGGGAGGTATTAGAGGTCGATCAGCCTGATTGGAGAAAGGAAACAGGCAAGCCAGATTGAAAATATCTGAAAGATAAGTGAACATATAAAGCTATCACTAGAGCCTCTAATAATTTTATTCATCTTCTAGTCCTTGCAACTTTACACTGCCCTGAAAAAATGGCTATCTTTTGGATTTGCAAGATATACACTTACTTTAGTACAAGGTAAGCACTTGTTACTTCTCCATTCTATTTCTACTTTTGGCTAGCTAACACCTTACATTAACTTTCATTGATCTCATTCTATGCAGGGGTCTGAATACACGCTATAGGATCTGCAATTTTGATTGCCTCTGTGATCACCCTAAGATGAAGGATAGTTTCTGTTGTTCTTAAATGACTTTCCTTGTCTCGTATACAGTGTAGTACGTGATGTAAGATCGTCCCGAGATGAAGTGGAGAGGCCAGAATGTGGGTACCGGAGTTCTGGTGGTAAAATGCCCGATGTTGTAAGGTCAGTTTTTTGTGGCCTTCCTGGAAACCAGGCAACAAACAGTTAACTTAGGCCATCCATTTCTGTATCTATACATGTAATGTACAAACTTAATTAAAAACAACTGTAACTGCCGAAGTGTAACATTACTGAGCATAACATGTATTTTGTCATGACTTCAAAATGCAAATGTGCTTTTTGACTTGTTATGGAAGTCTTGCTTGCCAGACATTTCTAAATAAAGCCCAGGAGACTGGATTTACATCTTCCCTCTCTTAACCCTTCTCTTAATCACTTCCCTCTATTTCCACTTTTTTCAATGTGTGTGGTTTGAGCAAAGCCTCTTCTGTGTAATTGTCTTCTAAATTGGCAGGAGGACAGTGCAGGGTGTGACCCTCCTCCAGTTTTTTGTGCACAATTGTATTCTCCTGTGCCCCATTCTCCTGCGAGCTCTCCCACGTCTCTGTTAAGTAGCCAAGATTATACAAAGCAGTCAGATTCCTGTTTCACATCTGTGTCTTCCTGCAGCAATTGGATCCATAAAATGTGTTGTCATCATGGTATTTGGGAGTATTCTGAGCCAGAGGTACTGTATCTTCACCTCTGGGAGCCACAGAGGATGGTGTATCTCACTGCACTGCCCTAGCAATGGTGGCAAGAGATGCTGACGAGAATTTCAGAGGAGCAGAAAAAGGTCCACGCAGAAGACTACAGCACAGTCACTGGAGAAATACTGGAGCAAAGGGTTCCTCAAAATATTTCTCTTTGTCAGGGATTCATTTTGAGCTGTTACCTTTACTGTGTATTTTTCTGGTAAATCCCACCTTCACTCAGTGAAATCTCACCCGCTGGCAGAAATTCCCTGAGTGAAGGTGTCTCTCGGTTTATGCAAGCAGTTAAAACTCTTTCCAGCACAGCAGTGGCACTGGGGCACCCATGGGTACACACCGCACATTGCACACTCCCCTTGTTTGTGGGATGAACGGCCCAGTATCGCACGTGAGAGCCCTGCTCCTAGGCAGTCCTAGCCTGTACACTCAGAAAAGGCTGAGGAAAATGTGTTCTTAAACAACAGTCAATATTGTGTTCTTGAAGACCAATTTTATAGAAAAAACAGACATTGTATGTTAGTCTAACATTACTGCTTTTGTCTTAATTCTCTTCTGTTTGTTAAACACAAATCGTTTTTCCACCCGTTATTCAACAGTAAGCTTGTCTGACGGCTTTTGGCATACAGTGATTTTTTAATAACTACCATTCATTGGCATTTACTTCTTTAATAAGTACCATCCAGTAAGCACACATACCAGAGATGTAAAACAGTTTTATTAAATTAAGGAGAGGCACAAACCATTAAAATTATTTTCTTACTAATAAAAGGCAAATGTTTACATTTATTAACACTATATTGAGTTCAAACTGTGTAAATGATAGAGAGGCTATTTTGCAATACCTCCCACACCATTTTTTATGGGTTTTTAGAATAGGACTTTAAAGGACAGCATTTTCTCACCAAACATAGCCTTTTCCAACATTTTGATTGTTCCTAACTGCATTGTCCTAATGAGATGCAGCAGCAGGAGCTGCCCGTTTTACACCCAGCTCCAGCATCGCTCCTGCTCTGGGGCGAGATGCTGGTGTGGCATCTCTGTCCCTCCCCAGTCCCAGTGCTCTGCTGCTGAGCAGGGGCTGGGTTCACCGCAGCACAAACTCGGCAGCATGATGCTCAAGCTGTTCCATCACATGGACTTCTGCCTCCTCATAATCCAATTTATCACCTCAATGGCTGTAATTAACTGTCACCAGAAGCGAGCCAGCACGAGCTGTGCCCTGCGGCAGATCCTCACCACTTGGGACTGGTTCTCTGACCCACCGAAGAAGAAATACCCATTACTTTTCCCCAAACTGATTCAGTTTCTGTGGACAATCTTTTGTTCTTCTTTTGCGACCGACAGCCAAGAGGCCAGCTGCTGGTTGCTGGGTTTAAATAATTTTAAGCAGACTAGTTTAGTGTACTAGACTAACACAACTATACTTACAGATACCCTAGTTGTCAGGCCTGTGTAAATCTGTGCGGATGACCTAAAAGAAAATCTAAATGATGATGAAAAAATCTATCTAGGCCCTTGGCTATTAAATTTCCACGTACCTGCTTTACATGGAAATTAATATTATCAGCTATTGAGTACCTTTGCAGCAGTAAAATCTCTTCAAAAGACCTAGCCAGGAAAGTATTCTTACCACCTAAGTACTTAATATATTATGCTAAACAGCAACATGTTATCTGAAATGCGGCATGTAATATTTAGAATTCACGGTTGTTAAAGACAAGGTGTTCCCATGACTTTTAAGTTTTGACTGGCGTATTTTGATATTTAAAAGTAGGCACAATGAGTAGGGACTGCTAGAACTAGCCTTACTTAAACCCTCCCAGTAGGGCTATTTTGAACAGTCTCAAGCAAAAGAAATCTCAAGATCTGCAAATATCAGTATTTCGGAATTGATCTCTGATCAATAATCCTGCCAACAATCATATCTATTTCCTCCCTTTTTCCTCTCCCTTTTCTACATCCCTGTAAGATTTCTGAACAACCAGGCAAAAATGGGGAAAGAACATGAGCCAGCAGATCTCCCGGCATCACCGACAAAAAAATGTTCATGCTCAAATATCGCTGTAGTAAGAATGTTATAAAATACATCATGAGTTCTCACTGGCACATCCCAATACCTTCATGCTGTGCTCTCAACCATGATATATGTGGTCATTCAAAACCTGTCAAATATGCAGCACTCAGTCACGCTGCGGGTGCTGCTGGCACGGTAGACAGTATACAAAAGTACGAAGCATTTTAGTACCTCCTACTGCATTTTTCTTCTAGTGTTCTGGTTGTTTCTTTTGGGTAACGTGATATCAGGTTAGTATCTCTATCATACGACATATCTCTATTGTACTGCATACTTATTGAAGTCATCAAAACATAAGATTTATCTGTAGGTACTTGTACAACTGCAGTATTGTATCAACATTTTATAGAGTATATCTGGAATTCCTTCTGATTTCTCAGATGTCTTTAATTTTCTGCAGTAACGTAGGTAAGATTAAATGCAAAGCCTGGCAAACAAACCTCCAGCATTGCAATAACACAGAGAGATATGGATTTTTTGTTTATTATTCTGCTAGAAGAACTACAGAATGCGGGTTTATTTTCTCCCTAAACACATAGTAAGTTTCAGAACTGCACCTATATTTTGTGCAAGTTATTTATGTACTAGAACCGATGTCGTATGGCAAAAGTCACCCGGTTCTCTCACAGGACGCGGCATTCTCCTGCCTGCGCACATGTCCCCAGGTACATACAAGCAGAGCTCTCTGGCTACAGTTCCTGGGCAGAAACAGGCTTGAACCTCCTGCTTTAGTGCCTTTGTGAAGACACGGCGGTGCTTGTTCTGGGACGGTATCTCCTGCAGGTGACTTCCTTTTGCCACAGAGGGAATGGTAAAAGAAGGAGAAATGCATCACTGTCTTGACATGGCCAGTGTGAACTTTGGGAAATGCTGGGGTGAATTCCCAGCTGGTGTCAGTCCCACAGCCCTCGGTGTCAGCTGAGCTATGCTGAAGAATTGCAAACTTGAGCGTGTTCGGCTCACACGCTGTTCCTTTATGGTTCTATAGATGTGACAGATTTTCTGTTGAGTCCCAGCTGCTCTCACTTCCCTATTTCATGGACCAGATCCCCAGCTAGTGTAAAATCAGGGAAGACTGGGCCAAACCACGACTGTGCCAGTTTACACACTCTAACAGCTTAACTCCCTGGAAGTTGTTATGCGAGTGTGAACGGTGCAGTGCAGCTGTGTTAAAAACATGCGGCAGATATTCTGCTCTTGAAAATGTCTGGAATGAGTTGCAATGTGTAGCTGGCAGGCTGGAGGAGGCCATGGAGCCTGTGAAGCGCTTGGGCTGACTGTGATTTATGTTCGCTTCCAGGTACATGTAAATTTTCCATCCCCCCTATCGACTCAAGCACTGTGTTACACAGTCAGGAGAGATTAAAATTCCTGCACCTTTTCTACAAATATCAGCCATGCTGAGAAAGAAGCACGGCAAGTATCGTTTGTTTTATGCTTACAAGAATCCTTTACAGATACATCTATTTTCTTAGCAATTCATATTAGCATGAATTAAAATATTCCATTTGGGCAGAATGTTATTTTAGTTAATTTCCTACAGACTGTTTTCAGCCCATTTCTAAGTGAATGGTGAATAAGTCTTCAGTTGAACACAGCGCTTTCAGATCCTGCTGCTTAGAATAGCTCCCCACTCCTCAAGTATTAATTGTATCTGGTTATGTTTAAATGTCATTGAAATATGCAGCAAGTGATCTACGGGGATTCATGTTTCTACCAAAAATCGAGCCTGCACCTTAACTTCCCGCTGCAGGAATCTGGGATGGGTTTTTCCCGCTGTGCCTGTTGCAAACATCTGCAACTTCTGAGCATTGAAAAGAGCCCTTGCAATCCAAATTTTAATGGTGTAGCCCAATGCTTTTAAGAGAGAATACTGCTATTTTATTCATAAACTGTTTCGAGAAAGAAAAAGGGGGAGAAGAGGCGAGGAAGTAAGCCAAACGCTTTCTGGTTTAAAGTGTCTCAGCGAGCCGTGAGCCAAGAAAAACAGAAGTCCAGGGCCGGGAGCAGCGGGGAGATCCTGTTTCAGCAGCCCAGCACCTCGGGGGACGGGGCAGCCTCCGGCAGCGGGGAGGGAAAGGAGGGGACAAAGAAGGACCCGTGCACCCCTGCAGTCGCCTTCTTGGGTGGGTTCACATCAGGGACCCCCTTCTGCAGCTGGCCATGGGGTGGTGGGGGACCAGTGTGAGCAGGACAAGCAAAATCTGGCCCTGGCTGGAGAAGAGCTTGGAGAAATGGGTAAATGGGGCAAGGGAGGTGGCTTATTATTATCAGAATAATAAGCAAAAACAGGGGAAGTGAACGTGGATGAAGGATTACAAACTGCTACACAGCCTGTGTGGCCAGCACAGGTTTTTAGAGCTTTACCAGTCACCTCACAGTAAGAGAAGGAAAACCAAAAACACCCTTTCCACAGCATTTATGTGTACTTTCTCTTCTGGGTATACTTGTTAATCTTATTTGAGGAAGCAAGTATTTTTGCCTGGTTATAGGGTAGCAAATTACTCTACAAAGGACAAGTCAGCGACTGACGTGCCCTGTAAATTTGTACAGGGAACTGGGACAAGCCTACAAAGCTCCTGTTTATCACCCTTTTAAGAAGAAAGCAGGGCTGGTAGTCCTTCCAGGCAGGCAAGGAGGGAATGGGAAAATACATGGAGCACGTACAAATCAGTGTAAAGATGGAGCCTCTTACTGCCACAGGACAATGCCAGACTGTCCCTCACCTTTCTCAAGCTACACATGAAGCCTCTGTTTTCCAGAGGGAAGATAAAACAGCAGAAGGAGTAGACTTAAAATGCAAAACTTGTGAAACTGTGATAACCAGTCACACCGGACCTGCTGTTGCCACACACTGTCACTAAAACGGGGCAGCGCTGAGCCCGGGTAGCTGAGCTGGACCTCAGATGTTTTTTCAGTTATTTAATGACGGGTAACCTCTCAGGGCGACAGCAGGTGGTGCCTGAACTCTGATGGCGGTGCAGTGACCTGCAGCAACCCTGCTATTCCTGTCCTTCGCTTCTCCAAGGGGGAACTGCCAGTCTCCTGGTGAGAGGAACCCTGCACAGGCTGTGGATACCGTCGGTGGCACGGAGCACTTCCAGAAAGGCTGGCACCTTCGGGGGTGGGCAACAAGGAGGGAGAATGCGGGAAGCAAAGCTGTGCTGTTCTTGACAGCAAAGAACAGACGTGGCACTTTAAGGGTCTTACAACCACAATAAATTCACTTCAGATTTAGGCTGCAATACACGTGAAGGCAGAATACGGCCCTGGGACCATAAAGTCATCCTGCCTAAACAAGAGAAAGAGAGCTTTGTCCTGCCCCAGGAGAAACAAGGCCTGCCCAGGGCGCGCGCAGGCCGTGATGGCCCTGAGCAGCCTCACCTGGGCTCTCTGCTCCCCCCGCCCACGGGCCCACGAGCCCACTTAAGCTCGGCCCTGGGGCCTCAGCCCCTTCCCGAGCTGTGCTGGAGGTGTGCCGGTGTCCGGGCCTGCTCCTGAGGCGTTCCCCCTTCTTGGCTTGACCGTGGACCTGGCTCCCTGCCTTGGCTCGGCCTGGTGATCACCGGACTATCGGTAGGACATGTTGTTGTCACTGCTCTGCTTTATCAGTGGTGGTTTTGTTTTTAATGAGGTGTTTTACATTGCTGTCAAAATCACATTTGAGTTGTAGTAGGTCAGGAATCGCTGCCTGTTACTGGTTGGATCTTTCTGGGTTTTGGCACTTTGCCTGTTACGTTGGTTCCATCCTGGTGAGCCCCTTTGCTGAGGAAGCAACAGGCATAAAACGGAATTGGGAAAGGTTGTATTTCATTGTGGATGAAAAGGCTTAGTTCTTTGAGCCTGTTCAGGGCCTACAGTTGAGTCCATATCAGTTCTGGTAGATTCTGCTTCTTAGCTCTGGTAAACTGAAGCTTTCTCCTGGAGGTGGAGGCTGAGCTACCCCTTTCACGCTCTTTGATTGAGAAGACTGTTTGAGCTCCTGACAAAACCTTGGAGCAATTCAGGTTTGCTCTAATTTGGGCCTAGCTGCCCACAGTCCCGAGGGGCTGTTCAAGTTGCCAGCGATTACTGTGGAAGAATGAGTGATAATTTGCTTAAGGCGCTTCCATGAGGTTTCAGTCTACTGGCTGCCCCTTTGAAACTGCTAAAATCATCCTCTTCCTCTCTTCCACTTGAACAAGGGGAGCCATTATGTGGCCCTTGCCACTGGTTTACAGATGAACCACTTTGTGGATGATAAAATTACTGACAGCATTGCCAAATACTCCCCAGAGTACCTAACCAGCACAACCCAGTCTGAATGCACAAGGATCTTTCTTGTGGTTTCCCTGCCATTATGTTGTTTGATGTTGCTACTTATTTCTGAACATAGCAAAAATAGTCTGTGCAACTTGCATGCATTTTGTAAAACTGACTTAGTTTACAACTAATCATTTAAATCTACATGGAGACAGGAGAATCTAGTGGTTGGAGTGCAGAAATAAGATCCAATAAACTGGTTTCTAGTGCTGCCTTTTGCCCCTTGCATCACCCCTCTGCACCTATAGGTCCCCATCTGTAAGAACAGAGACCACGGTACTCGCCCACCTTTATAAATGGCTGAGCTGTTCTGATGGAAAGGGTTCTTAACATCTGAAAGACATTGATACAGTTGTATAGAGAGTAAAAGACATCAGCCAAATATCCAGCCTATGCCATGATCCAGCCAGAAATACAGTAAACTGTAATTGCTCATTGCTGGCCTTCTCACATAGTGCTTTCCAAGACAAGGTACAAAACGCTGCAAAAAAAACAGGCCAGAAACCTAAATATGAACTCTGATTATCAAGGGAGAATCAATTATTTGGAATTACAGAAGTTAATACTCTTCAAGATCAAATAAGCAAAAGACTGTTCTGACAAGAATCTGTAATCCAAAATACAAGTTGCTTTTTTTAAAGGACCCTTTTTTATTCTAAAAACCTT
Organism: Dromas ardeola; assembly: GCA_013398915.1. Taxonomy (NCBI): domain Eukaryota; kingdom Metazoa; phylum Chordata; class Aves; order Charadriiformes; family Dromadidae; genus Dromas; species Dromas ardeola. The sequence continues at coordinate 95,132 of VYZM01022381.1, read as the reverse complement.
GTATACAGTAGTGTGAGGAAAGCTTACTGTGTATATATGTGTGTGTGTGTATATACTGTCCAAATTCTGTTATCAATTACACTGATATGAATCTGGAACAACTCCAGTGCTATTTACATGTGTCCAAATTGGAACAGACTGTGGGTTGTTAATGAGGTATATACTTTCCAGTGCTGTATTCTGTTCTATGAAAGCAAAGACTTCTTGGAACCAGCTCTTCATTTTGACTAGTGATACTGGCACTTAAGGAATATTTTCTGCTCTATAGCAATGGGTACAGTTGTAATAAATCTCTGCTTCCCAATATTTAAAATTATCACCTATGAAAACTCTTTTGGTGTTTGAATATAATATCATGAGAAAAATTTTGCATGTACAAACATAATTTACTGATCAATCTCAATATTTTTATTGATTTTGTACTAATATCCCTACTTGTACAGGTATTACTTATCCTGTTTCTTAGCCAACAATTCAAGGTGTTAGTAGTTTTCCATAGTAAAACGTTGCCTCATATTGGGTTTGCCTCTACATCACTGTGGTGGATTTTATCCTATATATTGTTCAATAAGGTAATTTTGAAAGTTGAATGATATACAATTGGAAACAGCATCACCTATATTTTTAGAATCTTCAGTGAGTTACTAAACTGCTAGTAAAAGTAAGCATTGATAGATGGTTGCACAAGGAGAAAACAAGGCTTGCTAACACCTATTAAGTGCCCGCAAATTAATTTCTTTATTACTAAAATTAATACCAGTGCTGCTTCTATTTTAATTCCTTTCATTCAACCAGTGCCAGATGTGCTTTACTACATTCTGATGGCACTTTTCATACCACTAAAACATGATTGGTGACCATGCAACAAATTACGGTATAGTAACACTAAGACTATGTAGCCATTTAGGTCAGGAAACACAAATAAGTCACTGCAACAGCTCTTAAAGGTAAAGAGAAAGGCAGTAATACAGGCTTTAAGAATTACTCTATTTTATTTTTGTTATAAAATTGTATCAATTGTTCATCTATTTTCTTGAAAAGGTGGCAAGACAGGATGGGTTAAGCTCTTCCACTGGTATGAAAAAGGAGCTACATTTCAGTTTAATGGTGAAACGAATTTCTCCAGTTCTTAAAACTCTAGTTTTGAACAACCTTGGTATTCTTTAACACTGTGCATTTTGCTGTTTAACATCGTTCTGACAAACAATCTGGTGAAAGTCAGATGGTTTCAAGTGAACTTCACTTTGTTCGCTTAAAGTCTAAGTAAAATTTTCTGGGCTCATTCGCGCTTCTCATGAACTCTGCATGAAGACAGTCAATGGACTTTCATATTGACCAAGCCAACTGTTTATGACAACGGTTCTGAGAGCCAACAGGTCTCATAAATCCCAGGAATGCACAAAATATAAATGAAAACTCTATTTTCAGAACAAGCTACATTGCAAATACTCTATGTTTATAAGCCTGCCATGCTGGGATAGGATTTGAGAGATCTGGGCTTGCTTTCCAAGTCTACCACAGACTGTTTTTATTGCCCTGAACAAGTTTATATATCTTGGTTTTAAATCTTTTGAAAGAAGGTTTGAATAACTCCTTTTCTCCTATCATGGACCAATACAAACACAGAAGGAGGTTTGGCTAGAGTACATGTACAGCGTCTGGCAGAAGGGAAATGGAAGGAACTAGGGCGTACCTACAAATCTGACTAAAGTAGTGCACAAAAATTGCCAACTTGATGATTTGCCTTAAGTCAAATAAGATACAGATTTTGATTACAAACAGCATCTTGCATCAGAAAATGTCACCCAGTGCCAGCAGGGAAAAGCCAAGAACTGCGTGGCAAGCTGGATGGAGCTCTACTTGTGCAGAGCAGCAAAGTGGTTCAAAGCCTCCCTGCTACTGGCAAGTCTGAGGATGGAGGACTAGGCACCTTTAGGGCTGTGAAGCTGGCCATGTAAGTAAAAAAAATTCAGAACACAAAGCGATGCGGGAGATGGGGGACACACTAGGAGTGGAAAATGTGCATTTTCACATTACGCACTTACGCAGTCTGCTCCCCAGAAATGAGAAGAGGAAGTTGACAAAACATGTTATACTTAAGAATCATAGTTAATTTTTCTAACAGGCCTGTCTTGTATGGATTAGGTACTGAAAGAAAAATAACTGACATGTCAAGGAAGTGTTAGTGGTTTTTGTTAGAATGTACACAACTACATATGCACTATTCAGGACAGCACACAGTGCCATTTAATGGAGCTTTAAAAGTGTAATTTCAGAAGATTTTAATTTAAGCCTTAAGCTGCAATGATTTTTAAATAACAAGTTCACTACAGATAAATGACAGTTTCAAAACTAACAATGCAAATTCACTCCTCAGCTTTCTGGCCCATTTCTGAAAGAAAACATCATGCTGATTTAAAGAAAGCAGCTGGTTTGCATTTATAAAATTTGCATTATCTTTTCTTGGAACAGGCTCATCAGCCTTGGGTTAGGAAATCTGGAAATATTTCACTGAATATTTCTGAGCTGATTTCCGTCAGCATGTTTCCTCACTCTGACTTCAGGAGTAAGATTGACCATGTGGTCACAATTTATCCTTGATTTCCATTAGCAGAAGTGAATACTGAAAGCAAGACTTCATCAGAAACGTTTCAGGACATAGTTCTCAAATATTAACTGTGTTAGAAGTGTTCAAATCACCTTAAGTGTCTTGTATCCCTACTTAGAAAACACTTAATTGCCATAGGACAAAAGGATTAGCATTTTTTATTTACTTGTGGTTTTGCTGTAGGTTTTTCCTTGCTGTTTACAAGTTTAACTTTATAAAATTCTGCTAATAGGGTCTCTTTCCCCTCTTAAGGATTCCTACTCTGAAGTCATTAAATCTTAATTGTCCCGTTCATTCTTCCACTGATACAGATTACTCATTAGAAATATCAGTTGTTACTAAAGAAAATACACTGATCTCATCACATTGGAATTGCAGACCACATCTTCACCTAGTGTAAATCAGCCAGGGACTTCTACTGAAATCAAAGCAACTCTTGTCTGGTGTTATCAGATATGAGATGCAACCAGCAGGCATTGCAGAAAGATTTAACAATTGCGATGGGCAAATGTGCTTTTTCTGTATATTTTTTTCTTTTTCCTAGTTTGGCATTGGGCCAAAAACAAAACAAAAGGAAATAAAAAACCCTTTTTAAAATGAAAAAACCAAAAATCAGGAGATTAATAGTTAAAGGCTGAAAATGTACACTTGTATATCATTGCTGTATCAATCTAAGTGTGGTCTACTCTTTTGAGCCATGGACTGAGAGCTTTTGTATAAAAACAGGACTCCATTCTTCTGACTCTTTGTTGGAAGCAAAAACACTTACAGGGAGAGATCAGAAACACAAATCAGGGTCTGCGTTCTTCAGATTACTGCTTTGTGCAAGCACTTAGCAGGGTAGTCAACATCAACACCTAACAAACTTCAGGGCCAAAATACAGTTTATGACACTCTAAGGTTATGCTGATGCCCATGCTCAGCTTTGTCAGTGATCCCATTAAAATCAGCGGCTGCATAAACGAAGCAGCAGAACTGGGTTATTCTAAAAAGTCTCTGGAACTACTTAAACATGTGAAATTATGCCCTGGTAGAAAGGGTGTGAAGTATCAGGACTCTAACAGGCTACCTTGATCGATAAATATCGACAGTAGTATAAATACCATCTCGCACGCTAAAAATGGTGTGTTTACCTGTGAGATTTAGCAAACCTGCTCCTCAAACTGAAGTGTTGAAGGTTGTCATTCTGATAGAGCAAGTACACTGCGATTAAGTCTTTAAGTATATATATGCTGTAAAAGCCAGACCTGCGCCCCCAAGATGATTCTCTGTTGGCAGAAGTAACTAAGTAGACTTGTAAAAAGCAGCTGAGAAAGGTTCCTATGCTGAAAGTCCCAAGAGACAGTTGCAGTGATTATCATCATCAATAATGTTTAAAAACTTCATAACTGTTTTCTCAGATTTAGGCCATAAATATATGCTATGCACATGAATAACTTAAAATGAGAGGAAGTCCTGATTTGCGTTACATGACTGAGAGCTTCATATATTAGAAAAGTTAAAATAATCAGAATTTCTCCGAATCTCAAAATTTTGAAAACCTGAAATGACTTGCATAAAATTATAGAAATTGTGTTTACAGGTTTCAAATGTTTCAAAATTAATAACAACACACATAGGGGAGTATGTTTAGCCAACAGGAGGATGGAATACTACGTAGGTGGTAAGAGCTAGGTTGAAAGCACAGGATGTTGGGCAGTTAATGAAAGGTAGGACTGAAATACGGCATCCCTTCCTGTTCCTGGATATCCACCTGGCAGAGTACACCAACTCACTATTCTATCTAGCCATATGCCTTGTGTAAATTGCTATTACAATTGGTAACTCCTTTTATTTAGCACTAACAAACAATTGTTACATGAACCAGGTAGTGCAATGCAGAGTCCAATCCAAGCCCAACTGAAACAGATGTTGGCCCGGCCATTTACGTTCCCAGAAGAAGATAAAAGCTGTACCATTTATTTCTGAAAACGTACTGGCTGTGTGTCTTGAGTCAAATGGAATGTTCTTACAGCAACAAACTCCCTTAAATATTTCAGCACAATTGGATTACAATTATTTCAGTGCGCTTAGCCCTGGAGACACTGATGTATCCATAACAAAGTTGAGTGAAGTAAGATCCCAGGATAGGAAGGACTTTTTCTCAAAAACATGGCATGATTATATGTATTTTTTAAAACTCCTAAGGGTAAGATATTTCAAGTCTCCAGGTGTATGCATCTATTTTGGGAAAGTACTAAATCATAAAAACATTGTTCTGAAAATTGTGTTTAGTGTGTATATACACACATGTATTTTTTGGTTACATACATATAGTTAATATAACTGGTGGTCAATAGCTGGCTTATCTAGGGACAGTCATTCAAGTATTTGAGGGATTCTGGAGCTTGACAGTAACCAGACTAATCTTTAGTAATACAGACTTAAACTTGCCTCATGTTATGGTCTTCCATGAGAAGCAGAGAGTGTACACATTAGAAAGCTTATTGCTGTGCAGGTGATTATTTCCATGGAGCATTTGGGGTGCACAGCATTTTTGTACTGGGGATATTTCTCCAACTGGCCACTTTTAAGGAGTGAAGCATCTGACGGGTTTGCTTAAGGGGAATGTAAATTATTTTCATTTGATATTTGTTAGCAAGGAAGGGTTTGAAAAATTTTGGCATACACCTGTCTGGATTAATTTTGTTTTCTGATGTATTTTCTTTATTGGCTTAATTATTCAATATTTCCAGATTTTTATACTCATTAAATATTACCGTAATTTGCAGCATATAACAATAGTAACAGAGAAACCCGGGAGTTCTGTTGTGTTAGATTACTTCTGCCCTCAATTACTTATGATTAGGTTTCCCTATCAAAGGTGCGGCGATAAGAAAGTATGTATTTTCTGGTCAGTACAGTTCTAAGATCCTCTGCACCTGAGGATCAACAAAAAATACATTGAACTGTTCCATTTAAAATATCACTTTCCTGAAATGCCCTGTACCCCTCCTGTGTGTTAAGTCTGACAGGTTGGTGCCGCCTCCCCAGTGACTCTCAAGATGTAGGCACCTTGGCCAAAGATGGATTTCAGGTGCAAGTGTGATTTTTCATCAACCAGTACACTGTTGTGAACCAAATTTTTTTTGGATGGTGTTGCTGAGAGCAAACAGCTGCTCCAAGAAGACTGCTGCTGTTGCTTACCATCTTTTGTAATATTATATTGCTTTCTCATGCTTCAATTTTGTTCCTAACACTTTTTAGTGACTTCTGCTTATTTTAGTAATAGTTGAGATGTAAAAAGGAGAAGAAATAATTAAAACAGACTCTGAGTGTTCTGAATCATTAACAAAAGTATTCATGGCATTAGTCTATCATATGTATAAGAAAATATCATGGTGTTATTCATTCACTGTAATACACTGCAGTCAGCAAATGGATAAAGAGAGTGGCTGCAGATTGAGTTGAGTATCAGATCATGTAGGCACACAAAGTTTCACTGACTTCGGCTGAAAATTATTTCAGTCTCTGCCTGTTGAAAGTCAAAGGGTTTGCGTTTTCCAGCTCAGTGCACTTACTGTAAATAAGAAATATCGCTGTTCACACAGGACTTGAAAAAATTCCCTGCATTTGAGGGCAGGACTTGCTACATGGATTTGCTTATGGATCTTCCTGCTTCTTCCCTTTACCCTCCTGTACCATGGTATATGTATTTTTTTCTTGGGCTCTGTGAATTCAAAATAGTGCAGCTATTTGAGATAAACCTTCCCTGTAATGTGACTGTACCTGTGTTAGAGCTGTGCATGGGGTGTGCTGCACCCTTCTCACAGACCTCTGACCTGCAGGATTAGCTGGGGACACTGGCAGAGACAACGGTACAATTCTGCTATTAGAACTACAGAGAGTTGCTCTAATATTCTTGGAGGAGAACCAAGGAATAACTGATTATCTTCTTTACCCAAGAAAGCGTGATGTGGTTTTACCCCATGGCTCATTACTTTGCTGGATGATGCCAGTCAGTTATTCTTGCAGTATTTCAAGGAAAAGATCAATTCCTGTGTCTAGTAAGAACGTTTGTGTACTTGCTGGGTGATTGGGACTCTTCATAAACTAGGTTATTGCCTAGGATCGTTAACAAATCCTCTGTCATTGACTTCAGTATATATCTACTTCCAACCTAATAAAAGCCAGTGGGGATAATAAGAGTCAGAAACTGCTTGACATCAGTAAGAGCAGCAGAAAATGTGGCCTAAGTAGTCATCAGATGCTGTGCTTCTTTTTTTTTACCAAGTCACACATTATATATGTGGATTTAAAAAAAAAAAAAAAAAAATCTGTTTTCTATATTCATTATGAATACTTTAATTCTATAAGGGCATACTGTGTTTGTGTATCTATATATTTAAGTATAAAGACAGGCATCTTTTATTCTGGGATTGTTTCTATTCTCCTGCAGAAGTCTCCAAGAGATACTTCTTTCCATAAAGCACAAATAGAATATTTAATTATAGAGGCTCCAACAAGACATACGCTAATAACAAACAAAACATAATTCTTCTCCTTTTGTATTTGTTTCATATTGTCGTAGATCTCTTGAAGCCTGGAGTTACGCTAGCATAAACTTTTGCAATTAATAGAAAATCATCACCAAATACTTGCAATTAAACAATATCTAGTGTTGTGAACTATTGTACCAATCAAAGTCATGTTCTGCAGAACTTCATGCAGAGATTTACACTAACTTTGCCTAGAAAGGGCTGCGTGGATGCCTCAGTGCCTTTTGAGGATAGCAAAGAACAATAAATCAGACTGCTTTGGATTCGATTTTACAACTGGAAAAGATTACGCTGATTTTTACGAAAAGGAGAGGCTAGCATTCTGATGCACAGCATTTGATGGTTACCACTCATTTTTGTCATGAAGAAGAAAGGAGCAAATTGTCCATATGCTTTTAAATAGTACTGTCAACATACTGTATTTCTAAATCAGCTTAATCCATTTTGCTATAAATGGAAACCATGCTTTCAGTATTTCTGGTGGGAATTAGTTAACTAAGTGCTAAAACTTGCCAAACTGCACTTTATATAAAAAAGGAGCTTCATGAATCAAAAGCAGTGTTCAGCTGCATATAAATAGGCTTCCCGAAAAACGTATGCCTTGTAATCACGTCTTGATAGTCTAATACCTTGTATAAAATCCAGAAACTATTTTCTGCATCTGACAGTGTTTACAACATGGAGCCTGAAGTCTGCCCTCCTATAGTTACTGTTTCATACAATTATTTATGGCCAAAAACTGAACTGGCTTCCTATTTACAGCTTGGGGGATATTTATCTGTCAGGTGAACACCAAGTATCTAATTCCAGTCATCCTTTGTGTGAAACAGGATGCAAGAAAAAAAAAAAAAAGTAATCCAAAGCAGAATGTAAATTGTCAAATACTTGTGAACTTGCATCAGGCTCAGCAGGCAGGGGAGGATTGTCCCGCAGAGTTTGGACCTTCTATGCAAGGACAAAGCTATGTTTATTCCAGTGCTGCCTTCTTTTATGGCTGTGGAGGCAGAAACTGCCTGAAACCAGAGCAGAAATCTCAGCTGCGCATAGAGCAGATGCTGGATAAGTATTTTACTGCATTACCTGAAGCAAGAAGGCAAAGTAAACATAAGGGGCGGGGGGAAGGGAAATTAAGTTTTAAGAGACTGGATAAACTGTTCCTGTTTGAGGAGAACTTGAGCCATACAAGAAGGGATGCTCATGTGAACTGGACTTGGCTGGACGGAGCACCCTGGTGTTCCAACCTCTAGATCCCCCAGGGTTATTTTGACTCGATATACTGCAGGTATATTTATATCCCGCTAGGTTTCCAGTGGATTATCAGGTGCTTGTTTTGCTTTCAGCTGGAGAGGCCCTTTAGGGGGGAGATACCTTTTACTATCTGCTTGACAGCAGTAGGTTTGATGGATGTGATTTACAAAGAGGGGGGAAAAATGGAGTAAGTGCTTGGAGATGATTGACAGAGGCAGTAAATCTAACCCAGTCTTTGAAGATAAATAACGAATGGTGGTGCACACGCAGCATTACCCTTTCCCTCTCTGTTAAGGCATTTCAGCTTGCAAACAGTGCCCTTACTTTTTCATGTGTTGTTGAAAACCGAACATATGGTTACGCTCAATGAAAACAAGTCAGAATCACTGTCAGATGAACACAGATTAAAACCATAAGAGAAATGTGATCCACTCGGATGCTGTGGCACTAGTGCCCTCCCACTCCTCTGCAAGCACCACCATCACTACGTGCCGAGTTCCTTCTCGCAGGCTTCGCTGGAAGCACCCTGGCAGTAGGATAGCAGGAAATATTCATGTTAGCGATGATGTATGATTTCCAAACACTTTCCACAAGAAACAATTTGGTATTAATGTGATTATTTGCTGTGAAGAATATGCTATCACTGCGTGGCTAGACGCCTAGCCTTTGTAAGGAAGACATGGTCCTGGCACAGATTCTATACTCTTTCAGAAATCAGTAGCTTAAATTCTGCAGCACTCCTGATAAACAAGTAAACCCTATGTAATGCAGTTTGAGTAATCTCTTTGACTGCTTGCTTTCCTAAGACTGCCCTTCCCCGGGGGTTTCGCCAGCCTCCCTGGTAGTTCAGAGCTCCTCCTGCCAAATACGTGAAGTGGGAAAGCCCACTCTTCCGCAATAGTCATACTCCAATTCCTCTGCCAAAAATGGAATTCAGGTGTTTTACAGGACAAAGACAAGACTGCCAGCAGTGAGCCTCTGGAAACCTAAAAAAACTCGTACTCGTCAAGGATTATTTTAAACAGGAGAATACAGGGATCCTATGTATAGTATCAGGTGGTGTCCAGTCCAATGGGTGGAGCTTTTGTCTAGGTGCTAAACTTTGTAGGCACATCTTGAATTTGCTGTAACAGCCACAGCCCTTAAATCCCCCAGGAAGGCTGCTTTGGGGTTTCAGGAGAGGTAGAGATCAGCCTCCAAGAGGCTGCTGACCCTGCATTCCTATGGGACCAGCTCCTTCAGAAAACGAAACTTATTTGTAATAATAAACATATAAGAGGATGACTGCATTATGATCAGAAAGACTTAGGCTTGAAGTGCTTTTGAATTACTACTTCAAAATATTTAGAAAAAATCTTGCTCTGTACATGTGCAGTATATTATGGATCCTAAAATAATTTATAATTCTGCATTCTGCTATGGAATGTTAATAAGCCAGATAGCAGGCAGTGGCCAAGACTATTAGTATTCCAGTTCAGTGCCAGTACGGGGGTTGATGTTACCATCTGATACGTCCTTCCTATCTCTGATTTCAGTGAGTCTGTGATATGTAATATGCATCGTGCTTTACTGTGTTAGATCATATGTTAGAGGTCTGTTGTAACATTTGTCAGCATCTTTATAGAGGAAAAAGAAACCCTAGGAAATGTACTGATTCTCTACTAATGTTTAGCCAAACATGCAAAGCTGATAATATTTAGCAAGTACTGTTCCAAAACCCAATGGAAAGCAACGTGGTTGGTAGCAAATCTGATCTGATAGCTTACTTTTACAGAGAAATTGCAATTCCCACTTACAAGAACCAAATCTCAAAGTTTTCTTCCATTTGTCCAGAGATTTAGGATTTATTTGTTGTAAGAGTAATGGTATTATCTAAAAAAAATAAAAATAATTAACATGATTTAACAGACAAAAGGAGGAACATCAATGTTTAAAAGAGAAAAATCCCAGGAAGAGTTGAAAAGCATGACTTTTTCTACACAACTTTACTTAGAAGGAAGTTATTGAGTGAAGCAGTTGAAATCCTTTGAGCAAAAGTATGTAGTGCTGTTCTGTGCGACACTCTTAAAGGTTAAGTTGTTAGCTGTCAGTGCTCGGTTATACATCACATTGCTGCTGGGGGAAGGGAGCACTAACTACTCTATTTTTCCAGCTCTGCAGCCAGACTCTCTCTAAACAATTTCCTGCACTGGGTTCATGTAAGAGACTAAATTGTTTCTAATACAAGGAATGCAGTTAACCACAACCGATAGACAAATACCTTTTCTTATCACTAATGGATTACAACACTTGACTGCAAAAGCAATTTAAACCTTACAAATGGCATATTCAACCCCGTAACAGCAGTTACACAGGGAGAATTGTTGTTACAGCAGCTTTTCATTATATCTGTGAATGTTTGCACTGAAAATTGATTGTATTTTTTTAAATCAGCCATATAGCTTTGTTTTTATCCACTGTACTCTGAAAATGATAGTTTCATGAGAATATTCTGTAGGTCTTCAAGCTGTAGACAGTATTTCATGCTTAGCAGTTCATACTGATGCTCAGCAGCAAAGCAGTGATGGCTCAAGACCAGTTTATATGTTTAGAGTGGAAAAAGTTCACTATATTTATTAAAACATCTGAAAGACCTCACCAAGATTAAGGTCCCAACATGATAAATGTTATGGGTAAAACCTGCAAATGTGGATGTACATAACAGTAATCCCCGAACACGTGGAAGTCTCAGGCAGACTGTGATTTGCCTAACATTACGTAGCTCAGGGAACTGGGGTGTAGAAAGATGAAGGGCAGATTCAGACACAAAATCCTCCTCTTTCCCGGACTCTGCATTTAGTAGTTAGGCAGCAGAATTAGTCCTTCGTCGTCTTCTTTTTCAACTGGCCATTTGTATTCCTGTGAAAGTCCCTTATTTCCAAGGGAAGGAGCTACCACTCACTGTAGTCAGCAGGAGCTTCACCTGAGCCATCACAGGATGGGCAACCCTCTCCTATCTTCTGCTTTGTGAATAAAGAAACCTCTTGAGTTTCTTCAACATATTTTTGGTAAAACTATACTATTGATGACAATGAAACAGTTGATGGAAAAATGCCAGTTACTGCCTATTGAACTCCCCGGCATCTGAGCCCATCAGGCAGGCTTTGTGTACAATGACAAGATGCACTTGGGCACTGATCTGCCTGATGTGTAAACTCCATGTGTGTGTCCAGGGTTCTCTGACATCACACACTTCCCTGGAGGCGCCAGTGGGAGCTGAAGCCCAGGTGGTCCCTCAAGGTAGACTTTCTGAATTGCTGTGGAGGCCTCGGGTGCACCAGTTCTCCATCTCCCACTTGCCAAAGCAGACTGAATCTGACCCCATGAGACTTGCTCAGGCCCCCACCAGCCCCCTTCTAGCTCATGTTTCTCTTTTAAAGTCTCACGTCTAGGAATCACGGTCTGAAATGGGAACATCAACTTTCATCACAAAATTTTTAGCCCTTGGAGAAAGGCTTGAAACTGAAATGTAAGTTCAAAGAAAAATTCTCACATTCTTTTTGGATCACTTCCGGTGTTGAGTCAACCGCCTGACTTTTTGCCAGGCTTCAACAACAGGGACTACTAAGTTTATGTCCGTTTTTTCAGCAAAAACTGCTTTGAAGAGATATATTTAATGGAATACAAATATTTATCAGTAGATTTAATATAAAAGAATATTTAATTCAGGCACGCTAACTCTTAATTTAGACTCGTTTATACTTGGCTGAAACTAAATTTTTAACTGATTCTTCCATGCATTTCAAACACTGTCCTAGAAAACACAAGTCTTCAGTCATGCTTGTAATACTCACATTTATGCTGTGAGATATTTTTAGCTTCCCAGTGACTTTGGGAACAGAGTGTGTGAAAGGAATGAAGGAATGATCCTGTGATGAGCAAAGAGGATAGTCTGTGTCTGTCCCTTGCAGCACCAGTGCCTACAGGCGGTTTCCTTCAGGCACCGGGGATTCCAGCGTGAATCACTGGATATAAGGACATGTGGTACGCTCTGGGAATTTTCTGGTATTTATCAAGTCCCATTTTCACATTCTTCTGTACTTATCCTACTCGAAATCCTAATTACTAACAGGTTATTTCAGCCACATAATTGCATCAGTTTTACAGTAAATCTCCTGCAATCGTATATACACAAATCAATACTTCCTAACATAAAGCACAAACATCTTTTCCATATATCTTAACCTAGTATTCATAAATCATATATTCTCTACAAAGTTATACCTGGCATAAGTCAACTCCCTGAGCTGAAAAACGTTATTTCAAGCTTGTGAACAGTTGCCCTTTTTTCCCTTCTCATGCATCAGGAGACCAAGTGGCACAGGCTTTCCTAAGGCCATGCTGGAAGGACCGAAGGTGGGGCTAGTACCACCAGGCTGTAAAAATCCTCACTGAAAGATAGGATCTGGAGATGTAATTAAAATCAGTCATGTTACCCTAAGTTACTTAACAAATAGCTGTATCTCAGCAAAGCCATGGTAACTTCCTGCATGCATACTTTCTGCATTCACCAAGTACCATGTGGAAGTATACTGAGCCAAAATCATCCTGGAAGTGGTGATTTCTACACACTGGAGAAATAAACCCCAAAGTTTTAATCTGATTTTGTTACCTCAACTGCCTATTCGATCACTATCTAATAGTTTTGGGTGAAACTAATTGGAAAGTTCTCAATATAATGATACTATGTTAGTAATTAAATTACTTAAAATAGAAAATAGCCTTTTTTTTAATCAGAAAAGAAAGTATCTGAGATTCCAGAACTCAGTTTACTTTCCATCCCTATTTCTGATTGCCTTTGTGGCTTGGTGAAACCCACCCCTAGCTGCCCAGATTGTGACTCTGTGTTTGGAAACAACTGGGAACCCCCAGGTTACTTCTGTGACCCTGCAGCAGCCATCCCCTCGCCCTCTGAAACCAGCCTGGACTCAGCCTGCAAAGCCTGCCTGTGGCAGATGACTTCTGCATCCTTTGGTGCTGATGGGTTTGGTTACCCTGTAAGGGAGAACCCTGGGTCACCCTCTGCATGGCGAAGGCAGATGGCACAAGACGGCCCGGCTGCAGGCTGGGACTTGCCCACCCCATGGGTGCGAGGGGCTGTAAGGGGTCAGGGTGTGTAGGTTTTCCCTGGGGATTCTGGAAGGTGGCTGCAGAACCAGCCCCAGGGCTCTCCCAGCAGCAGGTAAACCTACCGAGAGGTTGCTCTAGGGTTGCCACTTGTCACCAGCATGACAGAAACTGTAAATAGCACATGTATCACTTGAAAAAAAAGTCAAAAAGAAATTAAATGGAGGATGTGGCTATCTGATTAGGATGGCACCTCCTGCTATCATGAAGGAATGGTATTAAGTCCTTATAGTTTAACCTGGCTATATATACAGATCTTTAAAGAGATGATGTCTAGCTCCAGGAGCGCGATTGTGAGTAGACAGACTGGAGTACTGAGTCAGCTCGCAGGTTTTCTAGCTACTGACACAAGTCAAAACATTGCTTAAACATTGCTTAACAATGTTTTTCCTGTGTTGCCAAACAGTATGGATGGGAGTCATGGGGTTTCGCGGGGGGAGATGAGAGCATGAAGTGAGCAGAGTGTCTCAGGCAGGAAGTAGGAAATCAATGAGCATCTTCTCTATGCACAAAAATTCTAGCTACAGTGGGTCTCCTTCCCTCCTACCCTGTACCCAATGCAGTCGTATCTAAATTACAGTGAGTGTGAAACACTATCTGTGAGAACAATAGCATTTTGCATGCTTTTCACGTTAAATGAAATGACCACACAAGGAAATGGAGAATATGGCTCATGGGAAAATTTATCTGAAATAATGGTTTCTTCTGAGTTTGAAAATCACTGTTACATGTATAGCACTGCGATGGTCTGAGTGTTACACTTTGATTTAAGGGCTCCCAGACTTGTTAGGAGTGTCTGGTCTGGATCTCATTTTCTGCTCTCCAGAACCAGCATTAGTGTCCCAGAACGTGGTGACTATTATGAGCTTCAGGTCCCAGAGTCATCTCCATTTTGGCTATCATTTTATCACTCTTCTGCAAGCCATCTTCTCCAGTATAAATAATACATACTCAGTAACTGTACTGTTTTTGGTTAAAACCAGCAGTAATGTGTCAGGGCTATAGATTACATATGTCAACAGATCCTTACTGGGTAATGGTTTAGTGTTTATCATAGATCCCCAAATATATTTTCTGAAAACATTTTAATGTTATTTCATCTCACACAGTAAAAACTCAGGTTTCAACAGAAATGTCAGGCGGAACAACAGCAAAATCCTTAAATAAACAGTCTTTGGGGGCAGTACATTTTTCAGAAGCGGGTGCCATTTGTTGGAGCTTGCCCCGCACTGTCAGCATACCTTTTCAATCAGAGCAACAGCTGCCAGACTGATACAGTCCTGCCCCAGAATGAGAACCCTTCAGAGCTTACATGCCCTTGTCTTATCTTAGAAGAGTCTGTAGCTGGTGATACCAAATCACCAAAAATGGCAGCAGAAACAGTAATTCGGGGCTAATCTAATATCGGGGGCTGAAGGGAAGCTGCAGTCTACCCCACCCCACATTCCTTGAACACCCAAATCGCCCTCTGGGAGTCTTAGGTATACAAAGAATAAATGCTTTGTCTATCTGTAAACCGATTCACATTTTACTCTTTTTTTTTAAAAGGAGTATTATTAATTGCTGTTAGTCAAATAGAGCAAGCTGGAGTGGACTGCAGAATTCATGGATAAAACAATTTTTATTAAAATTGGAATTTTAAGCAGCTGTTAATCACTTTTATGGATGCTTCCTATTCATCACAAAAGTGCAGTTAGAGCTTGTTTATAGGGACTACAAGTGCAGGTGCTGTAGCTAAGGCTTAAGAAGCATTTTAACAGTTTAAGCATTTGCTTTCAGGACTTTTTTAAAAAGATTCCTATTTGGTCTCAGACTTGTCATGATTTTCTTTGTCTCAAGGTAACTGATTTATATTTTCAGGATTAGTAAAATCCCACGGTATTTTGTTATTCATTAATGAAGTAGTATTTTGCCTAATTTTCTATTTGATCATTTTTCTGTCACTTTATGCTGCTGCCATAAATCCACTGACTTCAACTGTGTTGTAACTGCTTAGCTAGTCTGTTCCAGCATGACCAAAAAAAACTAGTGTAGACGTGGTATGTACTTTAATACAGGCTCAGTTGGTCACATTAAAAGTGATGCTTCCCTAATCTTTCCCTTGACTAGTTCAGCATATATTAATATTTGCAATGCCTTGTCAACCCCTCTTTAAAATGTGTCATATATTAAATTTTTAGTATTATCTATCTAAACCTTAGTCTAGACAAAGGCACCGTGAAGCTACCACAAATTTCCATCCGTAGAGATGAGCAGCACTACAGCAGCCTGGAGCTGAGGATTATACTTGTCTGGGTTTATTCAGCCCTGCAGGGAAGCAGGCTGCCTTTGTGGTTAAGTAACTTGATGGACTAAAAGGTCTGGGTTCCACACCTGGCTTAGCCATGACGTTGGGTAAATTAAGCTCTGTGCCCTGGTTCCCTCATGACAATGATGATACAACCCCTCTTGACTTTTCTGAATATTTATGCTGCACACTTTTTGAGACAGGCACTGCTGTCACTGGGGATTCAATTTCTGTGAGGGTCCCCAGGCACTACTAGACTAATAATAATAAAAGAAGACCCACAGCCTTGGATCTCATGTAACTCTTATACCATGGGTTAGAGGTTAAGTAGGGCAGAAGGTGCCTACCCTCTCCAGTGTAAGCACAGAAAATATTAGTCCTGTCTGACTATGATGTGTGAAATGAGCCCACTGAAGCCAACGTGAGCCCCAACCTTAATGGGCAGTCTCACTTTGTTTCTGGTGAGCTGCTAAAATAAACCTTTGGGTGCTCCTGTGAAAGCTGAATAAGTAAATAACTTTTCAGATGCCCAAGTGGAATTAATACAAAGCCACAGTTTCTTAGCACATCCTCCAGGCATGAGCTGTTCTGAGGATGTGAGAAAGCCAGAAACGGAAAGAGCAAATGCTCTTTATCCTAATGCAACAGTTGTTGGAAATAACAAGCCAGTTGTAAAACTGTCAAATATTTGACGCTTATGTAAAACACTGTGTTATTTACCTTCTGTTGCTAAAGTCTGTTCTGTTCCACTCAGACAATTTCGCCATTTAGTACTGGTAGTAGTAACACAAAATTAATTTCAGGAGGTTCTTGTTATTACCAGTATTTGACCATTTTCCTTAGGCCTTCTACCTCCTGCCACGGCAAAAAATAGTGTCTGCTGATGGCAACAGAGAAAATTTGTAGAAGATGAAAATATTCCATGAAGGCATTGCTATGTGAACTATTTATATAAGTACACCACTTTTGATAGGGATTTCAGGTTTGGGCTCTATGGGTTTCAGAACTGACAGTGGACGCTGCAAGAGAGCGCCATGAAACCTTCACGTGTGACAATTTCTGATGTCTGTCTGTTATATTTAAGAAACAGGAATGGAAACGCTTGACCCTTCTGATACTGCAGAGCTGAGCGGCATCCTCAGTTCAGTTTTTATGCAACAGTTGTGCTCTCACCAGGTCTTGGGGCCCAAATCTGGTCCTGTCCAGAAGATTAATAAAGGCAACAAGCATGGGAGCAGAGCTCAGAAAATCATACAGTATCACAGTGGGCTGTGAAAGAAACCGATGCTGATTCAATGCAGATATAAGAAAGATCATGTAAGACCTTGGTAACAGCATTGGTATTTAGCTGTATGACGTGATGGCTTATCTGTCTCTATCGTTAGGAATCCTTTAATTGTGTAAGGGAAAGCTGAACATCTTTAAAGTGGAAAGAACTTTTGTCCTATGGACTTGAACAAAAATACTTTAAAGCATAAAGAAGACATCTGGCTATTGTGCCGCTACTGCATATTAGATCAGATGTTTGTTTGCTCACATGCGTTTTGAAGCAGAAAGAACAGAACTAACACTTGCCCTGACTGCTTATTATAAAAAACATGTAAAAATTATGGGCACAACTTACTGAAACTCCTATCTAGCTAAATAAGAAATAATTCATGCAGCTAAAATGGAAATCTTGGAAAGACTACAACTTTTATGTAGTGCAGTTTGACTCTAACCACCTGTTGCAAGGATTCAAAATAGTTTCCAGTGTCTTTTCTGCATCCCAGGGCTCTGTGAAAGAGGTCTCTAAAAGGGGCATTCGAAACAACACCACTCCCCACCTGGGAAGGAAAGTCAGTGTCAGCCTTCGCAGCAGCCTGGCAGCTGCTCATGTGAAATTCTTCCTTTACTGATAGGGGGAAAATGGCCATTTTGAGTTATAACTGCAAACTTACTTTGCTTTAAGTGTGTGAAGTGAGAAAGCTTGTCCTGGCACCTGTTAAAATGTATCAGGCATCGCTTTGCTTCATTGAACCTACTGGCCCTTACAGGCGAATAACTGATTATATCGGTAGAAAACAGCCACTACAGGAACATCTGTTTACTAAGAAAACTTTCAGTTCCATCTTGAAGAAGAATCAACTTTTCCTTTCTCCTTCAAACTCCCCTGGTGTTCCCTGCAGCTGTTCTCCCACGAAACAATAGATCGATTCAGACTTGCCCCAAAAGAAGAGATCAGAACCAAAACTGGCATCCCTCCCAGGGTTTCCAAAGCAGCCAGACTCTTTCTTTTCTTGCAGCACATAGGAACTGGCTTTTACACAAACGCGGATGTATCTGCTTGGCCTCCTGCACTGGTGCTGCTGGATTCCCAACTGATTGAGACTAAGATAAATGTGTTTGGGAATAAAAGGTTTTAGCCCACTCTATGTAAATTCTTATACAATGTTATCATCATGGAAGCTGAACAGCCGGACAAATAGCAGCGATGTGTAGCCCTTGTCTCTGGAAAATATTCTGAGTAAACTTAAACTTCAGTTGACAGCTTTTTAACTTCTTTATCATTTAAAGTTTTTCACTTACACTAAGCTAAACCGCCTTAAACTAACTGTAGAAATGCCCTGCTTTGAGTTCAGTAGTCCATAACAATCTGTAGTTTTGCAATCAGATTCTCCTATTTTGAGAAAATTCCTCTGTTACTCTCCAAAATCCACACAGGCAACAATAAAGTTAACTCGAAGGGTGATCATACAGGGAAATTAATCAGATATGTATGTCACATACTGCACAATGCCCTAAACGCATTTATTTAAGGGTGATGGTAAATAAAGTTAGGTAAATATTTGAGCCAAAAGTGAATTTTAAATTCAACTTCATTCAACAGGACATCAGGTTTCACTAATTTGTCTTTAACAATATAACCCTTGAAAATCTTCACTTACATCAGGTACTTGACCGCTGACTTATGTGCAGTACTTGTCTTTACACGTATAACCACATCTCCTTACGTGTTTGCATTGATGTCTTCCGTTTAGAAATCCCAATTCTTACCCCTTTGCATTGATTTGTTCATTTTCTGTGAATCTCTCCATACTTGCTTAATACTATTATAGAACTTCCGATAAATAACTATTCTTACTTAGTGCACGCCCGACTTCTAGACTCAAACTGACAACATGTTTTCAAGTTTTACAGGGAGGACTAGAAATACTTTTTTTTTTTTTTTAATTGTATGTAGTGCAGTGAAAGATACATCTATTCTTTGTCACTAACTTCCATATTTTATGAAAAATCAATACTTTCTAGATAAAATGCTTGTTGAGGTCACAAAAGAACTATAAAAATCTTGCCTTGTGCTTTCCCTTTTAAAAAACCCTCTTCTGGAGATAAGCATGTTTTATTTTATTCCCCTTCCTTATATGTTTACTTATAATTTTTTCCTCTTTTAACTGTACAATAAAGGAGTTATGTAAAAAAAGATCTGAATATACAAAGCTTTTATCACAAGGTTTAAGTGTATAAAACTATATTAGGTCTCCCAAGGAAGTCTTTAAACATCTGTCTAATGTTTTTCCCCTAAGTGGCTCCTTATTTGCTTTGTATTTTCTTACATGTAAAGCTATTCCAAGTACCAAACTGCTAACAAAATGGAATCATATTTTATTGTTCCTCTAATTTTCCACTAAGTTTTACCAATTTATTTGTTGCTCGTCTACAGCTTTTTCCTTCTTTAGAATTCAATTTGACTCAAACTCTCAGCCTCCTCAGAGTAGGTGGTCTGTAACATTAAACCATCAAGCAATCAGTTTTATGCTTTCCTTTCTAACTCCAGCCCCAGCTTTGTTTTCACAAACAACGGTAGGAAATCCTCTGTCTGACATAGTAAAGGATAAAGCTAAACAAAAATCAGGCCCATTTGTGATTCAGAGATACTTAGTACTCTTAATGCCTAAAATGCTATGTGTTTGTGATATAATACTGTACTTAATCCAAAGGCTATTTAAATGATAGACAGAGTAATGGCTGGGAGAGAACATGAAGAAGAAGAATAAACTGTGGCTTTAGAATTGACCTTGAGCTAGAATTTGTTGAATTTGTACATCCAACCAGAAGGAAATTTTTAACTGTGGAGATGAACTATAATTTTATAGAATGAAGTCAGTTAGATGATGATGTATTCAGAGAAGAAAGGTAATTTTAAATTAACTTGGACACTTGACAATAATGCAAAGCATGACGTCTCTCTAAATCACAAGGAGTGGTAGAAGTCAAGGTATTTCAGTTGCAAAGTCATTATTCCAGGTTGCAAAACTCTGCGACTAATGGTAGAAACTGAAATTCAAAGTAAGGAATAGAAAACCAGTGCACTGTAACAAAGATAACTGGAATATTCTGAAAAGGAAAAAAAAAAATCCCAACATTTTTTCCATTTTCAAACAGAAAGCTAATGTTGCATTTCATTTTCTTAAAAAGAAAATATGTAGTAATCTGTAACTAGTAAATTGCGGTTACCTATCTTGTGTCAAATGTAGTTTGTCAGAAGAATAAAATCAGCTAGTAATCTGCATGTTACGAATTGAAGAAAGTAAAAGTCGAGCCATTTACAACAACTGGGTTGTTAGTAGTGGGAGACTGAACTAAAAATCTGTCAGTTGTTTCCCATAAAATTCTTCTCAGGTGACAAATACCCCAGTTTGGATTCTTCAACGACTAGCTAAGGCTTTACATACTCAAAGGAAATGTAAAATGAACTCGTGTCTTTCATAGATCAGTGGATATAGATTTGTGGATTATTTTCACATACTTATAGACACGAGTTAGTACCCAAGACCCCAGTTTTTCTTATTCTAATGAATATATTTAACTTTAAGCAGATGGCTTTAGTGAAACACATTCCATACTTAAACTTAAGCATTACCATACATGTTTTACGTGTTCAGGCTTTTTCTCCCCTGTAATAGACAGCTTATGGTAACACTACTTTTCATTAGGGGCTGCTTTATCCCTAGGGATTCCTGCTCACTTACAGATCATACCATAGGCTTGCATGGAACTTACCATAATAGTTACAATAAATAGTTCTAAATTTACTTTTTATCATTAGATTAGAAAAGATTTTACAAATGCGGCCTTCAGTTCTCATAATCTCACGTAGTGAAATCTTCACCGCAGACTTTTGCTAGACAAGGTTTCTGCCCTAACAGATATCAAATTAATTGGACACTATGCTCGGTACTTCAGGATTTGTCTTTCCATTTTTAGCAGCTTTTAAAATACTGTTCTACTGCCCTTGGCTACTTGCTTACTCAAAGACAATGTCCTTTAAGAAAGGGCTTGCGTGGTTTGAAATGTTGTGGCTTGCAGTTAACAGCTCATTGATTAACACATCAAGGATAGATAAATAGATAATAGATAGATAGATGATAAAGACACTTACTCTTTTAGCATGTTTGACTTACATACTTATTTCCATAGTCCTTTTTTCCCTGCAAAAGATGATGTACATCATCTGATTGCCTAAGAATATGAATGACTTAGTGCGATTATTAGTC
Source organism: Dromas ardeola (assembly GCA_013398915.1). Taxonomy (NCBI): domain Eukaryota; kingdom Metazoa; phylum Chordata; class Aves; order Charadriiformes; family Dromadidae; genus Dromas; species Dromas ardeola. The sequence continues at coordinate 73,748 of VYZM01022381.1, read as the reverse complement.
TGGTGGCAAAAAGCGGTCAAGACCTTTCCCAAGACCTCCATTTATAGCCTTAATTTGCATTCTTCTACAAGGATAACTAAATTCTACCATGGTTTATCGCTTCATTGACAACTCACTTTAATTAAGCTGCCATGATAATTGCATTTCTTCCTGAAACTGCAGGAAAACACTTTCTAAGCAGTTAAAAGCTTTTGGGCTTAGTTTTTTTTCAAAGGTTTTGTAAAGGAGGGGAATTAAACGGTTGCTATCAGACACAAACAAGTAGTAAAGGCCAGACTCTACAATCCTTGTTCGTACTGAACAGAACCTCAGGCGATGGAATAAACCAATGGAAAGCAAATTATTTTTCGGGTAAGTTATTATTCAGGATAAAAGGGACAGAGTTAGTTAGTGACAAGTGTATCATCTCAGTTCAGACTGTGGGGTTTTCGTTCCTTTGTTCTATGAAGCTATTCAAATTATAACCCAGTATTCAAAAGCAAGCATAAACTCTAAGCAAGAGACTAACAGTGCATCGCTCAAATCTGGCGGACTGGCAGGCACAGTACTTTTCCCTTAGCTTATGCATGAAATTAATTTCATCCCAAAAGAAACTTCACAGAGTCTCCTCAACCCCCGAACTCCTCCCTATTTCTGCCTGAGATACATTACTAAAATGTTTCTCATTAATCTAATGAGTTCGGGTGTCTAACAAAGAACCACAGCAGAGCGTCTGGGGAAAGGCAAGCTGGGAAAACCGAAATGCAGTGTCAGCCCAGTGAAAGTAGCCTTTAATAGTCTATAAAGCCGGGAGATTTGCAAGAGGCTAATATATTATCTATCGCTCTCTGTGACACCCTTGCTCATTCCTGTGTTTATTACTTGCTTCTAAAGTCCGCTGCTCTGCAAGTCTGCAAATGCCTTCTGCAACGGAAAATCCACAAAGAGGGCAAACAGACTTGCTTTTTGCTACACTTAGAAAGGAGGAGAGAAAAGAGAGAGAACATTTTAATTAGCAGCAGGGGGTAAAACTGTCTAAAACTGAAGGAAAAGGTTCTAGTTGCTAGAGAAAGGTTTGTAATAGAAACAGTGAGCAATCCCCCTGCTGCAGAGGAAACTTTGCCTACAAAGCTTTTAAGAGGAAAGAGGGAGGCCAAAATGAAGGGAAAACAATGAAAGGTTATATTAAAAAAAAAAAAAAAGGCATTGGTATGTACTGGCTCCTTCAAATACAGGAAGGAATCAGAGAGCTGGCTGTGTGAACTTTTAAATTAAAACAAGAGTTGCTAGCAGGACACTTATGAACTGTAACTGCATCTGAAGACAGTTCGCTGCTTTATGTTCCAAACTGTTTGACGCTTACCACTGCTACAGGCAGGCTGGGAGAGGCCAGCGTCTCTTCAGTCTACAGCATGAAAGGTGCCAGATCTTTTACTCTGAAATGAGAGCTAGGGAGTCTTGACAAACTAGGAGGAAAAGGGAAGTATTACTAGCAGAGAAAATGGGAAAATACAAAAGTGCAAATTACATAAATTCAAATTTTTTTGCAAGCCTGTGCTTAAGGCAATTCCTCAACTCCAGCGTAGTAAGAATCGGTGCAAGCCAGGGACGGTGCCCCCCAGAAGTGCCGCTCCTGGGGCTTTCTTGCGTGCCAACGTGCTCCTTGCTCTAGCAACATTTCATGTTCTATGACACTATCGTTACCTGGCTTTTGTTTGTTTGGATTTGGGATGAACTAAGCTTTAAAGAGTTTGATACACAGGTTTTTTTGAAAGAACACAGGAAGAATTCTTAAATCATTCCAACTACAGATGTGACATTTCTTTAAGACTTACAATATATGACCATTAGCCTTCATTTTGAATGAACTTTAAGGGAGACACAAATATGTAGTCAGTGGGGTCTCCTCATTAAACAAAGATTATTTCTTTTTTTTCCTTTCAAGAAATTTGCGTCAGAAAAAAGCACCGTACAGAAAGGGGGTTATTTGCTCTTAGGTTTTGGCACATGATTATAAAATTCTACACATAGTACAGATTTACACAGCTACATGAGTTCATCAAACATTTCTTTTTAAAAAAAAAAAAAAAGCTTAAAAGTCTGTGTGGGAACTGTGGTAAAAGGAATTAATGGTAGAAGTGTAAGATAACTGCAGTGGTGTGTCTGCCCCAGCTGCTCTGGTCAGCAGAGGGGCTGCTTTGCGCAGGGATCCTGGGGCTCTGGTTTGAAGCCATGCCCTCGGCCACAGGTAATTCAACAGGTTAGACTGCATCTTCACGTAGAACCACATGCCACCTGCTTACACGTCAGTCCCACCTTTGTCTCTTACATGCAGTAGTACTTGCGCTGCATCAGCAGTGTTCGGCTGCTGCACACGCTCAGCATTTAGGGAAGGAAAAAAATGTCCTTTTTTGCTAGAGGGAAAAACAATTAGCCACAAAACAATGGTGCATCTCCACATGCCACACTGGAAGATAATTTAAACTCCCAACTGCTCTGTGTTTGCAGATCAGGTTAGATACTCTGGGATTTCCAGTGAATTAAACAGGACCTGGTCTAAGCCAACAGTCTGTGTTCAGTTTACGTGTGGCATGGCCATCTTCCTCACCGTGACCTTCTCCTCGTCAAACTGCAATGTATCTCCATCCAAAAGCATATTATAAGCCCTAAAGCCCCCACAACTGCAGCAAAAATATTTCTTTGATTATCTTAAATATTATCTTTTGTCCGTGACGTGGCTTCTTATTGATAAACAATAATAGAGTCTGAAGTAGCAAAAATAAAAATAATCCCTCTATTCATTTAACTCATGAAAGCTCTACCTACAGCCCGTTACTATTTACAGTCCAATTTTGGTCTTAAAAAGAGAGGATTGTTAAAAGAAAGAAGAAAAAGATTTTTGTTTGGAAATCAAGTTAGAGAAATACACTTCAGCAAATGCTGGAAGGGTGGAGATCAGATGATCTCTTTGTGTTTCTTTAGGAGGAAAAAGAAGTTATGCAATTCCAAGCAGTCATGTGGTATGGCAGCTGCTAAAGTTACTGCTAATTTTTATTAGAGCTGGCAAGAGCCAGAAAAAGGTCTGCTTTATAAGCAAGACCTTTTAAGAAATAAACTAAATCTTCCTGAGCTGGGAAGCCTGCAGAGCTGAGAGCGAAGAAGAAAAAAATAGCACGAAAGAGGTCTCTTTTTTCTTTTTCTCTCCCACCCCCTCCAGCCCCACCCCCAAATGATTCAGGAAACATTTTCACTCTCCCTTCCTGTTGCTGGTTTCTTTCTCATGTTCATCCAATCAATCAAATATAGATATACATATAATATTTACTAGTTTTCAGCTCGAATTCCTGCTTAACCCCATGGCCCGAAAGGACCATTCACATGCACAATGTGTACGTGCTTTTATTTACTCAAGAAAGAACCATGGCCCTGGGCTACAGGCTTTAATTCACGCCATGGTGAGCAAGGGAGTTGGACTAGCTGATCTCCAGAGGTCCTCTCCAACCTCGGCCGTTTGGTGATCCTGTGAAACATTTAAGGATTCTACTCTATTTGTTAAACTTGCAGATGGGATTATCCTTGTGATATTTTACAGGACTGAGCACCTGTGGCTCATGTCTTTGAAAATCTGTGCATAAATAAAATTGGATCCTGAGCCAAACTTGATCACCAAAGCTGTTACTTGCTTTCAGTGTTGTGCACTTTTGTGCTCTTCAAAGTCATGTGGATGATGGCAAAAAATGAGTACTTCCAGATAAAATTCACTACCCTAAAGGGACCACTTATGACTCTTCATGTGCCATCTAATCTCAGTTTAAACAGGATTAATTCTGTACTGCTGTTAAATGGAGCATATAATTAAGCTGTGGATACTGGGGTTATGGATGATAATCGCGTTGGTGTAAAAGGGTCTATAAGAAGAGCCTGCTGTAGGGTCACGCTATTCCTGAGATCCACCCATAGGTCAAGTCCTACAATAGAGGCTATATAAATTAATGATTTTTTTTTTTAAGATTATTTGAACACCAGGCTTCAGTTGACTTTTAAAAAGGTACTGCACCAACAAAAGATACTGTTTTCCATATTCTGACTCTTTTTCTACCTGCTTCACGCAACTGAGGTACCTTTAGTGCATAATTCAAGTTGCAGACAAGATGCTGGCACCATTTGCGCTATGTGGGAACTGCGTGGCCCAGAGCACAGTTATCACCTAGTCCTTGACAAAAGGAGTGTCTCCTGTCATCTACACGGGGATGGGATCTGTGTCTCTACCATCTACTGATCTGCCCACACAGCCCAGTTGTACCACTCCTTCCACTCCTAACAAATTCTCAACTTTCCTTTTTTGAAGTATTTTTCCCCCACCCCGTCTTTAAAACCCGAATTCCGCTTTCAGAGGTAAATTCCCTTTACAGACCTAAGACTTTGTTAAAGAAGTTCTTTCTGTAATGTTACACCATTATATGAAAACTAACATAATACAAATTTACTTTAGATACTAAAATGCGTAATAAAGTCTTAAAAGCAACAACTTAATACTATTCTCATTTAAAAGCCCCAGTGCTGAAGCAAAAAATTCTCAACTATTATTGTCAGCCCAGTACCAGTTGTATTTATGAGATTCTAAAAACTTTACAAGTCCTGTAGTTGTGCTTTGTAGCGGAACATAAAATAGTAAAGTTATATTGTTTTAAAATTTATCAAATCATCATGCATAACGTAAAGAAACAGTCATCAATGTTGGAATTCATTTCACAGTGCTGATAAGTTGTCACCTCTTAGTGTTTAAAGCACAGAACTGCAGTTAATTGTGAACGGCTTCCAATTTTTCGTAGTGTAAAGAATAAACTATAGTTAGGCCAAGGAAAAAGCCCTACGTATGAGAGAGACTATGAATCTAATGTCATTATTGCTATACAATTTGATACAGTAAATTTCATCAACTTCTCATCAAGTACCCTCATTTTCCATGTTTTCCTGTTTGTAATGTTTCATGTCTTATCATAAATTAACATTTAGCAATTCTGAAAAAAGCACCAAACAAAACCCCACACCCCATACTGGAATATATTTTGTCTACTACCACGCAGTAAGACTTTAATTGACTGAAAAACTACAAATACCTTTAATCGGAAGTGACTTTGCATTACATTTCTTACTAGAACGGATTTCCAGGATTTCAGTTCCGTTTCTGCATTTTGTGTGGGGGAAAAAAGGAAACGTAGTGTTGTGACAAAAGCAGAAATAAGGCACTGGTGGCAAGCGGGTCTGCACGCCATGCTCTTGGTCTGATGAAAAATCCCACCACCAGAATAAACCAGGCTTGAGCTGCAGGATCGGGATTCAGGATCCCCAGGGAGATTTGGCCACTCTCTCACATTCGGTACTTTTCACATTTGCTGGACAAATTCCATTTTTAACTCCAAGTGAAAAGTAATGCAAATTTTACTCAAGTGCATTTTGAATAGCAATGGTCTGAGCTTGCTTTTTTTGGCAGTTAATTTGCACTTACTTTATGGATATCTTTTAGTACAATTGACATAGTAATGTACCGCATATGTAGTAAATTAAGGATGATTGTGTCTGATTGCTCAATTATTATGATACAAACAAAATGTGTGAAAATAGTTGATAGGACATTCTGTGTGTTTTCTCTAAAAAGAGTCAGAACATTCAAAAAATCTAAAAATAAAATCTAACAGTTAATCATAATGGTTTGGCTTCAAATGTGGAAAACTGAACAGGAGATGATTTAAAATGCAAGGAATTGTACCACATGTGAAAAGAAGATTAAATTGTCCCATTGTTATATGCTCTATATGCATCCTTTTCAAAAAGTATTTGTCTGTCGGAGTCTGACACATTTCTCTCTGCTTAGCTACAGAGAATATGAAACAGCTATTTTTCACTTCTTTGAAAGAGTAATAATTCATAACACCAAAATCTAGATTTCTCAGGTGGTTTGTATCTTCTCTTCAACGCACGTGTGTCAGCCACGGGCTGATGTGCAGCATCGTGTCTGCTGCTGTAGCCCAGGAGGTGACAGCCCAGGCTTGTCCTCTCCTGCAGGACCATCGTCCCACCACCCTGGTCCTCAGAGGGAACCCCCTCTGCCCCGGCGCTGAGCAGCAGGAGGCAGGCTAGGCACCGACCGATAGCTGTTTAATCAAGGTAATTAGCCTGGATTGGTTTACCAGAGAATGGTAAACACAGCTGAGGGAGAATGGATGAGGTATTTCATGAGCCATCTGATCGGGCAACGCGTGAGTCAACCCAGCGAGTCCCTCGTGTAATGTCAGATTTGACAGGCCTACCAAAGGCCGCACCTTGAATACTGTGTCCAGTTTTGGGCCCCTCACTACAGGAGGGACACTGAGGTGCTGGGGCGCGTCCAGAGAAGGGCAGCGGAGCTGGTGCGGGGTCTGGAGCACAAGTCGTGTGAGGAGCGGCTGAGGGAGCTGGGGGTGTTCAGCCTGGAGAAGAGGAGGCTGAGGGGAGACCTTCTCGCTCTCTGCAACTGCCTGAAAGGAGGGGGTAGCCGGGGGGGGGGTCGGTCTCTTCTCCCAGGTAACAGGCGATGGGACAAGAGGAAACGGCCTCAGGGTGCGCCAGGGGAGGTTTAGGATGGATATTAGGAAAAAGCTGCAGCATGAAATGTGCTGATAACTTGAGCTTTGCCGTCCTCTCAGTGAAGAGGCGGAGAATGCAGGTGCACAATACTAGAAACAACACTGCTTGCTTTGTTTGCGATGCTTTTATTTTCATCCCATCCAACTTATTTTTCTTTTGAGTTTGTGGGAAGGACAATAGTACAGTATTTTAGTGTGATAATCCTGTTGTACCACTTAGGTTCGTTCTCTTTTTGCTGTCTGGCTCAACCCCTTGCTTCCCCACCTCCTGCCACAGCTCAGGCTATAGCGCTGGTATGGAATCAGGCAAATAAAGCTATGAGAGGAAAAAATGCAGTGATAACCAAGGCCGCCTGTTTTCATTTACATTTTCCTCTTAAGGTTATTATTATTCCCTTTTGACCAAGTTGTGGGATCTACGTTTTAGCACAGGCACAATGTTGCTTTGTAAGACACCATTAACAGATACGGACAAAGGGTCTGGAAAGTTTTCTAGGAGTATGAACTCTAAAAAAAGCTGACTCTGCTATAGCTGCTCTCACTGCCCCGTCCTGTTCGCTCTCCACAAATACTCTAATGTGCTTGCGTGTCCTGGCAGGAACTTGAACAGCCAATTTTAAGTCACTGTCTGAAAATGTTTTCTTCTAGAAAATTAATTCCTAAGTGTATGTAGCTGCACAGTAAATCTTGTTTGCAGAGCTGAACTCTTCCATTCATGACAATGAAAAAATTCTGCTAACCTACAGGCTTGTCAGCGTTCAGACAGCGCTTGCAGTAAGTTTCCTCCAAGCAGCTATAGGCTTTGGTTTATCCTACTAAAGCTGCCATAATTTTTAAAAGTGGTCACCAGCAATGAGAAACTGAAGGCCATGTTCAGTCAATAATTTTATTTACTAATTATTTGTGGAAGTCTCCTGTGAGCTGTCTGTGAGTGGTGATAAGTGGAACAGGGCGCAGAGGGTAGGGAGAACTGCATTCTGCTGGCAATACACTGAGCCCTTTCAGCCTGGAGACTGTGTCTTGTGGAAAAACTAGACCCCATCACGCACCAGACCACCTGAAACATTTCTTCATTTATTCATGCGCTCAGTTTTGAAGTCCTCCTTGCCTCAACAGCAAATCTTTCTTAGCACATATGTATCATGGACAGGGAAAGGTACGCCATGCGCCTGCCAGTGCGTCCCTTCTCGCCGCCCCTCCGTGGCTGATGTACTTGCTCTGTGCTGATTTGACTTTTCAGAGAGTACACTAACACAGCTACCAAATTAATTTTGCTGAAAGCCACCTCATGTGAGCAGAAAAGTGGCTCTGCTAAAGCAGCACGCTTACTACAGGATAAACAGGGAACCCACAGCAAATTGCAAATTTTAAATTTTGTTTGTATGTATGCAGTAGAAGAGGATCTGCTAAAAAGCTTCACTGTTCTTATGTGTAATCTGCGAAGAAATCCACGTAATAGAAAAGCAGCCTGTAGTTTGTAGCAAATGAGTGTGCTTTGGGGAAAATCAATCAAATGCACTAAGACGTGATCTCAACTCCTAAACTAATGATCCTTCCTGTGAGCAGCATGAAACACTGGGCAAGTCCCAGGTGGTATAAATCCTCAAGGTTTCAGTGGGGCTGTGACAGTTTATACTACCTCAACAGTACCCGAATTGTGCTTAAAACCCTTTAAGGTGGCAAGCAGTCAACGTTTCAAAAGCTGCCTTCTTTCTAAACAGGCCCAAAGTTAAACAAACAAGTTTGCTAGTTAGTGAGAAGAGATTGACATATTTAATTTATAATCTTTCAGAGCTGATGTGCTTAAAAATAAAAACTCCGAAAATCTAATTCTGTCTTAAGAAATGCCAAGCAGCTGTGTAGAGGAGGCATTCATGGCTGGGACTTGACCCAACTTCTGTTGAGAGAGGAAATTAGGACCATTTTGTTACCCTGACAAAAATGAAATCTATGAGAACAATAATTCCTTTGCATAAAAATCAATAGTTTCAGTATGTTTTTAACATGGCAATTTGCTATGGAACATCTTTACAATAATTCAGTACTGCATTAAATCAGCTGCTTGCTTTGAATGTGTAAGTACAGAACTGCAGGAAAAACATGTAGTCAAACCAGAGAAAATCTCATAGTATCGTTACTTCCTCACTTCTAAAGCAACTGTGAAAGATCTGAAAACAGGTACAGGTAAGAAGCATTGGTTTACATGGAGCAGTTACAAATAAACCAAGATCCAAGTCTTTAACCCTAATCTCGCAAGAACTTGTAGAAGTTATTTCCCTGTATACCTCAGATTACCCATATGTAAAATAAGGATAATATTATTAAACAGTGAGGGGAAATTATTAAGCAGTTAATAGCCATAACACAATCTTCACAGGACTACGTAAGCAGTGAATATCATTATTATTTAATAGATTCTGTAAAACAAAATACAAGGGAAACAGGATTTTCTCTGTACTTCTGTTACATGCTGCTTTGAAGCACAGACCATGCAACACTCATCTCGATGTATGTCATTTAGCAGGAGAGACGTGTACTTCACAATGGATGCTGGAATTAATTTTGGAGATGTTACGCTCAGCAGCTTATATTGGAATAAGAGTTCTTTATGAAAGACTCTATTTAAAATCATGCTGGTGATACATAAAAACTTAATATTGAATGAACAAGTCAAAGAAGTTCTAGATAGCTAAATCCAGTTCTAGATAGTTAAGTTACCATCTTTCTTTACCATCTTTCATGCTTTTGAAAGCAAATGTCACCCGCTAGGATGCTCTGCTCTCTATGCCAAGCTCCATCTGAGTCCTCCAGCTGTGTCCTGCCAGTTACAGCTAAATCTGGAAATGATTTTTCAGCCAAACTGCCAAATTGAAACTTTAGCAGTGTGAAGGTTATAAAAATTTTTTCCACTAGAAGGACGCTATCACTGGACATGACTTAATTTTCATCTAGATCGTTTGCAGGATATTTCAATTATCTAAGATAACTGGATGTTAGTATGATAAAGCTCACTTAGATGCCTTGACACAGAAGTATCCCCTTTTTTCCTTAACTCAGACTAGGGTAGATATAGTGCACTAAATATAAATCGCACAGAATACAGAATGAAACAGTTGCCTATGTCCACACTTACATGTATTTTGAGGGCCCTGTGTTAGAGCACTTGAGTCCAGTTCTGTGAACTGGATGCCTGTAGTGGCTGGGATGCATTAAATGAATTAATTTTATTTAAAAAAGAATCCTGTTAGCACACTTAGAGACTGTTCCTCAATGGGAGTCAAGCTGCATTAGCTGGGCACCATTCAGAGACTGGCTTCAACAGCAGACTCCTAATCCAAACTCAGATGCTGATGTGGAGGCACCCAAAGTCAACTACTGGGAAACAACGTGCTAAATTTTCATCAACACTTCGTGTATATTTAGAGGTGAGAGGAGTGCATATGAAAATGACTTTGTGGTCATCACAACAAGAGTTGTCAACACATGTCAGCCCATGTCAACACATGGCTTCCTGCTACCCTTGGTGTGTTATAAATACAACAAATTGCTCTAGTGTCTTTATTCTGGGGTTTTCTCTTATGTGAAAATGCAGCTTGAACTGTGGAAAAGACCCTGCACGCACACTGCTCACACAGGCCTGACTCCGCTCTGGGAGGAGACACAGGCAAGAAGCACAGCAGAACGCTCACCCAGCCTGCCTTCCTCTGGCGTCTTCTCAGGGTGCTGGTGTGCACCCAGCAGAGCAGCCTTTAGTCGCTTAGCCTGGCCTGCGCTAACATCGCCAAATGCTAAACTTGTGGAGAAATGGAGCAGTATGGAGGGAGTAAAAAAAAGTTTTAAAAAAGAAAAGCAGTAAGGAGGGAGGCCCCTTGCAAGAGAGAGCAGATGCCGTAGAGCCCATGGAGGTTAGCTGTCCTTGTCCCTGTGCCGTGAGCGAGGGGGACTGCTGCAGCCAAATCCCGTATGACTGCAACTACAGACCAACTTACGGTGCTTACACTCAAGGAGACTGAACCCGGCTTGCAGAGAGGCACTAGGACACTTCCTAACTTTGGGGTCTTTGATTGTCCAAAGTTTTGGTTTTCATACAGTTGTTTGGTTTGTGTGACTATGTACTACTTCACAAACGGATGTCAGCTTTTCAAATAGGCTTTGGGGAAATACGTGCTTATGGGAAAACTTTCAGTTCAAACAAAATTGCATGGTTCTCGCAAAGTTGTCCAGACCTTTTCGCAATTATGTTACATCATATATATAGTTTAAGCAACTCTGGATCATTTCACAGCTCAGCTTCTTATCTTTTTATAGTTCTGCTACTGTGGCTCCGTTCTTTCCCGTATGAAGAAACTTAATTAATATTTTATATCCTTCTAAATTGTGAATACAATTTACCATAACAGTACAGAAAATAGCAAATACACATTGTCCCCTGCCAACAGAAAATCCTTAACAGCTGTTTATTACTCATTTGCAAAACATAAGAGCAATGGAATTCCATTACTTAGAGAAACTGGCTGTTCCATGATATCCTTGGCAACAAACACTGCACTTATCTTTTTGAACAATAGACTCCCAAAGTTTCTTCAGCTTACAAAAATAAGACAGTGAAGAATAGTTTTTCTTAACTGTAAAATGCTAAACAACGGGAACTGACTCACAATCAGCTGCATTTTGTTTCATGAAAACTAACCTTTCTCCCCCCAAAAAAGAAATCTGCTCACTGGAAATTGCCAGAAACGTTTTAAGCAACCATCGCTTTCACAGGAAGGACTTTTTATTGAGGTCAAGACTTTGGCAAAATGAGAAGAAATTCAGACTGCAATCTGAGTAGCATAAGGACTTACAGACAACTTTAAGACAGTTTTATAATAAACCATACAGAAATTGCAGAGCAGAATTTTTTCTAACTGTTCAAAACTTGGTATTAAATACCAAGAAAAATCAAATCATGGTTTACACCACAGATATTTCACATATGGTTTTAACTAAATAACTTGCAAGTTTCCAATAGCTTTAAAAAGAAATATCTACAGCATACCAGATAGATGCTAGCTCCTCAGAAAGTCAGGACATGCACATACCATCCATAATCTGGTTTCTATATTTAGGTAAGAACTATACCTAAAGCCATGAAGGTCAGCACTGAATCAAGTCAAGCATATTTTAACAGACATGTCTTCTAGACAGTGTTTACCACGGTACATTTCTTCTAAACCCGCACTAAACCTCATGCCATTTGAAGACCCGAGATGGAACTCGCACTATTAAAAGGGACTGGAGAGTGTATTCGCATACCTCAATAATCCTGTCATGAATCTGTAGCCCTCCTTCCTTAGCAGCAGGCCCCGTGTCAACTATTTTCGATACAAAAATTCCTTCACTAGATGAACCATCTTGATTGTCCTTTAAGGATGAAAAGAAAAATACATTATTGTACCTTGAACTAACTCTAGCCCTCAGCTAAAATTTGTCCATTTCACAGCAATGCATGTAATTTGGAAGAACTACTCTTATTGATGTCTTAATATGGAATTACTTTGTGCTAATGAGAACCCGATACTCCCTTTCTGAGAAATTAAACAACCAGGAATGGACTTCTATTAGGTACATGAGTTGCAAGATGATAATTTTTCTCTTAGGCCAGCTCAGTAGTAATTGTCATTACAATTATTCATAATGTAAAATTCGGTGAGACAGCAGCCTGCCTGCACATCAAACATGAGACAACAGTGCATTTTTATTTTTAGTTGCACAGCTCTTCCTCTGGAGACTTAAAAATAAAACCATGAAAAACAACTTATACCTAACAAGGTATTTTCGTATTCCTGTGTATTGTGTCACCAGCTTCTACCAGTGCAGAACAATGTCTCAGAATATTTTAAAACTCTAACTATAAAGAAAGAATAACTTTCAAGTGAATTTACTAGGAATAAATCGTGATTAATGTCAGATTTCCGAGCAGCCAAGAAGTAGTTCTGAATACTTTCTAAATTACTAGGACAAGGTATAATCCACTCCTTGATCTAATTAAAGTCATATGCAGCAGCTCCAGCCAACAAGCATCCAGAAAAAATACATTAGTGAGTGTATGGTGCCGGAAACATCTGCTGAAATCATAGAATTCAAAAGTCGGTTGTTCAAGTTACATCCCTTCACCTGCACAGAGGGCTGCTTAATCTCTGGTGGAAAGGAGAGTAAATAACGTGTTCTTAATGAACTGTAAAGAGCCTAAAGCTGTGGGCCCTGAACTCATGCAACACCTTCAAAGCAGTATGGTCTGAGAAAGAGATACCACGGGTTTCGCCATTTTGGGAGTGACACTGCACCAATATGAACGTTGCTGGCTGTGACAATGGGGAAGAAGAAACACGTTGTGAGAGAAAGGACAGTGTAGTTACTAGACATCCGATACAAATCCGAATGCAAGAACTGCTCTGAAAGAATCCCAAGAGAAGCAAATGCTTGTCAGCAGCATTTTTCCTCTAAGTGTTGACCTACATGCTTTTCCCAACTGGAAAGGGCAAACATATTTTAACAATTAACATACCACGCATGGTCGGCCACCAATAATATTAAATCCAAGAGAGCCAGAGTCACGATGAAGGACGAGAGTCAGTGCTTTAGTTTCTTCACCCTACAAAGAACAGACAAACATATTCAAAACATTTATGTGCATTGGTAGGTAGGATAGATAATACTTCTATGCCGGTTTGTTGGGTTGATTTCTTATTTTTTTTCACCAATGTAGTAGAGAAAAATGGTTAGAAGAGCTTTTCAGGAGCCAAGCCAGCAGCTCCCAGCCTCCAGCCACCCACCCTCCTCCAGCAGCACCTCTCTGCGAAACCCACCCCCTAAGATTTATGCGTATTTTTTATTGAGATCTACAGTGAGACACTTAACAGCAACAGAAGATATTTATATGTAATACTGGTTCCTGCAACTACTTGACCTAGTCATATGTGATGTGTTATTTAACATGCTCTATGCTTCCAGTAGTAAAATTCTTGACTTTTCCAATGCTTGATGGTGACTGAATCTTAGGACTGCATTTTTATGTTGCTTCTCTCTCGTGCCAGCTACATGGCATTGTTTTAAACAGCATCAAACATGAAGCCTTATACAACAGAAATTCTCTGGTGAGTTTTAGAAAACAGCATTAAACAAAACAGCTACAAATTTTGCAAAAGACCTAGGATGCCAATTGCTATTCACAGCGCCTGCCATGAATAACTTTTTCCTTTGGAATTTTAACACTAGCAAACCAGAAATCTTCCATCATTGGAAAACATTATGTTAATTTTCTAAACCATGAAATTGTGCAGTGAACAGTTCTCTGATTGGACAAAAAACGTACAACAAAGATAGACTGGATGGACTTGTAGCAACTGGGGGACTGCATAAACATGATCTGTTTTCCTGTCCTTACCCCAGCCTGTTCCTAACTATAGATACAAACCCTTACAAAATGTCCTTTGTGGCACAGTGATGCTACCTAGGTCTGTTAACTTTCCTTAAGACAAAAGTAAGCGCGTGTACTGTTAAAGACAACTAAATCCTCACAGTGTACTAACTGCAATCTCAAACAAGTCGCTGTTATTTACAGCACAACACTACAAAACTATACAACAGGCAACAGCAGAACACTACAAAAAGCTATTGGAATAACAGTATATTTTGTTTAGAAATCAGAATGGGATCAGTATCTTGTGCATCTGCAGATATATGTGAACCCTGCTACCTCCAAGATCTTTTTCTTTGTTTTATCCAAAGGGTGAAAAAGTTATGAACACAAAAAAGTTTGAGGAAGTTATCTTACAAGGCTGGTTTTCATAACCAATTAATGACAAAAATGACAACAGTTACATTGTAATTCGATGCACATGGGTTTAGTTTGTGCATTTTTCTTCTAACATATCAATTTGAAGTTGTCAATCAAATATTAATGTCTATTAAACTCATAAAAAAATGTTAAAGTAATCCTGGATTACCGAATTACTGCTACAGATTTGGGGCTGATAACAAAGCCCAGTTCCCTGCCAGTGTAAACTGGCAGAGCTCCACTGACCGCGTGCTCGGAGCGCCACCGCGGGCGAGCTGCACCAACACACTCCACCACAAAATTCGGTTTACAATTTTCGCATCACTTTGCAATCATTATCTTTCCTCCAGGTCGAACAATAAATAGACTTGGACCTGATACTGAGAAACGTGAATAAGCTCCAACTGATTTTATTTGATTTTGCCTGCACTCAGCATCAGCGAGAATCAGGTACCCAGGACGGAAATATGAATTAAAGGCTATTTCCCTGCAAGTCTTCAAACCCAGACCTCAGACAGGATTTCAAGAGGCAAATTTCCAGTCCTCTAAAACCATTTTCAGGCACTGATAATCTGGGATTTGAAAGACAAGGCCATGCCTAGCGCCACTGTTTACTTCCCCTATTATGCCTTTTTAAGAAGGCAAATCAATTAGAACAATCAAGAAACAATTACGACATTGCTCTCAAGACACTTTCAGTAATTGAAGTTGAATGTTTTCATTAAAGCCTCCTTATGTGGCTATAATTTGATGTTTTTGTACCTAGCAGAACAAGCATTAAAGCAGGTGGGTTGGAATGAGTCAAAAGTTGGGGGGGGAAGCTAATGCCGTTTTTTGTAAGTATTCCTGAAAAACGCCTGGGGGGGGTGTGTGTTAAAGAAACTTTCCAGCCTGTTCTGAAGGATGTGTACACTCTCTCCATCTTCTCCGTGGCAGCAGCATCATTTTACCAAGCACAACCCACATGTCAGTGCAGAGCGCTAATCCCACCATTGGTGCCCAAACGCCCCGGCACCGGGGAGACACCAGTAAACTGCCTGTAGCACTTGGGTACTTTTGCAGAATCACATCTTAACAATTTCTTTAACTACCTTCTTCGCTTCATAAGGAAGCCACGATGCAAATGACTTTTCCAGGGCTCTGCCTTTCTCTCCCCCCCCGCCCCCAACATGTCTGGCGTTCCAGCGAAACAATCATTAAACAGTGAGGTAACTGTGGAAATGCGGTGGCCGGCATCCAGCCCTGCCCCGGCAGCTGGTTCGGCAGCAGACCCGATGGTTCCTGGCATCTTGTGTTCCCACAGCTGAACAGAACTCTTAAACATAATTCTTGAAATTACTGTGCTTCCCAGCTGAGTAATGTGGAGCTAATAAACTGCCTTTCCCTTTAGGTATTGGAAGACTCTAATTTCTTTGGTAGAGCTGTGGCTGAGAAGGTCTGTCTTCCTTACGGGAAGCACTTAGCTCCTTGTTTACTGGCGAAAGGGCTGCATCGGAGAAAAAGATACCATCTTGTTTATAAGGATTTCACCTGGCTTTTATACAATTAAAACTTGTGTTACCACCTCCACAGAGGCATTAAACCAGAGGTCTTAAATACCAGATCATGAACTGGTTCCCAAGTCCATCCCTGCCTTTGGTGGTCAGTAGAGCAGAAGGGCTGCAGCCAGCACCACCAACTGCTGCCGAGCCTACGAGCCTCCCTCCCTCATTTCTTCCCAAAGGACTTTGACGGCTGTGTACATAAAGGAACGACCAGATCAGCTTATCAATAGGTGTGAACAGTGGTATGTTTCAGCAAGGATTAAGCATTGTTTGAATAGCATGAGGTTTTCCTTGATTATTTAGACTTTGATGTTTCAGGATTGACATGTCTGTTCAAAGGAAATACTAATTTTGAGTAAGACACACCATCTTCCCTACCACTCCCTCCTCAAGCTCGCCTCACCTCTCACCACAATAAGCCGCACCTCTCCGCACCAAGGAATAAATAGTCGCTTTCTCAATAAACCTTCGAACTTGTCTTTTGGAATAAGCACAGATCAGGCATCCAGGAAATACCCAGGAAAATGAAAATGTTCCCTCAGCGTCAACGCACATGGAAAACGACTGGAGACACTGAAGGCACATTTATCTGTTTAAGGGACTTAGAAAATTGTGTGTGTATACAGAAATGTATCTATTTTATGTATGTCTTCTGTCAATATAGTGATGGCAGTGTTACGAAACTCACTTCACACGTGGGAGATGGAAGCCCAGGAAAGCTATTTGATTCATCCAATGCCAAAAGAAAATTTACGCAAAGGCAAAGCCAGACCAGGGTCTCCAAAGCTGCTGAAAAAGTTTGCCCCAGCCAAAAGACCACAAATGGGGGTCTTTCATGAATGGCCCAATGTCCCTCAATATCATATTTCCCCTTTAACTAAGCATTTAAACAGAACTGCAAGTGAGCATTTCTTCTGTTTTGACTAGAAGATATGTCATCTGATTTATTCTAGATTGGTTCTACAGCTGTAGCGACAAGCAACCATCAGGCAGGGAAGTCAGAAGACCCTTTTTCTTCATCTGCTGAGGCGCCAGAACATCCTACAGTAAGTTTTGGAACCACCACATTTAACCTATGAACCCAGTTTGCTAGTACTGGGCCTACTTGTGTTTTAATGTAGACTGAATTATATCTTATAACAGAATATATGAAATATGAATAATGATTATAATTAAATAACAATAGCAATGGCACTGCATGCTTTGAATAAGCAATTACTCCTGAAATTGAAATAAGTTATTCCACATTACCATACATGTAATCCGCGTGTTCAGGGACCGAATCCTTAGCCCAGTCTGTGTGCCCCGCTGAGCGTTACAATCTGCACGGCGCAGTCTATGCCAGCGTCTCCGAGAAAATAACCCCGGAGTGAAAACTTGGAAGCATGCCACAGCCCAAAATTGGTAAAGCATCCCCTGCGCCAGGTGATTACCAAGGGTCTTTTAAAAAACCCTCTAGTGCACAAAGATGCAAGTTTCCTGATTGTACTTCTCTGGGAGCTGGGCAGACTAAAGCTGTTAGTATTGGAAGGCTGCCCAAAACGCTGTGAAAGACATGTAATTGATTGACCGCTAGACCACAAGTCTGTGGTGACATGACACCTTCCAGCTTTCTTCAGATTAGGCGCTGCTTCAGAAAACTGTATAACAGCCTTTTGTAATACGGCTGAAAATGAGCACAGTCGTCTCGGCCAGCTGTATCCATAAATTTGATAAAAAGTATTGCTGGAAACTATGTACCACGCACATTTACAGCTATGTGAAGCAGCACCTTTCATGGTAATGGCAGCTCACGCCACACTTTACAGAGCTGAATAACGCAAAAACAACATTATCACCACTAGCCACAAAGAAAGGAAGGAGGGGCAGTGTGAGAATAAAGGTGTGCTGTTCGGATTGGATCGGAGTCGAGGAGGTAGAGGCTCAGTGAGATGATTTCCCACAGCGGGACGGGACGATGGGCTTTCCCATCATCCGCAACGCAAGAGGGAGCAGAGGCAGCTGCGTGCTGGGCTGGGGGAGCAGAGCGCCCCGCAGCCATCGCAAAGTACAGGGGGATGCAGGAAAAGGAGGAGACAGAAGAGAACTGGCCTCAATCTTGACATGAATGTGAAGCCTCTGATTTATTTTCAGTTTTAGTAAGATTTTAACCAGTGTCACAACCAGCACTGCCAGAATTTAAAACAGCACATTCAGTATTAAAATACTGTTTCTGTTTTGAGTTAGCCAAACATGAGGGGTTGTTTTGCTCTGGGTTTCTCAAGAGAAAGAAAAGAGAAGAGAGACTCTAACATGAAGTTTTGTTTCCTTTATGCAGCTTTCTGAACCTCAACATTACTAAAGGTGTGAATACAGATGTTTGACAGTTTTGAACAGTTTAATACTGGCTGTGTCTGTGGTAGCACATTCCAGGTCACGGAGAGGACTCTGAATGTCTTCATTTAAAAGATAATTGACTTCAAGGGCTTCCCTCGCTGGGGAGCCTTATTCCAATTAAAACTTAGGGATTGTTGTAGCTCTGGCTTTTGATTCCGGTCATTTTATAAATGGTCTAATTCTGAGGGGCTGAAGTCAAGTTAATTTTTCTCCTGCTTAATTGAGCTCTTAAAGAACCCAGTGTGACTCTGGAAAAAAATGCAAGTACACAGCAGCCGTCTTGTATTTGGACATGGATGTTACAAAGATGATGGCTTCGGATCATGGAATAGCTGGCAAGGTGTCCGAGTTGTGTAATAGCTTATCCTAAAGAGGGCATTTTGTGGGAAGCCATATTCTGGGACACTAGGTGAGCTAAGGGTCTGGAAAGCATTGGGTCACAACAGGCTCCTCCAATTCACTCTGCTTTGTGTTACTCCTGGGAGTCAATTTTTGGTGGTTTAATACCATTTCCAGCCCTGGAAATTCCAATTTTGCTGTTTAGAGGTTTCTTCGGGGAGAGAACTGAGAAAAAAATAGTCATACCGTGAGTGTGGTATTTTGATGCGTAAGTTGCCATAAGGGGTCCAGATACCAACGATGGTCACACATATATATATATATATGGAAACATATATACACAAACCGGTACGTGAGGGCTATTAGAAGCCAATGCTCAGGCATTTCAAAGGCTCTGGGGCCGGACCCTCTGGGCTCCCGCTCGCAGACCGCGGCCCCCCCGGCCCGCTGCCGGCGGGGGG
>VYZM01022381.1:0-53255 GCA_013398915.1 Dromas ardeola | reverse complement strand
AAGGGGACGGTGGCCGGGAGAAGGGGGGAGCGGGAGGGAAAAGGAGGAGGGCAGGGACGTGGGGGGATGCGACAAGGTGAGAGAAGGCGAGGAAGGAGGGGCACAAGCGATGGTCCCGTTTAACGCGCGGTCGGTAACGAACGGGACGGCTGGCCCGAGGGGGATGTGGGGACGCGGTGGCTGCGGACAGGCAGAAGCTGGGGACTTGGGAAAGGGCGCTGCGTGGAGCTGCCCTCCCGGGCCAGGTCCCGGCGAGCTGCTTAGGAGCTGGACCGACTGTTCAGTACAGGGAATATCTCACTTTGGTGAGACATCCTTACGCTGCCACTGGGAAAAAGCTCAGAGAGACCAGTCTGCCAGTGCTGCTCGTGTCCTTATGAAACTGGGATACGTTTCTTCTGTGTTTGCATAGCCGGTTAATGTCCCATTAATGCCACTCGGATGTGAGTGGGGGGGATCAGAAAAGGTTGCCGCTTTTGATATCTATTTCTGCCTGGAGATGATTTAAAAGCACTCCAGAATATGTTACAAAAAGCTGGCCAGACCACACCTGAAGTACCAGACATAGCATTAGGCAAAACCAATTTCTCTTACGAGGCAGATATTCAAGTAACGAATAAAGCAATAAAAGAGAACAGCTTTGTTCATTGTGGATGGCGGAGCAGAATTCTCACATGCATTAAAGCCACACACCAGCTCAATTGTTCTTTTAATGTCTTTTGCTGTATGGCAAAGTAGAAGCCCGACCAGAAACTTCAGTTTCAAATGACCTTTACTATATGCCTGTTATATCATGGTAAAATGATTTTCTGAACATCTGGGATGATTATTTGTCTGTTAGTGGCCTTTAGAAGGTAACAGACTAGTGGTTACACAGCTATGTTCCCAATTCAGTCCCAGGCAAGTAGTTTTTAGTATTAAGGGTTTTCACGTTTCAAATATGAATTCCATCTGTAGTTCTCATTTCATTCTAATAATTAATGTTCCGTAAAGCTTAAGGTTGCTTTTAGCTGTATACATCACTCTACTGAAGAAAGTGTGCACCACATATTTAGAGTTACATACCTAGCTAAGGAATTTTTTACAGAGTTATTCCTTAAAAAAATAAATAAATTATGGAATATAGGATTACGCATGCAGGTTTTCTGCTAAATCCATCTGGAGGTTATGCACAGTCCACAGCCATGGTGATAAAGTTTAATTAATACATGTATATCACTGGCTTTCTGATTATTCTATTTGATCTATAGTGGTGATTCCCATACTTTCTTCTGTGCTTCAGTGCCTTTTCCCTCTTCCTCCTCTTTCTCATCTCTACCTCCTCAGGATTCCTCTTCTCACCAGTCTCAGTTACCATTTCCCTTTGTGCAATGCTGCATCTCTTTACCTCCCTCCCACCACCTGGACCACCAGCCGCGCACTCTGCGATTCTCCATGCCTCGGCTGTAATGTTGGAACACTTCACCGTAGGACACCGTTGTTTTGCAGTTTGTCACAAGAGCTCGGACAGCTGTTACTAGTCACGGCATCTATTCTTCGTGGTGGGCATTTTATCTGAAATAAAACTTCAGATTATGTGGTCTGGGGATGCACACAGTACAGATGAGCGACTGGAGTGTTGGTGTTCGTGTCGGTAGCTGCTGTATCAGGCCTCGTCTGATGGGGAAATCCATCAATGCAACTGTTTCTGAATAGGCTGTTTTAAGATAACGGCTCTAAATTAGTGCCCTGTGTGACCACCGTCTTGTGACCTTCTTTATATGAGTTTTTAAAGTGCCCCGTGTGTTCAGGATGGTTGTAAATAGAAATAGAAATACATTACTTCCTTCAGCAATAGCTGTAGCAGTTTTGGTTTAGTATTTCAAAGATGTCGCTGTAGGATGCTTGAGGCCGTTCCCGTTGAAGCCAGAGGCAGAGCTTTTATTGATTTCAATGCGAATGACGTCAGTACCAGGTTCCTTAGGCTATCTGAAACTATACAAATATTTGGATGGAAAATATGGGCAAGAGCTTGAATAACATTTTCATTCGGAGTCACGGCTAGGCAGATGGTGTGCTGAATTCTGTGATATACTTTAATGTGACATTTATGTAGG
Source organism: Dromas ardeola (assembly GCA_013398915.1). Lineage (NCBI taxonomy): Eukaryota > Metazoa > Chordata > Aves > Charadriiformes > Dromadidae > Dromas > Dromas ardeola. The sequence goes on along the minus strand of VYZM01022381.1, from coordinate 51,159 downwards.
AATAGATACTTTCTTTATAAATTAAAACTTTTGAAGGCCACTGCAGCCTTGCATTTAGATGACAGTTTGGAGTGCTGACAGGGAACTGAAGTTCCCCTCTCCCTGCTGCTGTTATCCACAGGAGAAGGCACCAATGAAGCTTTCCCTAGTGGAGACACTTACATTTCAGTTCTCCCTTGAAAAAAATGTTTAAAAAGCAGTCCCTCAACGTGAGCCTTTAATGTTATTTTCAAAGGCTGAGGTTTGAAACTGAAAAGAGGTTTGGTTTCCACTGTATTGCCACCAGGGCTGAAATTACATTGCCACAGCTGTGGAAGGTCATTTTTAGTTAGTGAGGTCTCTCATCATCAGAGGTAGTGTACTGGGGTGGGACCATTACTGAACCATTAGGGCTCTGTCATTTAACTTTGCTGTCCTGTCATAAGAAGGGTGAGGGCATGTCAGTTTGTACGTTGGGATGTAGCACAGACACAATGCCAGCTCTCAAAGGTCTGCAAAACTAAGGCTTTTGCAACAGGTTTCATTCAGTCTGGTTTTTTTTTTCTGCTGCTGGGAAGTTTCCAGTCTCACAGAAAATCAAATGCAATGTGATTGGAGGTACTAATGCATCTTCATTTGCTGTTTGTTCATAAAGGTTAGCATCATTTTACGTTTGCTTATGAGTTCTTTCCAAAAAACATGATTTTTTTTAACATCAGTTTGCCTTTAAAAAAGCAGGAACCACTAGGTAACGCAGAGAAAGAGTCGAACCCCACTCCACAGCAGCCATCTGTGTCATTCTTTTGTCTTATTTGAGTCTGACAAAACCCCTGAGGTTAATGGGATGTGTCCAATGTAACATGGTCTTCCCCATGCACTTAGCTCGTGAGTTGGAGTCTTTTGGAAACTAAAACTCACAATGGTCCTGGGCATATTGAAAATACGTGTAGTGTATTTAGAATATATGCAGTATATTTAAAATGTCTCTAAAATGTCAAGATCTTCTCAACATTCTGTTCATTGCCAAGCACTGAAGCACTGTACAGAGTTACAAATTTGAAAGATTCTATATTCTATGACATTTTATGACCTTTCTTGTACTATGTATGTTTTACATGATTTTCTTTATCTATCTGTGTCACTCCTATCATTAAAATTCAAGTAAAATTGCCTCAATCCTTTATTTTTACTGCTGGTAGAAATGTAAGTTTTCATTAATAGAAGATACACAAAAGAGCTGGTGAAAGTACACCAAATAAAATGTCAGTCTTGTAATGGTAGAGCATCATCTGTATCAACCAGAGTAGAGACGGTTCATAATGATAATGGTTTATATGACATTTATATTAAGTATTTTGTAAGAGGTTAGACTCTGGCTTGGCAGTTGAGTTAGGATTTCAGGATTTTACATGTATGAGTAGAAGGTCAATACAATATTAAAATGGATGCTAAGAAGTAAGTTGTGTGTTAGCAATGGAATGAGCTGCATCAAAAATCCGTATCAAATCCCTCTCTCAGAAGAAACATTTAAGCAAGAAGTAACAGATAGCACATGAGCATCCTTTCTTGACGTTCCCTGCATGTTTTTGTGTAGTTGCTTAAGAGCTACTTCACTGCCTCAGAAATTTAGCTGTTTTCAGACACATACTTGGACTGGCGTCATCTGAGCCTATTTCATAACTGGCTTCCTTCTCCTCACCTCTTCACATAACTTAGGTCATAGTAAAGTTTATATTTTATTAATGAATAATTGAGAGGCAATTTTGGCTATAAGTACACATTCCTATATTAATATGGATAGAGATAAATATAACATAATGCTCTTATTTCTGGGGCTTTTTAGGAAATTTGATCAGTCAGCCGTGTTGGGTGCTCTTAGTCTAAGCAGTTACATTAATCCACCACTACAATATCTGAGAGTCTTGAAGTTACTCATTATACATTTTGTTATGAACAATCCTCACTAAGTCTTCAGCTGAGTGCTAGAAACTGAATTCTGCTTTTCCTGAGCAGTTCTTCACTTGATGTTGGAGCCAGTTTTGGTGAGCTTTTTATAAGTCTGTGATTTGAGTACAAGACTGAGGCGCAGACCTGACCACTGCTTGCCCGAAACTACACAAGGATGCCAAATTCAGTGGAGGCTACATGCCAGAAACCACCCAGTATCCAGTACTATGGCCATAAATGCTGCATCTTTGAATTTCCTCAGCAGTAGGTATCAAATTATGATGTAGACGCCACATTCTGTGCTATATAATTTCTTTGTCTTTTCCTCCCTTATTTAAACAATTTAGAGAGAGAGAACTGACATTATATATGTCTAATCCCCTTTCACACATCTTACGCGTTGTAACTAATGATAACGTTTAACTCCAGACTGTAATTAACTCAATGGTAATAGGTGGGACGTAAAACACAAGCCATAATTTAGAGGCATATTCTGTAGGAGTTTGTACGATGAATTCAGTAAAGTGGAGGTCAGTCTGCATCTCGGAGAATAGAGAGTGCTCAGTGAACACAAATTGCTGAGCACCTTTTCCCCATTTTCCACGCACAGGGATGTTGCAGACCTGTCAGACAGTACTGATACCTGGAGCATTTTGCATGGGTAGGTGTGTTTGGGATTGCGTTTAGCTGACAAAGCTGAGAGCCTTTGGATTGTCCTTATTTGACAGTCTGGCCCCATCAAAAGTAGGTGGAGCTGCATTTATCCGTGACTCTGTGGTCACATATAAGCATTTCTGAAAGTCTTTAAGTCCAACCCTTTTCTCTTATAATGTGAAAAAATATTCCTGCTTTCGAGAACAGGAACGGAAATTAATTCACTTTCCACACTGGCAGAATGACTGTGAATAATGTGGAATGTTCCATTTTTTCCACATCAGCAACACTGCTTTATCTCAGGATGCTTTTGTACCGTTTCCAGAATAAACAGTTCGTAATGCATGCACGAGGTGTATTTGACAAGCAGGCTTTTGTGATCATCCACTATTTCTTAGGTGAGCAGTTACCCTGCTTATGTGTTTACAGCACTGCTTACATTTTTCTAAGCTAAGGAAAAATTCCCTTTTAAAACATATGTCTTAGTTCAGAAACAGAAGCCTTACAGAAAGCCCAGTCTGTTAAATAAAATTTCTTAAATTCTTGGTCAGGTGAGCCCCAAGATAGGCAAGAAAAAAAAAAAAAAAGGTTAGGAGAAGGCTGTTGTGCCTGATGAGTGCTACAGCAGGACGTTGTCGAGACAACATGTTTAGATGGTAAGTCCAGCTGTTGCGGCTGACCTCTGTCTCTGGAAGTTTCTAAATTGCTGATTGCCAGAAGCTAGGAGAGAATCACTGCAAACAGACCTTATCTGTGCGAGATGAGTATCTCCAGCTGATTGCTTTTAGAGACAGGATTCTGGGCTTGATGACCTTTAATTTGATCCTAATTGAGCTTTTGCCTTTTTGTTTTTTTTGGTAGTCAAGGTATTTTGGAAAACGGTGGTGGCTTAAGGAAGCCTTTTCATTTCACTGCTCTTGGATTCTCTGTGGAATTTATATTGCTTTAAAACACAAGTTTTTAAAAAGGAGGTTCCAGTATTTAGAACTAGTAAGCACGGATTTCAAAGAGAAAGATTTAACAACAAGAAATAATTTCTTTATTTCTGGTTGGGAAGGGTGTGGGATAAAATGAAGCCCTGGGTAGGGAGTATGACAGGCCTTTGGGAAGTTAAAGCAGGAACATGACAAAATTTGCCTGGTGAAAAGAAACAAATATGGTGAGTGTGTGGAATGTGCCACTTGAAAAAAAATGGTGTGCAGTTTTAGAAATCAATAATTAATCTATGTGATTTTAAATACTGAAATAAAAATAAGTTTAACCCTTTTTAAAATAGATTTTGCATGATCAGGCTAGGATAAGCGTCAAACTGGGTATGCGGGTTGAAACTGTCTTGCTGTAGTCTGGGCTTCGATGGGAAAGGTTGAGAACTGCTGTTTAGTGTGTGTGCACTCTTCGTTCAACTCTGGGAGCTGAACAAGAGCTCAAAAAAGTTATATACTTTATGTGTTAAAAGATTTCATATGGGAGGATTTTACGTCAGCGTTCTGCTTGGTGTATTGCGACTGTTTATCCCAGCCTGTGCAGACATGTCCAATAACATCACAGTGATGTTTCTGAGAAATAGTGAGCTTAAAAGATCACAGATCCTTCGCGTGATAGAAGTGAAAGATGTCTGTAGGAAACTTCCCACATGCAGCTAGAGATCTCATCCCCAAACCCTCGTTTTTATATTTCAGGGATCTTAAATTGGTGACATTCTTGCCAGGGAAGTGCTAGAATCGGGGAACTGTTAAGCCAGTGTGGAAACCTCTTGATGCAAGTTAAAGTTTTGATTAATATTAATGATCAAAGATCTTAAGAATTTAGTCCCCATTGAATTAGACAGTCAGTGGATTAACAAGACATATGCTAAGAAGCTTATGCTCGGTCAAGCCATCGTTTTTCTCATTAATATGCATCAATATTTACTCTTAATTCAAAATGGTGCAAGTGATGGGTGTTGTGTGTATTCTGGAGACCAGTCACGCAGTTTAGAAAAAGAAAGAAGGTACATCCTAGCTACGAAACAACGACAGTTTTGCTGTTAAGAGACAAAAGGTACTTTTTTAAAACATGAGGAGGTTTGGGGGTCTTTTCGCTTTTAAAAAAAAGAACACGCTTGAAGGTACAGACTCTTCCTCTTTGCATGAGCAGAGTCCTTTGGGAGCTCTAAACTTCTTTAGGTGTCATGGCTGAGTAGGTACAGAGACCCCCAAGGCCTCTCCTCTGTGACTTTCTAATTGTGCAATGATGTGGAGCGTCAGGAGCTTTTAAAAATCTGTATTTGTGCTCTGAACGCCACAGAACTTGAGTGTAGTCCTACTGCACAAGATGCTGCGCCAGATCTATTCAAATTACATTGTTAAATATTAATATTCATAGCTCTCTTGCTCTAATGAGAAATACTTTGTGTAGCTCTCAGAACTGTTTCAGTTTTAGCCTTATTTTTGTTTTTCAAATGTCTTGATCTAGGCAGCTTCCAGCTCCTTTCTTTTTCTTTTTTTTTTTTCCTCTGTGGCTTTGCAATGTTAAGTATGCCCTGAAATTTCATTAGCATTTTAGACATTTAGTTGGAAGGTATAGTTGGTGTTTCTAAGAGCTTTTTCTGAACGTTGACAAAGGTTTTAAAATGAAGAAAAGTAGTGTCTTTTTATTTTGGCAGTCTCTGCTACACATTTGTCAGTGACAGAATGTGAGCCTCTTGGCAAAACAGTTTTTAATATAAATACTAGATCTGACTGAAAAAATAAAAGCAGAATTTTCTGAAAACTCCTTGAAATGTCAAATTTGTTGTCACTGTAAAATGTTAGAAACAGATAATTATGAGGAAATATTGTCCACAGTTTTTTTTTAATGATTCCTAAATGCAAAATGTAAATTTTCTGTACAGTTTTTTTCTTAAAATTGTATTGAAATAGATACTTACATTTTTTATTTCTGAAATAACTAATGTTGAAAAAGAAAACATTTTGTTAACCAGGATGCCATATAAAAATGCAAGGAAAATGTGTCATCTGAAAAATTAGCAAAGTAATGATAATAATACAGCTAATGCTATATTTTAATTAAAAACAATAACAGGGACAATTTTCAAAGACATTAATATAAAAGTGGTATTAACTTTTTCAAGCAGGTCTAATAATACAAAGGACAAGTCACCAAGAGCACGAAGGAGACTGTTTATTTATTTGTGTTTTTAGGAGGACTTACTCATGAGGCTGAAACTTGGGATTTCGGAGAAGAGAGGATGGTTGGGAGCAGAGGACCAGCATGGATATCCAAGTAAGTCAAATTTGAAACGAGGACTGTGCTCCACGTTCAGCATATGGCCAATTTCCCTCTCCAGGGCATACGTCCGTGAGCAGGAATGGCAGCTTTGATAATCAAGGGGATGGAGGTGGGGATGGAGATTTCTGTCCTAGGAAATGCTCTGGGTGTCGTGTAGAAAAGAGAAGGAGAGCAATGGAGGCTCCAGAGGGAGCGGTTGACACGCTCTAGGAGGTGAAGAGACTCCTATGGAGAGCGAAGCTGGTCTCATGTGGGAGCTGTGATGTGTTTGTGTCCTCCGAGACCTGTATGTGTATCTGGGTTAAACAGTTTCAGGGAGAACCATGAGGTCGTAAACTCCACTATTTAAGGTCACTCTTTCTCACTTGTTTTTCATAATTTTACTAGTTAGCGTCTTACGGAGTTTGTTCCCAAACCTAGTGTATACAAAAAGGAGTAGAGACACTTGCAGGGCCTGAAGTAGGGGAAGATAACTAACAGCTATCGACAGCCTGGCCAGCCTTGTATCAGAAACAGAGCTGAGTTCCATGATCTAAACACGTCAGTGTCCCAGGTCCACTGTGTGGCTCATTTGGACCAAGCCTTCCTCCAGGGAAAAATTTTGGAGGCGGGGAGGAATTATTTTAATTTCATATCCCTCGTTTTTCAAAAAAATATCTTGACATGGCTATCTGCACAATTAATCTGAATTGCTCCAGTTTTTTACCTCTCTGTGAAAATTTCCATTGACATTGCAATGGGAATAAAATTTTGAAAATAGCCTAAACAGCAGTTTACGCAGGTATTGCTTCTCCTCTCCCTTCTCCTTCACTGCAGCTCATGTTTTTCACCATGTAGATAAACTAGGCGGCTGAAAACTTAGAAATTTATTTAGGATCGAGGCTTTCTCCCAAATTGCAGAGCAGAGAATCCTGCTAAACAGCAGGAGAAGATCTAACTAGTACGGAGTGTTATATGATTGGTAACAAATCCCTTTCTGTAGCTGTTTGCTGCTGCAGGCTATTTTAGGAAGATGATTGTTTTCAATATAATGGCTTGCGCTGTATGTTTGTACATCGCTTTATAACAATGAGGACATTATGAGATTGCTCCCATACCTACTCTTCATGTTCTGCTAATTCATTTTCCATTAGACAGCATTTATAAAAACTACGACAAGATTTTTCCATACTGCAGTTAAAGTAATTGTTCTTTGTAAAAGGACCTTGTGCTGTGAAGTCAGGGGACTTCACCTATGGTACTTAAGGCCAATGCAAAACCTTACTTTACTTGCGAGCTATGACTGTGACTGCACCCAGCATCCTGCAGATTCCAAAATGTGCTGTAGGGACCTTCTTGACATTTGGTACTTAAACAGCTGTATATTGGGGATGAGAGGTGCTTTTCCTACCCAGTCTGTTGTTTGATCATCGGAACTGTAGCTAAGAGACACTGTAGGAAGAGCAGACTGGTTGTGTCTCCCTGAGACATGTTTATATAAGGCACTGGTTGCTCTGCACTGTGTTTCTGGCGATATGCAGTCAGAGTGGATATGTATTGCCACAGCCCTAAGTAACTCAAGCTCCAAAGCCTGTCCCTTTTACCCAGTATCTTAAGACTGATTTATTTAGTTCTGAGGGCAAGTATTACCTAAAGATGCGGGTTTTTATTCCGCAATAGCTTTATGCCTTCCAGTACTTTTTTCATTAGCCACTGTGGAAGTTGACGTTATTTTTCCCACCAGTGTGAAGAGAAATTCAGTAAAGTTTGTGAAGAAAACTGGGCTAACTGGTGAAAAATCATGAGAAAACCATGGTATAAATGGTTGTTTTATAGATTATTGAAGCTTGATGAAATAGGCTCTGGTGACTGATTTAAGTCATTGAATAACAAGACAGAAAATAATGGAAAAAGCCAAAGGTAACAGCCTTGATGGTAAAGTTAAATGATTTATCTGACTATAGTTGTTCTACAGTCAAAGGTTAGTGTACTGAACTGGTGTAAGGAATTATTTCAGGAGGCATGCAAAGCTCTTTCATGTTGCTGAAATTTGTTTAAGTTGTACGCTTGCCGTTCCCTTAGTATTGGCCTCAGTTATATAAAAGTGCAGTGTTGACCTCCACTGTGTAAAGCTGGCACATATACAATTATCAGGAAATTATTGAAGACAAACAGGACAGCACCATTCAGACCAATGACAAAAGTAAGGGTAAAACTGTAGGTAATAATGGTAGGGTCATAGGTTAGTTTTTTTTATATAGTCAAATACTATGATTCATACTTTCATATTTTTCCAAACATTTTCAGAACATTCATTCCTGTCTAACAGATCCCAACTGCTAAATTACCTCTGATATGTAGGCAATAGTATTACAGTAGCTAGCAGTAATTTGGGCGTCTGTGTCTAAACCCCATTTTCCTCCTTTTTGCACTGACACCTGCCTGCCTTTACTTTCCTATATAGCCTGCTTGTCGCATGCTTTTTCATTCTGCCCTGTCAGTTTTCTCCCTGTTGCTCTTCTTTTGTTTCTTCTTTCATTTCTCCACTCATTTCCTTGTCCTCTCCATATTTTCTCATCTCACGCTGCCTTACCAGTGTGACTACCATTCTCTATCTTTCCAACCCACGGCATCTGGTTTTACTTGGCTGTCCTTGGCAGGCCTTTTATATTGCTCAAGGGGTTGGCTTCTTACTGGAATATACACCCTTCTGGGGCCTTGGCTGGCAAATGTTAATGCTCAAACTGTGTCTGCACACTGTTGGTGGCATTTCGCAGAAGTTCTTGGTCTCTGGAGTCAAGTCTGTCACAAGGGCAAAGACTATGTCTGTTCTCAACCACCGGGGCTTCTGCACAGGAGGGCAACGTCAAAGGGACCTGGAAAAAAGTAGAGCAGAGGAGGCTGCAAGATATGGTCTACAGACCTTTGTAAGTGGTGCACCTATGGGGAAAAATTAAAAATAGTGATGTGGAGAGGAGCAGAGGTGGATGCTATTTTGGGGAAGCTGCTTCTCTTTGTTTGGAAGGAGTGTCCCACATGGGGTAGGACAAAGGGAGAGGGGTGTGTAATCCTACTTAAAATAGCTGTGAAGAAGAAATACCTATCGCAAGTGATAAGATCTGAGGAGAGAACTACAACCCTAGTGAATATAAATTGCTTAAGCGCCGCTTAGCTCTGCCCAGCAGGATGCAAGCTGTTAAAACTGTGCATGCATTCTTGAAAATTTGCAAAAGCAGAATTTAGTTAATGATAGGCCAAGAGAGAGGAAGGTAGGAGACTGGCAGATTTCTTGAAATGTGTGGACACATTGATGCCTCTCTCATCTGCCGCTGGAAGCTAGCAACTTGGTGGGATTAGTAATGAAGGGAACTGATTATAGAAATAACACACAACTTAGCCTTGCGCTTTCCTAGCAAGAAATACTGTTACACACCAGTGTAGTTCTGCTTTAGCATTGATTTATCTGGGGGATAAAATGAGCTTCTTTCATTATTATTTGTTGTTGATTTTTTTCATATGGCTCTACTATTTGACGGTTATTTTCCCATAACATTTTCCCAGCATGCCTTCAGAAATATCAGAAAATGCTCAGAAACACTCCAGAAAAGTGCCAACTAAATATTCCACAAAGTGCTTGCAGATCTTGTGCAATGTTTCCCCTGGTCTTTCCCAGCTGTTTTTTAGCATTGATCTAATACTTCCCCAATGAGCAGTTAGCATTTTTGTGACATTAAACATAGTGGGGAGGTTGTGTTTCTACATGTGAATAAAGTGACTGCTCTCATTTTTGGAAGAAAATAAGTGTTCAGTGTTCCTCTTCACCAAAAACTGCTGCTCCAGAGTGTGCTTCTTAAGCATGTGGTTTCTTACGGTCTTTCAGAGTTGTCTGTGGCTTCTCCAAAGGAAATTAGGTACCCTTAGTACTCTTCGTATTTCAATTCAGACTACTCAAGATACATAGCATATGACGCTTTGGTTTTCCACTGATATCAATAGGCTTTGGATCAGGCTCATAATATTCTACATAACATTTAAACAGATTGCCTGAAGTGTTTTTCAATATACCTGTGTGCTAAAGAAGAGATATCTATGCCAACTGTCTACAGCACGAGGAATTTTAGTTATATGGATGTACAGTCATGCAAATCTTACCTGTCTTATGAAACAGTTTGCATTCACTTCACCAACGGTTCTTGTCTCTTTTCTTCCCTATAAGTCGTTGTTTTATGCTGTTTGCTTAATGCTAATTGTTTCATTGTAGTAGTATTGCAGTCATGAAGCTCATGACCTGTTTATCTGAAACCCGCGACTTTGGGAAGCACAAGAATCATTATGCAGAATCAGGCCTCTAGTTGGACTGATAAAATCTCGGTAATGCATTGTTGCTTTAACAGGGCAGGCAAAACCCACGGTGCAATTTGCAAAGCTTGTTGTCTTTTGAGGACAAACATTTCTGGGAGGTATCATAGGCTCTTCAGATCCATTTCTCCGGGAATGTAATTGGTAGAAATCAACTTGTACCATTTTTATAGCTAGTAGATGTCATAAAAAATGTTCCAGGTAGATCTCGTTATGATCTTAATGCAACATTGAAAGGGACTGTCTCTTATCAGATATAATGAGCTCTTCTTGCTAGAATACTTCTACACTCAAAAATGTCACTTAGATTTGGACTATGCGATGTGAAACTAGGTAAAGTCTCTATGGACAGAGCATTCAGCACTCTGGTATCTGCTGAATGGCCTCTTTTCATAAAACATTTGAACTATGAGAGTGAAAGTCATTGCAATATTTGCGTATTCAATATGTTTTCTGTTAGGAACATTTTATGCCACCAGTAAATTCTACATTAGACTTACATTTACATTAAGCTTACGTTATTAAGCCCTGTGTTGGATTTCTAGGCAAATACATATTAGTACGACGTCACACTGTGCAGTAGCAGTTGCTCTGTAGTAGAAATTCATTCATGGTATCCAAAGGCAAATACATCAGTGGTCAATGTCAGACAGCTATGCTCAAGCAATCATCTACCACCACAGGTGGCAGGGTGGCTGGTTTCTCTTCAGATAACTAGTGAACTGTCTATTTTCTAGCTCATTTGCAACAATTGTGAGGGGAAAGGGAGAAGGGAAATCTGATCCATTGATACCCGTTGCAGATTTTCGATGGAAATGCATATAAATACAGTAATATGTTCTTGCTGTACAGAAAGCGCATTTTAGGATTCATGACTTTTTTAAATGATGAAGACATAAACAAAGGAAATATTGACTCTGACCAAGATTTAGGAATTGAAAACTCTTGCTACTCTTACTGGTGTTAGTGGAAAGCTGCTGCTGCTCTTGACCCCTTTCACTGCGCGTCCTCTGCTGTTGCTTTGGACTGTAACAAGTTATCACATTTATGGGTATTTTGAGGAGTATTGTGTGAACTTCAGCTGACATTAGGGCTGAGTCATACAGACATAAATACACTGATGTTACTGCAAAAAAAAATCAGGTGCTTGATTCATTCAACAACATAGAAACTGAAAGAGGGGAGATTGAGATAAGACATTAGGAAGAAGTTCTTTACCATGAGGGTGGTTGTATTAGTAGAGAATATATGTCTAGAAGTTATAAGAAAAGTTCAGACTGTAAAAAGTGTATGTTTGTAAAACAAGAACATATAAGAGCAAATCAGAAGAAAACAGAGTTAATAAATAGAGACTGAAAAATTACAAACTGTTGTAACTGTAATGCAGTGCTTAAAAAGAGAGGTCAGGGTGGAATCTCTCACTGTAAGTAGTATCTGCAGACGCATACGAAATCGTTATGAAGAAGAATTACTGTTGACTTTAAAATGACTACTACCAATTTATGCTCTGTTTTTGCAGTCCTTCTTTTTTTTGGTGATTTGCTTATTTGTTTTCAGTACTGATTAATTAGAGAGGAACCATAATAAGACAGGCTTCAAGGCTCAACTTCTGAGTTCCTTAAATCAATCTAGAGAGACCATTGCTCCAAATAAAACTAGCTGTATAAATATACTATTGTATAAATGTTTGAGAGATACTATTGGACTGGAACAATATCCCAGACATTACTTCTAAGATTTATTGTCTGGGAATCTGAATAATAATCTGTAGAATCTCTATTATCAGAATCAGGCCACGATCCGCTTTACTTTAATTGGCTGGCAACATGCTCTGCAGCATGTTATTCTTGCTATCTGCTTAATCCTAAGAAGAATAAACTGGTCTCTGGAAACAGCAGTCTTATGAAAGAAAACATTAGACTTCATATAAACCAGACTTAGGGTTCATAGAGAGGGGCACCCTTGTCCTCGCTAGACTAAGTAGTTGTTGCATGAATAACCCGTGCTGGCATACGGAGCACCTTTGTTGTCTTTGTTCCGTGATGAGCTGAAATGAGACGTCAAAGTTCATTTGTCTCCTGCTGCGCACAAGTCAAGGAAAGAAGCACCTTTTTGTGCTACTGACAATATTTGAATGTCCCTGGGCTTTACAGCACAATGTATTCTGCAGCAGTCACTGTGCGTTTCTTGTTCAAGGTTGATTTAGTCCAGTTTAGTTGGCTGTTTGCATGTTTTGACTTTTTAATGTATTCATTGTCAACATACAGCTGAGAAAAAGATCCAGGTTGCAGATGACATTGGGACGCCTAAATAAGAAGACAAACTGTTCCATACTGCCATAGGGCGATGGCAGCTGTGTGAGTTCACAGTTAGTTTTCAGATTTCACATAAATGAGTTTACATTTAGATCCTTCCGTAGGGAGCTGTTTGGCATCCTTGTGTAAACAAGGCCTTCCTTGCCCAGAATAGGCTTCTATCCCAACCTCAGCAGGCATCTTACAAACTGTGCAGAAGTCCGAACCATCCGTGTGAAGGACCTGCATGCCCATAGAGCTTTGCTTTCCTTGCCTACAGCTTTACTATCATTTATGCTGCTGCCAAAACACCTGAAAGGTTTCAGTGCCAGAATTTCTCCAAAAGCGGTGGAGGAGTCCCTGCTACTGCCAGGCACACTCCCATAGAATCATAGAATCGTTGTGGTTGGAAGACACCTAAGATCATCGAGTCCAACCACTAACCTAGCGCTGCCAACTTACCAGTAAACCACATCCCTCAGCACCATGTCTACCCATCTTTTAAATCCCTCCAGGGATGGTGACTCAACCACTTCCCTGGGCAGCCTGTTCCAATGCTTGATAACCCTTTCGGTGAAGAAATTTTTCCTAATACCCAATCTAAACCTCCCTTGGTGCAACTTGAGGCTGTTTCCTCCTGTCCTGTCGCCGGTTACTTGGGAAAAGAGACCGACCCCGCCTCGCTACAACCATCTGGAAATACCTTCAGGACGGTGGAGAGCAGGCTGCAGAACATTGTGGATCCTGCTGCCTTGTTAGCAGCAGGCGGTAGAACCGGGGCTTGGCGTGCTGCGGCACAGCCCCATCCTCTGCTGGCGCTTTGGAAGTGGGCTGTGCAGGGCTACTTGCCCTCATGGGTAGCAGGCGGACATATCTTCTCACTGCTTATTAACCATGGGTACATTGGAAACCAAATGATGACTGGTGATGGGTCGGAGTTCCTCTAACTTGTTAAGCAATTTAGTTACTTAATAATTAACTGGCTATACCTGCCCTAAGGAAAAAACCTGTATGACTAATTTTTTTAATGGAAAAAAATACAGTTGCCAGGAAACAATAGCATTAATTTGATGGGAGTTGCCGTTAGCTGATGTATTTTAGGTGGATAGAAAAGTGGGAGGCAGGTAGGAGGATAAAAAAAAAAGGGAAGTTAGTACAGTTCACAGTGCACAAATTATGGTATTTCAGAATCCAAGCCGGAGTTTGCAAGTGGTTAGTCCTGTGTAGTGCTTCCCACAAAAGACTGAAGGAACCGTTCTACTCGTGTGAAATCCTAGGGCTTTTAGTAAAAGGCCTAAGCAGGGCAGGACCTCACACAATATGTATTGTTCTTAATGCTAGTCAAATAAGATTTTTATGTGACGACTGCAGACTATTTTGATTTGGGCTCAGAAACCATTTTATTCATAGAAATGAATAGCAAACCACGGTAGACATCTCTTAAGTAATTCAGTAGAAAATTCTCAATAAAACTTTTCTGAGAAATGCTTTCCAGCTGGACCTGCTTGTGGTTGCTAATGAATGCACCAACCGCGCTTAGGTGCTTGTAGTGCAGTTCGGGTCCTTCTGTCGCCAAAGGAAACAAATGTGTTGTCATTTATCAAAGGTAACGGTCCACCTAATTGCTGCTTCTGAGTGTACTCGTGGAGATACCCTGTGATTTGCGAAACACTTAGAAACCACAGGTATTCTGGTTATCTTGTCCAGTGGTCCAGTGGTCGTATGCAAGCTTTGTGTAAATACACATGTATTCCTTCCTGAACTCTTTGTGGTGTGGTAGGGAGTTATTTATAACTGGGTTGGATGTTGTATCATTGTCCAAATAACCAATTTGTTTGGAGTGGCAAAATCTTTTAAGGCAAAGTAGTTTTCCGTCTATTATTAGACCAACCGATTTAGTTAGAAAGAGCACAAAGTTTTCTGGCATGCAGGCCGTTTTTTAAAGGATTTTGTGGGATTCTTCAGGGGTTCTTCAATGACACGAAGAATGAATTATGTGTCCCAAATCTGTGTATTTTTTTTGCTGTATCATTTAGTTTACTAAACATTATTACATCGTACAGACCTTGGCTCCCTTCTATTCTTGGAAACATTGCAACTTGAACTCATAAACCTTCACTTGGGAATTGCTGAACCTCACATTATGTATCTTATTCATTGTAGAATTTTAAAGGAATCCCTGGAGTCCTACTTGCCACGTTTTCATAATGTTTAAATCTGATTTGTTGTAAAATTCTCCAGAGCTTAATTGAAAGAGTTTTAAATTGGGTGGAGAGAAGATCCAGGGATTTATTTTTAAATATATCATGGAAGTTCTGTTATTTCCTCATAACAAAGACAGAAGATTGTGGTTGGACATGAGCCTGATCTTGCAGACGAAAGTGCCTTCGGCTGAGTCTGGTAGCAAGTTTCTGAGCTGGTGCTTAGTGACCACGACGATTAGAGATAGCATAAAAGGTCAACTTGATTTGCCAGTCGTTTTTTGGAATTCCCCGTCTGATGCTTAAAAATCTGTCTTGGAATAACTTTTTTTTTTTAAATACTTTCAAGTGTTTTTCAGTAATTTGAAACTTTTTGGACTCAGAGTTACTCCGAAGGTGTCTGGGATAACACAGGTGCATGCTTATGGGTTACATCTGAATGTGAACACAACTTACTTGAAAAACTGATTTATTTCCAGAAGACATCCCTATCCTCCATTTGGAAATGGTATTTCAACCAAAATCAAGTTGATACACTTTAATTTGGGGGAGAAAACCCCCAATGTTTTAGTAATGTAACTTTCCAAATAATGCATTCAGATATTTTAAAATTAAATTTGAGGACAAGATTGCTTGTTCTTTTGAGAAATTCTTTTGAAAGTTTAGAAAATTCAGGATTTCTTAAAAATAAACAGAGAAACCTAGCATCTGAACCCAAAACATATTTTCTTTTTCTGTGAAAACACTGATGTTTTGTTATATAACTGCCGTTGTAAGTAGAAAAAAACCAGAAACTGTCAAAACAGCCTAGAAATGGAAAAGTCAGTGTCCTGCCCATCTGAGGGTTCCCTGGAGGAATTCTGTTCCTCGTCTGCTGGTGGAAGTCTCTGGCCACTTCACTGACATCGTGACACTAGACAGCAGTGGCACCGAAAAGAATGGTCACAGTCTGGTTCCCCTTCAGGGTATCCAAGAAAAGAGTTTATACCCACAGCTGTGTCAGAAGGGAAATAGCCACAAGGGTCAAATTCACTTGCAAAGCAGCAGTAATGATGAGGTCTGCGTGCGGTTGTCTTCTGGGTATTTAGAAACAACTAATTCTATTATTTTCTTTAGTCTCACAGTCTACCCTTATCTAAAGTTGTAGCAAGGCTATATCCACTGAAGGAACATAAACAAGTATTGCGCTTTTAAAGCATGTAGCTTGCTAGCAACAGTAACACCAAGATCGAGACTGCCCATGATAGTGCACAGATCCACCTCACTGTGCGGTTTATCTTGAAAGGGGTCAGTTAAATGGTTGAGTAAAAATCAGTTTTCTGTTTTAAGTGGAACCTGTTTATGTTAAAGTGAACCAAGTCATTATGCTCAGAAATTTTCCCTTTCAAAACCCCATGCAATAAGACATTCAGAGATAGATCGTATGGTTGCAAAGAACATCAAATGATGTGTGGAAGTCTATTACATTTTATGTTGGCTATGTGATGCTTTACTGCATTAAAATATGCTTGTGGGTTGTTTTTTTCTTTTTTAATCTGAGACAAATATGTATGCCATACTGCAGTGACCACTCAAGTCACAGAAAGCTGTCACCCATTTCCCAAGCTACTAATGCTAGAGGAAAGCTAGAATTACAGGGATATTTAAGGACGTTCCTTTTAAAAATAGTAAGACGCTACATGGAATTGATCTGCAGAGGCAGCTTACTAACTTAGAGAACTTTCCTCACATCAGAAAATCAAATGTATGTGGAGACAGATGTGTGCTAAACTGTATAATCAGGGTAGTTTGCATCCTGGTATTTAATACACCAGTGAACCAATGGTTATATATGTTCTGCTAATTTCCTCTTGAGCTACGACTAATATTATAAGCCTAACTGAGATCCGAAAAATGTAGCAGTAATTTCAGAAAAGCTTCCCATTTTATCCTTCTTTGTTGCTTGGTAACAATAGTTCTCACGCAAATAAAACCTGAAAATTAATATTTATTTTTTTTTTTAAATCAGAAAATAAAAAAGTTCAGTCTAGAAATAATCCAAACCTCCTTGCATAACTTCATTGGTTTTTCCCAAATGCTGCAGGGGAAAAAAACTCCGTCTCTGGCTTATTCCAGTGGAAAATGTTTGCGGAGTTTGCATGGGACGTAAATTAAAGTGGGAGAAAGTCGTAGGAAAGCTGACAGCAACTCGGTCTGTTTTAAAGAAAACAAAGTGAAAGTCAGTGGGAGCCTGGCTGCCCTGGAATGCCTGCCCCAGTTGTGAACTGTGAAATCCAGATGGTTTTCCTCCGCGAACAGGGAGCGCTGCCGCAGCCCAGCCAGGGCTCACCAGCACTGATACCTGTGCCCCACGCTGGACCCCCGGCTGGACCGCTGCGGCCCGAGCCCCAGTTGTGCCTGGAGCCCTGAGGTTTCCTGCCCTGAGGACAGTGATGTCCCTGCTTCTGCAGCGGGAAAAGAAGGAGGAGTGCAATTTTAAATGTAAAAGTAGCTGTACTGAAATATTGCAGTTATTTAATAAGGCAAATGTCCTGTGCTCTGCAAAAGGCTATTTCTATTCAGTAGTAATACAGACTTCCCTGTGTTGCCAGCATGGTTAAGCTTACTTGGACATAACATCTAAAAGGAGATGATTCGGACTTCTCCGGTATCAATAACTGGATTATAGTCACATTGTTTATTTTGGGCCATGCTAAGGCAGCATCGCTCCAAGTGCAGAATCTCCTTGTTGGAATCACTGAACTCAAGGGATGGAGAGGCAGGTTCTCCCAGAGGGTGGGCAGAGAGACCAGGGTGTGCTGCACATACGGATCTCTCGATCCACAGTGGCAAACTGCACTTGTGATTGGGACATAAACATATCATTGTTTTCAGACACATGTTAAATCCAAGTGTATGTCCTCTTTACTGACAGGGAGTGTAAGAGAAGGAAGTAGCTTCCTAATTTTGGAGCCTTCTAAAATGTTAATGGCGCTCGCATCATAACTGAAAATGAAAGAACGTGCTTAGAGGTCTCACTGCCTTCTGCAATTGCCATGATTGCCATGGGCTGGAGTGCTGCAAGGTCACACGTGATGCTGGAGATTTTCCAGTATTTTTTGTGAGGTGTTGATGTTAATCAGCTTTCAAGGGCAGGGTGGCATGTTTCATGATAATGGAAATGTCTAATACTCGTGCCTTTGCTAGCTATCTCTTGCATGCTTTAGTTCCAGCCCATCCATCAAGATTAACTGGAATTTATTATGTTCAGCTTCCTTTCAAGAGGTGTCATTAAAGGCATATAACCATTTATAAGATTTATTCATTCACCTCAAGGATCCTGGAAAGATGTGCAAGCTCAACGAATGCACACATAACGTGATTTGGGATGGGATGAAGGCTACAGCTTATCAGAAACATTGCTTAATGAAGAATAAATACCAGCCCAGGGTACCATTCTACCCGACATCAGTCTCCCTCTAAAGCAGATGCTCTCTGCTATCTGGTCCTGATGTAGCTGTGTTTATACAACAGCTTTTAATGCAAATTTCATTGCCACCAGGATACTTGGAATACCCTCAGTGCTGCCTGCAGCACGTCTTTAACTTCTCTGTGATGAATCTCTTCTCAAAACTTGATCCACGGTCTCCCTGACTTGACTAGCTCGTACCCAGGAGGGGATGGCAGAATCCCAGAAACATCTCTGGTTCATTTTGGTAGTGAACATATACCAGAACTGATGCTTCTGTAAATGTTAGACTTATGATATACAGTGTGCTACAGAGACGATTTGCACATGCTCGATAAATCCATCAGTCTCCATTGACCTACGCATACATCACAGCCTGGCAGTCCCAGAGGCACTGCGTTCATTACAGGTGCACGGTGGAGTTGATCCATATGTGGTCCGACAGGGCTGCTTGACATCTGGAAGTGCCAGATAAATTTACAAAATCCTCTGTTTTTTTTCCCCAGCGACGTTTGTGGGTGGGAAGGTGGGATGTTGCCTCATTCATTCATGCATACACTTGTAAGTAGAGCCTAAGGAGGCAAACGTGTTAGAATAAAACAGAGTTTAGCTAGAATTTCGGAAGTATTTCAGAAAGGGATATTCCTTTGAAGGGAATTAAGGAAATGGAGTATTAGTAGCCGCTTCCTTTGTTTCCAAAACTTTGTAGAGGACTGAATTTAATATGAGATGCTTGAGTAATGTCACGACTTCTTAGCTCTCTTAAGGAACTCTGCAAATAAAATGTGGGGAAGTCATGGAATGTTTAATGTCTCCATGATTGAGTGGAACATTCTCCCGTACTATTTAGGTTCGTCAAACCAGATCATGGCATTGGGAAAATTAAGTCAGGCCCTTAGTGATGTTGTTGATATTCTCGAGTTTGAAAATCCACGTACCTGAGTAAAATATTGGCAAACTTAAACAGTGTCTGCATCAAGACCTCGAGGCGGTTGCCTGGAGCCCATATGTGAATTATTAAATACTACATGTAATGGAACCCAATATTCTTGGAACATGAAGCAACAGCTAAATGGAAACTTTGGCTATTACCATATTCATGTTTCACGCTAAAATATTTTCAAGATCAAAGTTCCGTTATTAAAACAATGGGCATAAAAATAACAAAATTACTTTTTGTAAAACAAACAGATTCTTTGTATCTGAGAGGCTTTTCACAGAAATCTTTATTTTGAAATGGTAATACGTTACAGATTTCTTTGCTGTACTACTTTGATTCATTCATTAAAATATTTTTAATTTTGGCATGTTGCAAAGGTCTAAATAAAAGCATTTTAGTTACATAAATACAGACTCTGTGGACTCAACAGTAATATAGTACGTTTGGAAAACTGTCATTTATTCTGAAAATATACAAAGACCAAACCACAGACAGAATTTTCTGTACATTGTAAACATTCTCACAGTACGGGTATAAATATCCCTTCTTTGATTCATTGCATGCCAGGTCTTCAAGTAAAGAGATAGAAAAAGAAGCTAAAGAAAAGGGATTATAAATTTACCAAGATGCTTAAAGGCAGTGAAAGCCAAACAAGAAAAGAGCTTACAAAGTTTTAAGACACTGTATACAGACAGGACCATAAAATTATAATAACAATACTAGATAATATAATCTCATATTTACATCACTTCCATCTGCCAAGATCCCCTCAAGCTGTGGCATATTTAAGAGGTTGTGGTGGTGGCTGTATGCAGAGATCACCGTGTCTGCTGGGGCCTGGGCAGAGCTGGGCAACTGTTCCATCTCCGAGGGAAGTTTAAGAACAGTTTAACAGGGTCAGTGAAGAACCTTCTCCAGTTTGGTGCATGGAGTGTGTGTGTTTGCAGTATGAAATGTTTCAAGACCAGGTTACCAATTCTTCTCATTATTTCCATAGCAAAGGTTTCCCCCTCCTTCCTTTTGAGGTTTTTGCTGTCCGATTTCTGTTAGGCTTTAGGGATCATCTTGTCGGATATCCTTCCTCCAGCAGTGCAAAGTGCCACTTGCTTTGCAGGAAAGGACACCCACCAGTTGGCAATGGTACGGTGTCTTTCCGAGGCAGAAGATTTTCCTAACTTTGGTCGTGCAGCGCGTACCAGGAAGCAGGAGCATTTCTAAGCTGATTACCTTACGCTTACCTGATGTAGCGGCAGATGGTCGCATTGTCTACACCCATATCCAGTTGCTGCTTTGCAATACCATTAATATCTCTAATTCTGCTCTGTCTTGCAGCAAAGAGCTTGGCGTTTGGTGTCCAGAAGTACTTCATTTTGTTGTTCAAGGGTTACCACGCACATGTAGATTCCTCCTCCTATGAACCAAAACCTTTTTTAAGGAGGGGGTAAAGGTCTGGGCAGTTGTCCTTTCCCCCAGGCCACACCACCCAGAAGAAGCAGGGTCCATTGGGTCCAGCCTTTCGGCTTCCCCACCCCACTGGGGAGAAGGTCCCTGGGCCGTGGGGAGGGGGCAGCTGAGGGTCCGGGCTCCCTGCGGGGCTGTCAGGCAGGGCTGCTGAATAATGCTTCGTTTTAAATGTAAATGTATGTAAATTTTGGTGGGTCTAAAGTAAATTTAGACTTCAGAAACTAATGATTTTTGGTGCCTTTTCTTTTTTCCTTTTAAAAGCATGTTTTCATTGTCCTAAACATGTTTAAAAATGCACCAGTTTATGCCCAGTAAAGTAAATCCTGAGGCCTTTCTCAAGCCGAACTCCTCTTAGGAGACGACTTTGCTTTTTTCCTGGCAGAGCTCCCGGTGCCTTGATAGCAGTTTTATCTGAGTAAAGCCCTGCGTATTTGCATGACACTGAAGAGCTAAAATTATCTCTAAATAGAGCAAAAAAATTGCCAATATGTATTGTTCTAAGAAAAACTGCTCTTTGGTTGGCCCGGAGGGGACATATTGTAAATATGATTTAAACATGTCTCTGCTACTACTGTCTGATCTTATCATCAGATGTTGCTGTGGAATTTGTCTATGCAGACCCTAGAAAAGAAAAACAGATTGAGAACATTAGCTTATGCTGTGAGAAAATATCTCCGACTTGCTTCGTCTGGCACAAAAAAACCCCAACCCAACCGACCCCGCATTAGAAATATGCTATAAAAAGGGAAACGAACATTAAAATGCTGTCTATCTACTTTTATCACTCTGAACTTAAAATGTAAGTGCTGCTTATTGATTCTTTGATGTCAGGAAAGTGACATTTTTCTCCAGTCCTGTCTGACTGTTGTGATGAACTTCAGGTTTTCATCCGTCTTTCTGACACTAACGGTACAACATGCCTCTGAGCAGAATCACTGCCTGGAATCTGATTACAATAGAAAAGAAGCAAGCACTTTTCAGGGTTCTTTATGTTAAAAATCTTGTATTTGTCCAATAAATCATGTCATCTCACAGACTGGTCTAGAGAGAGGCTGACTTTTTGTCAGTAGAAATTTTTTTCAGCGTAAGCCAGCAGCGTATCACGCTATATATGTTATGATTGCGTTTTTTGAGGAGCAGCTTAAAATGCTCAGTAATACGGCACTGGGAAATGAAGATGACAAGGCCTATAAATGTCTGAAATTAAATGCAGTTTAAGAACTGGAGTGTGTTATCAGGCAGAGGTCACAATTGGTTTTGCAGGGCCAAAGCTTTTTACATTTTGTCATTTACTAAGCTCTGAAACGTGAAGAAGTCCTGGAAAGTGCTGTGTATTGAGAATAATATTTGCATGTTAAAGTTGTTTGAAATGAATCTAGGAAAGACAGGAAGATGACTGGATATGAAGGAATATTTACAATAATCTGACAAGATTGCTAGCATGTCTTTTATTTAATTCATACCTTAGGGTATCTCTTTATAGATACCAAAGATATGATTTCATAGGCAAAGTACCTAAGACAGCTGACATAATTTCTATGGGTTGCAGCAGTGTCAAAGGCAGGATGGTGAGAATTTAATCTCTTGCCGCTCCAAACGTGCTGACCAGGCAAATTCTGTGCTTGGAGGAGGGACTAGTGACCCTAAAAAGAAATAAGTCTGGGACACAGGACTTGGATATATTCCCAATTATGCCGCTTGCCTGCTAGGTGACCACTGGGATTAGCTAGGTTGGGGCTATATAGTCTTCAAGATCATTTCCTGATTCTAGCATAGACACAACAGAGACAGAAGAAATAGAAATTAATAACCTGGCTTTGTCTTCCCCATCAGTTATCTGTTTCAAAGATCTCAGCTTAGTGAAAAGTGTTACTTCTCCATGCCATCCTTCTCATTAGTTACATGGACAGCCCTTATGGTTGCATAGTCTCACTCAAACGAACCTAATCAGTCAATTCATCAACCAATAATAATACCAGAGCATCCTGTATATGGAGAAGAGACGGGACTGGAGACCGCGTGAGATCGGCAGATACATGGTTAGTGCTCTGCAAGGCAGTCGAGTGGCGAGGTGGTGGGTGCGACGTGTAGGCTTCAGACAGATGTGGGAATGAACAAAACCACAGGTTGGAACACGTTTTAGACTTTAGACTTCAAACTGTGAGACAGGAGAGGTTACAAGGAGCTTCTATGACTAGAATCACGGAATTTAGGGAAATGCTTAGCAAAAGTTGGCATGGTTAGAAAAAAAATAAATTTCACCTACAGGAGCTCTGAGTAAGAGTGTAATCAAAAATAGAGCTGAAGGTACATGACTATGTGAAGAACAATAAATGAATGAATGAAAAGTCCTTACAGATTCTATGTAGTCCTTATACTTTTATAGAAAAATATTTATGGTCAAAGGAGTCTTGCACTTGTGTAAATAGAAGTTTCCATATGGTAAGAATACTTAAAAAGGAGTGAGGTTTGTCTATTTTGTATTATCTCAGCTGCTTTTTTGGCTTCTGTAGCTGCTGCTTCTCTTTTTTTCTGACCTTATTCAGACACAAAGGTGGGGTGCAGCAAGTACATTATAAGGAGGAAACTGGGTTTGGAGTGCTTCCCAAAAGTGCTATTATTTTAAGCAAAACTTGTATGATCAAACATTTGGAAAAAAATCTATCATCCTAAAACATTCACATTTTGATAATGTATATAATCTGCTTCTTTTCTCATTTTCACTGTTTTACTTCAGGAAAATGGCAGAAATCAGTGAACTTATTATTTCCTCCCAGAGAATAATCAGACTAAATGGCAATGGCAAGAAAATTTCATATACAGCAACAGTTAGTATAAAGGCATTTAAAAATCTTCATTCCCTAAATTCTGATTTGAAGTTGTTTTGTTTCTATAAAGGTAGTTTAAGGAAGAATATGAATAAACTTATTTAAGTTTATGCCCACTGAGAGTAGTTTTGAAGTCAGTGATAGTCAGTAGCTGTATATACCTACACTCTTTTAGTCCAATTATCTTGTGTATTTTGAAATGCAGAGCTTAGATATAGTATATCTCAATAAATACCATTAGGAATGTCCTTTCTTTTGCCCTTGCGCCTGTTTTGGAGCAGACTGGAGAATACCAGTGATGGGGATGTGTCATTTTGCCTTTTGTTTTTCTGACTGTTTGAATTCCAAATAGAACACGACAAGGGCAAACTACACTTTTGAACTCTGACCTCTACTTTAAATTGAATGCGAAGTCTAAATATCTTCTTCTTCGACTGTATGCAAAGAGAGGTTTGTCAGAGACATCTTATAACCTTGTGGCTGCAAGGGTACCCTCTATTAATTAAAAAAAGTTTTCTGAAGAAGTTCTGACTCAGTAGAATAGACAGGGGGCAAATGTGGAGAAGAAAGGCACATTGTTCCGGTAGACAAAGACAGGGTATCAATTTTCATAAATCTGCATTCCCAAGACAACTGTTCAAATCTGGTAAAAGGTCCATTTCTTTGAACTTACATACCAGAAAGCTTTTATTCCTCCGCGCGGCAGCAGACAAGAGTACAGGTTAACTGTGGCTCATCAGTGTTATGCTTTAGATGATTCGGTGAGAAATTCTTTAGTTTAATGGTGGAAGGTATTACCTACTTCAAGAAAAAATAAAAAAGAGAAAGAATGAAAGGGTTACCTGTGGTGCCAGACAATGTTTTAGCAGATTCAGTTTCTCTAAGTTTTCAAACTCCAGCTTTTAAGCTTCATGGTTTTAAATTCCTAGGTGTTATAATTAAGCATTTGACATTACTAAAAAAATGCATATTTATTCCTGGAATAGCACATACCAAAATTTTAACCATGAGTGTCCTGGCTAGCCTAAAATCATTTGGTTTGGAGTTCTTATTGCTATTTCTTCTCTTTTTGAGACTAAATGATAGTATAAAATGGACACTATTTAACCACAGGAGAAAAAGGATACAGGATCTCAGCTTCTGTTATTTGGTACTGTGGTATGAAGCTCCCTTTCACTGCACACAGTTTAGAGAAGAACAGTGTTTCCACCAGTTTACAAGTTCTCAGCAGCATTGCATTAGAATTATGTGCTTGGCCACTCATGCAGAAATATTTCACCAATTATTCCCAGTGCTTGTGTGTATTTTCTCCAATATTTTTTGCTTATTTTTGTTAAAGAGCTTCTATGCTGAGTGAAAAGAGGCCTTAGGTACCTACAGTCATATAAGAAAAGCAGTGCATAATCTAAAAAAAAAAAAAGGTATACAAAGGGTGGAAGAAAAGAATTAATTCCTACACTGAAATTCTTTCTGTCTCACGTAATGCTTGCTCTGTGTTTCTGCAGCACCTTCTTCTTCTGGGTCCTTGGGTACGGAGATGATAGGATAAGGTTTTAGGTAGTGGTGTAACTATAGTGTGTAGAGGACTATGAAGACAGGGAAACATACTACTTCTGCAGTAATATACAATGAAGTCCTAAAGCCGTTATGCTTCTGTTTACCTTCTGGTTTTCAGTCCTGTTTTTTTGATGTTCTCAAGCCTTTTCCCACAATCAGGAAGGCTAGAAGTATACTTTCCTAAAAGTGATAGACTCCTGGCACAATCACAGCACTTCCGTGACTGGGGATAGAAGACAGAAATCCATCAAGATTAGAGCTATAATTGAGATCTCTAGATACAAGTTTGTCAGTGTCAGGACAGAAAACTGCCAGGAGCGATGCTGGGGTTCATAGGATGAGGAGACAGGCAGAGTCTAACTAGGAGACAGAACACCAAGAACTTAATTTATAAATTTCCTGATCTGAATTTACAGGCTACAGTAATACTTGCATAAGGGGAATGCAGCAAATCCATGCACGGAATGCAACGTGTAAAAAAACAAAACAAAACAAAACAAAAAACAAACAAAAAAAACCCACAACAAAACCAACCAAAACAAACTGCTGAGATTTAAAAATACAAATCCCTTCCCTTCTTCCTTTCTTCTCTTCCTTAACTACTTGCCCCTCTATGAGCTTTCCTCCTCACTATTCAGATGGTCGTTCGGCCAGACAGTCGTGATGTCCGTCTTGGGAACCTGAAAGAAGCTGAAATCACATCACCTTTGGATCTGGTAATAGGTACATGCATCTAAAAGTGTCCTTTTCTTCTATAGCTACAAGCAGTAACAGCAAGTAAATTGTTCCATGCTTTTTAGACATGTTTAAAATGAAGATGAAGTCATACCCAGCTTCTTTCAAAATGAATGTAAAGGCCTGCAGAGGAAAAAAGAGCATGCCAACTCATTTTAAATTACAGTGTCTGTTGATAGGAATATATATATGTACATGCACTTATGATTTAAAGACAATTTGATAAATAGAGTAACTGATCAGTCTTTACTGTTTTAAACAGGATAAGCTGCTTTGATGAAATTTTGAGCAATTACAGAATCAGCTAATTAAACCCAGTGTCCATAAAATGATTTGCTATCAGTAATAGTTCTACTCTGTGTATTCCTGTCCCACAGTGTTGATAATTGCAGATGCTCTTTTTTCAAGGATAAAAGGGCACATTACTGTGGTAGCTAAAATTACACTTCTCACCACTTTAGCCATTTGTCCTTTGATCCTCGTATCATCACAGACCTTTGTACAGCACTTGGGGGAATCATCTTAATTCTCAGAAATTATTCTTGGGCACTTACTCTTCTGCTTTTTCATACACACTTTAAAGTTTCTTTAATTGCACCCTATCACTGTCTTACAGCCTCTGCTTACCTGAAAAATCTAAAGAAACTGTTGAGGGATAAATTCTGTTCTTTGTGGTGCAATCTGCACATTGGTGCCCTAATTCGTGCTGTTGATTCCCTTGACTTGCGTAAGAACTAAGCTACTTGAACTCTTGCACAGGATACTCAGCAATGATCAAAACCTAAATAGACTGTCAGTTCAAAAGGTTCATAATTTCCTTGGAAAGAATTTAAATTAAAAAAATCAAGAAGACTATAACCCAGGTAATGTCTGGATGATAGAAAAGATTTGGAATATTCCACAGGAAAGAAGACATTCCGAAGCAGAGGATTTATATTGTCTGGCTCAGCTGTTTGTATGTGGAATTATAAATGTTTTTCATCAATAGGAAGAGTTGAAATATGGAATTAACTCTTAATGAATTGGAGACGGGTATGCACTCCCAACTGGAGAATGTAACCTAAGCTACAGTGGCCCTTTAATCTTCAGGTTCATAAAATAAGTAATGTGTTCCTGACTTCACATACTAGGTCATCTGAAAGGCAATGATTATTATGTTTTTCATTAGGAAAGTCTGAGGGAGATAAAGACTAAGTGAGATAAAGGAGATTCATAGGCCGCCTAGGCTTTAAACAAACACCTAACTGATTTGTTAAGGGAATATCTTTTTCTTTCTGGGCAAAGCAATAAAACTCCAGTTAGGGGAAGGGAAGCATTGGTCTCAGGAAGCATAAGATGTGTGAAATGGGAAGGTTTCCAGTATAAGAAGGTGAAAGATAAGGGTGTGCATGGTTGCCAATTCTTTTAATGTGCTATTGGATTTCATTATGTGTTATGCTATATATAATAGGTACTGATGGGTTATTAAAGTAGCAGGAGGCTTGCTGGCAGATCTAGGCTATATTTATGGTGTGGTTTTCATAGAGAAGGCACTAGATAAGGTGCAGTAAATAACAGATAAATTAGACTGTAAGAGAGAAAGGTCATTCATGTCATTTGTTGCCCAAGGACTTGGTATAAATGGATGGCCAGGGCTGGCACTGCACAAAAAGCAAAGGGAAGAGCTGGGGAGAAGTTAGAGCGAGACTCCAGGCTGCTCGAGGAGTGTTGGAAACCCAGTGGTCTGGAACAAAGGGTCTTACAAGTATCACAGCAACTGTTGTTGTAGTTTGTGCTCACTGTATTTGCTGAGGATGGTCAGTTCAGGGCTGACATAACTGGTTACAGATTTTATCTTCATCCATACACAAGGTCACCTGGGCAGAAATCCCAGGCTCTTTGCAAAAACTGGCATTTTTAGCTTTTGTCCATTTCTCAGGGCAACGTGCTGGTAGCTCTGTGTGTCCTCCTGGACTGGCGTGAGGTTTGCAGGGCTGGGTTTAGTGCCCATCTTCCCTTCCCTCTCGCCACTCCCTGCTGCTCCATCTGACATTGTGGTTTGGTTCTGAATATGGGAACCACCTGGCAAACAAAGCCTCTAACACCCACTATTGTCTTCCTGAGGACAATACATCACAACTATGTTGAGTGGGTCAGGGAGGGAGCTTCGCTTCCAGACAAACACAGACACAATTGAAATGTTGAAGACTTGTCAGAAAACCTCTTGGGTCTTTAGTACAGCCTTCTTTTCTCAGCCAGAAGTGATTCTAAATGTCTGTGTCTGACATCCAAGCCGTGTTAGAATGGCAGCTGCAAACAGGGACATAAAATTGGATTTCAAGGAGAGCTCTGTTCTGGGGGGCCTGCTGGAATCCCACTGAAGCCATGCTCAGCACATGGCACGAGCCCTAAGAAAGGGTGATTTCAAATCTGAGAAACTCTAACATAAGGGGGAAAAGAACTTGAGGGAGTCTGTCTTTTGTCTTTGAAAATGCATGGCACAATTTTTTTGTGTCAAATATTTGCTTCCAGCTTTGTTAAGGAAAAGAAACTGAGGCACAGTGTGAGCTGAAGCCACGGCAGACGCAAGTGGCTGGCATCTCTAAAGCTGAGCATCCAAATTAGAAGTCCATGGTGAAGGCATAGATCTGATCCCGGAGTGCTCACCAGCACGGTTGATTGAGAAAGCAGAGAAATAACTATGGTAGTAAAGAGATTTGACAGAGAAGGGTTAGCGTATGGGTAAAAGAAGAGAGAAACTGTGGGGTGATGTAGAAGCGTCTATTTAAATATTGACATGAGGGCCACTTCACAGCTTGGTGATGCATATGAGCTCAACACTGACTGTCAACTCAAAGGGAGTATCTGTCAGCAGCGCAGTCCGCGCTGTTCCGGCAGACTGAACGGCAGGCAGGACTGTTACAAGCAACCTGTGATGGCTGCGGAAAAGCGTTCAAATTACATGATACTAACCTGTTTCTTTATCATTTACATTTATGGAATTGAATTATGAGAAATACTTATCACAAAAGACTCAGGTTGTCACAGTCTCATTAAAAAAAGGCTTAAATGACTTACCACAGTTACTGGTATTGACAGAATGAAAGAGTTATAAAAATCCATATTTTTTCAAGCGACACTTCCTGTGCATGATTTTGGAGATACACTTTCCGTGTTTACAGAAAACTTAAGTTTTAGAAAGTGATTTCATAAATCCCAAGGAGAGCAACAACATCACGCTTCTGTCCAAGGGGAAATGGATCAAAGGGGTTTTGTTTAGAGAGACGTTACATTTCTTCACATCACTTCCAGTTGTTGCCGGGCTGTTGTTGCCACATCATCACTCCTAGATGTGCATCAGGCTTGGAATGTCATTAAACTTTGTGTTGTGGCTTGCAAAAATGTATTCTGCTTTCTGCTCTGCGTGGAGGGGAGGGGGAATTTTTCTGAGTCCATTAAAAGTGTGCTGGAAATGATATGAAGAGGTTTTGAAAATGAAATGTTTATACAGAAGTGAAAAGCATGATCAGAGTGGCTTCTTTCTGTCTGTCTTAGGTTGCAGAAGCTTTATGTTTCCCTGAAATAGGGCACATCTTACTGCCGTGTGAAATTTATCCTACCGAACCGATGTACAAAGGCTTTCTTTTGCAGAGGTGTCAGAGAAATCCTGAAGGAAATGGTAATGGTGTAGCCCTCCCTCTGCCCCAGCTCCAGACCATTAGTCACAGCAGTGGTATGCAGCCTGCACAGGGAGTTGGACTGGCTGGATCTGCGTAACCACAGACTCTCTGGCCTGCCTGAGGCTTTTCTGTCTCCAGTACGTACTGGCAGTATGTGCCAGCCTGATCTGGAACCAGCTTGGAGTCCCAGCTGTATGATGTGGGAGCCTCTTCAATTGGTGCGCAGCATTGCTGGACTCGAGGGGTAGGAAGGCTTTGGAGCAGGTTTTGCCCTGCGCAATTTGTTCCCAAGACCAGGTCGGTCAAGCAAAAAAGCTGCCAAGGCTGCAGGACTGCCTGCCTCATGTGCTTGTTCCATATGAATTTCACAGCGGCAGCATTGCTGGCTTTTGCTTCTTTCTTCACACACACACAAAAAAGCTTTACAAGGCTGTATCACCAGTTATGGAGGGGTTCTGGCTTGTAGGTGAGCTAGAGAGCTGCCTGTCTGGAGAGGGGCTAGAGGCTGCTGGTGCTCTGCTGGATGCAGCTAAACAGCCAAAGCAAAAATAATATTTATCCTTTAAAAGCTGTGAGTTGGTTTAATGAAAGTTGCAAGCAGCATTCAGGTTATGTGAAACAGGATAAACCTTGAGGTCGTGCATTGTCCTGAGTTTAGCTATGAGTGCAGTAAAAGCACGTTTTTTAAAATGAAGTAGTGATGATTTCTACTTTTATCACCAATGGAAAAATCTTTTAAAAACTGGACAACAGCATGTTTTGTTTGCTGCTTGTTTCACAAAACCTTAGACTATTTTGGGAGGCCAATAAAGATTCACTGACGTCAAAATGGAATATTAAAGGCAGATGTTTCTGGTTAGCTTATTTATCCCTAACCACTTTTCCTGACTTTTTTTTTTTTTAGATAAGTCAAGACCAGACAGAGCACATTTCTGAAGTATACTTTTAAACTGATTAGTTATTTATTCAACAGTTTCCAGAATAAGACTATCAATTTTATTTCCTCTACCTACTATCATTATTAATTAAATTAGTGTGTGGCATTTTGATAAGCCAACAATATTACTGTGCTTGATCCAGGAAAAAAGTCTCGTCCATAACAATTATCAGTAACATTATTAGATACAGATGCAATGTGCCAGCAGTATGAAAAATTAAACATCTGGAGAAGATGGATGTTCAGGTAAATGATACAAAAGAGCTTTAAGATTTAGATAAAGCAACAAGATTAATATGTATGAAGAATTTTGTCTCTGTGAAGTATTTTTGGTTCATCCCCTGCCCTAACCCCAAAGATACCGTACACAGAGTAGTTTCTCAGAGGAGGCAAACTCAGGGTTGGATGTAACAGCAGTGTTGCTTCAGATGAGGGTGAGGAAAGCTGTGTAGCAGCACGACACTGCTTTGCCACAGCACCCAGACTCTGCAGCAGCCAGCGCTGATAGGAGAAGAAATACTGCTCCATTAGCTCTCATGGTAAATATGCTCTGGATCGGGAAAGCAATAAATATAAATATAGACATGGGTTGCTGGAACCAGTCTGGTCCACTTGCAGAAGTAAAAACGCTCAAGACTGCTTCCAGTTATGCCACTTTTTTTTAGGCAACTGGTATGGTCCTGTCTACATTTCTCTTCCACCAGAAAATGGATATTGCCTCCAACAGAGGTTACAAGAGATTAAGGCAGCAGACGGAGGGGATGACAGACTGCATACTTTGCCTTTGCTTGAGGAGACGAGGATCAGCTGTTGCAAACTAAAATGTGTGTCACTGCCTCTGCTGTCCTGCTACGCAGCCCTTCCCTCTGCCGGGAGACTGCCGCAGGGCCCCAGGACGGCTGTGGCTCCTGGGCGGGGAACGACCTGTTCTACATCAGGGGGATGAGGAGGAGGGAAGGGCTGGAGGATGGAAAGAAAGAGCAAACGGGATTGGCACATCCTCCCCCTGCTCACGCTCCAGCCTTCCTGAAACACCTCTGGCTGTCCATGGTCGTCTTCACACCCTTTAGCACCCATCCGTTCCTCCTCAATGCCTTTCTTTATCTGCATCTCCAGCCCCTCCATCTACTTCAAATTCTCACTGGCCTCTCCCAGTCTTTCTTACCGCTTTCACCTTCCCCAGGAAAAACCCACTGTCAGCCAGATTTTGTGATCCTTTCCCTCAAGCCCTCTATACCCACGGCCCACCCCAGAATTTGGTCTGAATTTTGGACATATTGCTGAGCAGCCTCAGCACTGCTTCTCTCCTCAAAGCCTCTTTACTCAAAACCTCCTGACACTTCCCACTTCTCAGCTGCTCCTGCCCATCTTCACCTCCTTCGATTCCTGCTGGCTCTTCACTGTCTCTTCTTCTCGCTCCGTCCCCAGACCTGATCTGTGACCAGCACAAAATTAAACTTAGCCAATATTTCTGGGAAGCCTTTAATTAGCTTTGGGAATAGAAACAACAGTGTCAACCTCAGACTAGCCAAGGATCCTTCCGCAGTTGGCTCTAGCGCTGCTTGTCTTGCCAGCGTGCTACAGCAGCACCCCGGATTTGGCTGTGGATACGGCTTGGTCATGAGACTTTTGACCTTTTTTCCTGCCTAACTTAATGCTATTTTTAAAACTCTGCCAGGATTTTTTTTCCCTTGACAGCTGGATTTGGCTTAGTATTTCCGTATGATTCCATAACATCTTTTTACAGTATTATCGTATTACTTATTTTCATTTTTAGCCTAGGGCTTCATTTGAGGGCGCTGAAGGAGTTACTGTAATAACTAACATTCCACCAGATGTGTAGCACAATAGCCAATAGCTTCAGACAAATGTTTTTATGGTTTTTCTATAATAATAAAACAATAAACTTTCAGTTTATGTGAAGACACATTAATGTAACTTTCCACATGTAATTCAGCTTACAGGAATCTTAAACCTTCCAGAAAATAATGCTTAAGTAGATTACCATGAGCCTTACTGGACATTCAAGGGAATATATTTATTAAAATGTACTTTGGTCATGAGAATATGCTTGACTTTAAACAAGTAATTGAAACCATATCGGACCGGACCCTGCCAGCCTTGTGCTGTTGGACTGAGCCTTATTCTAACTGAAATCGAGAGGTGACTTCTGGAGTCGGTGATTATTTTGTCGGAATTTGGGTGCCAGATCTGGGTCCGTTATTTAGACAACTGCTTATTAAGAATTATTTGATTATGTGGAATGTAAGGAGTTGTGTCTAGACGTGACCTACATAATTCAGGTGATGCTATGTTCTCACAGGACTTACTCATTGTTTTGCTACGAGCTCATTGTATGAGGTCTCTGCTACCCCATGAGCAAACTGGGAACCAGTCTGTGGCTCTCAATCACAAGCTTTGTCCAATTTTCCCTAGTTCAAGGGTGCATCTGCTGTTTTAGGAGGGGGTAATACACACTGTCTAATTTAGGTACCCCAAAAACCAGCTAGAAGGGAGGTTTCTCTAGACAGCGATTCATATCTCCTGCCCTGATCTGCTCAACTTTCCCCTGAGTATTCAGGAGAGGAGACTAGTCTCTCTTGGGTGCCTAAATGAAATGGAGCCATACTCTTCCTTCCATTTACCCTCTTCACCTTCCCATCCCTCAGCACATTTTACTCCTTAAATGCTAGGAAATTGCCCGTCAAAACCTGCTACTTTACAGCCCTGGACATCCTCTGCTTCTTAGTTCTGACTTCTGCTCACTCCACAGCATGTTCAGGTCAGGCAGTGCCCGTTGGTCATGACCTTCCTGCTGCTATTGCTGAAATCTTCCCTTTTTTGTCTGAATGCATTGGGTGTGAGGGGGGAGGAACTCAAGACCCTTGGAGAGGCTACCCTCCCCGAGCTGTAGTATGGGATAGTAAGAAAGCGCTGTATTGCTGCAGCCTGGTCCTGCGGTCCTGCGTCACTCGAGTGAAAACAATGAGGATTCTTGATCTCTAGAACTGAGAGTTGTTGAAAAAGGTGTTGTTATATTAGGAGTTGTGGAAACCTGATGGGAAGGTCTTCACAGGTAGACTTGACTTAAAGATCAACTGGAATGCTAATATTACATAGTAAATATCTTTTTTTCTAGGCTGCCTGAGTGCTCACTATCATTAATCCCATCCAAACAGCCCCACTAAGAGTGTATTCCAAGTTCACAGCAAAATGTTTAAATATCTAGAAAGCAAGAGCCATGTTAAGGTTTTCCATGCGATCAGTGCTGCTCTGTTGTGTGTGTGTGTGCATATGGAGTTTGGGTTCGTGCTAGAAAATGGCAGGTGGAGTTAGGGCTACAGTTCCTGCTAAAACACTCTGCAAATACTAAGACAGAAACTGAAGAAATTCTATTTATCACCCTCAATATCTGATAGTCTAAATCTTCCTGAATTGAAGAGCTCTTCCTAACCCATTAGAGTGCATTTGCATGGAGCAAGGATAAGAGGTGCCGACTTAACTAGCAACTAGTCAGAATACTGCACAGCCCGTTTTCTTTTATTCATTATGCTGTTAGCTAACTGTTGAGTTTTTAGCTTAATGACGTAGCAAACACAGACAGTACATATAGGGTCACACTAATTTGAGGTTTATCTTTAACCAGTATATTATCTGTAGATGAGAAAACATTGTTGAAGTTATGCTCTATATAAATGCTTTGATACTTTCTTGGAGTCTTTAATTTAAGCTTTTCCATTTCTCAGAACAAAGGGACTAATTTTAATTATACAGCAGGCAGGATTGTGGTTCTGTATGCAGAAGCGGAGAGACTAGACGTTCCCCGAGTAACTGAAAAGGCCATGGAGGCTCTCCGATGTTTCCAAGAAGAAACCCTTTGTATGTAGCAGTGATCCCAAAGCCCTTTGTGGAAATAAGCAAATTAACGGGCTTCTTTTGGTGCCCGGCCTGCATCTCTTGTCTGCTGGAAGATTTCTTAGCTCCCCGTGAAGGCAGTTCAGTGTGAGACACTGAAGTGTTTGTGAGAGATCCTCACCGTGCCACTCTCCTGCAGTCCCAGCAAAATGCTGTGTTTCTGCGTCCACCTTTCCCCACCTGCCCTTTGGCGTATTTCTCCGTTTTATTGGGTGGGTCACCAAATGGGAAGTGTCTTCTGTGAATTATTATTTTATATTTTTTAAAATATTTGATGCCACTTCTTTGTTCTTTGAGCTTTTATCATAATTTAGGGGGTCAGCTCATACGTGTCTGCATCAGCAGAGTGAGCTGATGGTGATTCCTTTCTGTTGGGATCTTTTTGAGCAAATTGTCCACACTGCATATGGGTAGTGTCCACCTGAGTTGTTGTAGGGCTGTAAATGTTCTACTCTTGCACCTGTATCACTTTTGCTTCCCTTAGTTCTCCACTCCAAGAGACTGCCTCTGCTCAAGCAGTACCTTCCTTTCCAGTATTACTCCAAGTTTGTAGCTCTTTTTTTTTTTCATATTAGAAATGCCAGAATCTGGAAACAGTCTACTGTTAACTAGAGCAACAAAGAAGCTTTGATTGCGGTAAAGCTTGGGCAAAATATATAGCATGAAATTATGGGATGATCCAAATAAGTGGGAATTTTGCCATTGGCTCCAACAGAGAAAAGATTTCACGCTTGCTTAAGTTTGAAATCTGAAAAGCTGAAGCAAGTGAAAACACCATGAAAGCTACTGGGAGAAAAAACCCCACACTTAAAAGGGCTAATTTTCTTTGAAGCTCATTTCTTGATAGCTAAAGAGTGTCTTGGATGAACATCGGTATCTCCAAATAAGTAGAAGTTGGGCCTGATAGGGGAAGTTTCTTCCAACAAACATAAAAGAGCTTGATAGCAGAATGTGGACCTTTTCCACTCTTTCGTTTGTTGATCGTTTAAGATTCCAGTTGATTCCCCCACCCTATTTTCTTACCTTGAGCTCTTCTGAAAGGACCAAATGTCAAAGGTTGGTGCTGGTGAAAAAATAATGTAAATGCACAGTTACTCCATTGAAATCCAATATGATTTCCTTGAGAGCAGAATTTGGTTTTACTTTCTAATCCGTCACGTCAAATTCTTTGGCACTCGCACATAAATAATCACTCCCAGGCGGTTGTTAAAAGTGGGCACTGCACGAAATATTTGCTTATCCAATACTTCCACAGAGCCTTCTATTCAGCTGTAAATTATTAGGGAAGAAGAACGGATGTGATTAGCTATGATACCCATTTCAGCTCAGTTGTTGCTGTTATTTCATGTAGTCTTGCTCGCCCTCCAAATTTAAAGGCCCTTCAGCTTCTTGCCTGCTTTGTACAGCTTGTCCTCGTGAATTTTCATTCAGGATTCATCTCTTTTACTACTAGTAGTTCAGATAAGGAAACAATATGCTGCTTTTCTGTTAGCTGTAGAATGCTTCATCAGCCCTGAAACACCTTAGAAAAGGTCTTCCAGTTTGCATTGACGCAACTAACCCATAGTCTCCCAGGTTCTTGTTTAGTGGGGGGGCCGAGGCTGGATCCAGGAAAGACATGTTGTCTTGCTATGAGGAACTGGTTCATTAAAGCAATTCTGTTTGGATCATGTTTCCAGCCTGGGGCTTTGCTCAGGCTCAGCTTTTCAGGTAGCGCTGCTCAACAGGAGCTGCAGACTGGGTGGCATTTCTGCATGAGGAGGCATCTCTCTTGTCTGACCATCTCATTTCAGGAAGGGGCTGTGTGTGGATAACCCAGCTTACACCCAGCAGCTTCTCTGGTGTCTCTGATTCCTCCTGTGCAAACTGATTTTGATGTTGGGTGTTTGGTAAACCTGTGTCAGAATGCAGTAGTTTTAACCTAACTAGATTGAAAATGGGAGAGATTTTATACTTCCTTCTTCCACTCTTAATTATGTAAATTTAAAGAGAAAGTTTTGGGGTTTGTTTTCTGGATAACTTTAAATAAATCTTTTTCTCCGTGTTCCTTCCCTTTGCAGTGTGACTATGAGGGAGTGCTGTCTATTCTTTCATATTTACCAAGAAGAATTATTTGGTCTGTTTAGGTGGGTGCTTTTTATCCCCAAACTGGCCTGTTTGATGACTCCTCCTTAAAATTAATTGTGCTCTCTCTGCTTTCTCCATTCCCATCAGTTCTGCATATTCCTATTTCCCCTATAGACTTCATCACCATCCACCCTGTCCCTGTAGCATCAGCTATGCTCATTCTTGGGCTTGGGCTACAGAAGCAGGAAGAATTCTTCCTCTTCCTCCAAAGTCAGCAGAGGAATATATGACAGCCCAGTTCCCTTCTTATTCTTTCAAACCAGCCAGGATGGAGAGAAGAAGGAAAGAGGGAGTTGGGCGTGGAGGGGGAGCCCAGAGGAGCTACTCCCTGTGCTTGAAATCTGATCCTATTTATCTGCTGATCTTTCTCCATCTCCATTCCCCCTCCTTCCTTGTCAGACTGGTATTGAGTTACTGATGGGAGCAAAGAGAGCATTGCCTGCTTTTGGGGACTTGCAATTGCTTCCATCCTTGGAAGCAGGCGCTAGGATAAACAGCTTGTCAGAAAGGTTGGCTGAAGTTTCCCTTAGCTTGGCTAAAATTTCTGAGAAAGTTGGAGGTTCTCATGTGATTGGGAGAGCAGCTCTCACCCTGGCCAAAATCTACCGCTTGCCAAAAATTCATGAGACTTGGCAACCTGGGTAATGGGACACAAGTGTTAAAAGAATGAAGGCTGGTGGTGTGTTACACACGTGTTGAGTCTATGTGATGATCCCTTCTGGCTTTGAAATCTGGGAGTCACTGGGTAATTGCAAGGACACAGCCATTTGTCTGCAAGCACGGCTGGTGCTCACCAGCTCTCTCGGGTCAGAGTCAACAGAGCATGAGGAGCAGAACTGGGGCAGAAACGTCTCAAGATCCTTTCAGACCTCTAGAGTCTTAACACTGCTGTTAGACATAGTCTTAAAATATCTTTAATAATTAACCCTCTAGCATTCTCATGTAGATATCGTATAAATCTACAGTTTATAAGTGTTTCAGACCAGCCGGCCTGTTCTCCCGTGTACGTTTTGCTGCAGTTGTGAATTTAACTGAAAGCCTCGAAGCCGTGCTGGAACAGAGGGTTCTGTTTCACAGGAGTTTACTGTGATTTCAGATCACTTTCTATTCCAAAATGAGGACGTAACACAGTTTTGGATTCTTGTGGCATGAGCTTTTGGGGGGAAGCATTATTTTAAGACAACAGAAACTTTTTGGTTTAATATAATTTTGGTCTGAAATTGATTTTTCTGTTTTATATTGTGTAACATAAGATTAAAAGGATTGAAAAAATGCATTTCAAAACATAAAAGTTCCACTCAAAGGAAGTCTGAATGTTCAATCTCAACCTAAGCCTTGCTCCAGCTTTTTTCAAAACACAGTGTCACTGAAACTGACACATTTCTGCAAACATTTTGGATTCAAGGAAACCAAATTTCCTCCTGGAAGAATGTCCTGCTGGAAAACTTCTCACCATCTCCATCTCGCGTTACTTGGCAGATTTCACATTAGACATTGCTTGTTCCCCTAGCCTTATTTAATACTTTTCTTGGAAGTCTTGCCAGTTTTTCAACCCAAATGTGGAGAACTATAACATGTGATGAAATTCACATCAATACTGCTCAATAAAAACCTCCTGAACGCAGTCAGTTTGTCTGTGGAAGTCACAGCTGAAGGATTGGAGCCCTGTATTCAGGTAGTTGAAGGCAGAAGGCTCTTTGCGTCATGCCCCACAACACACCCGAGGAGTGTGTTTTATGGCACAACAGTATGTGCCCCACTGTATTTCGAGTACTGCTCATTGCGCAAGTATTTCTTTCAAACCTGTCCTTGCAAGGAGGCTTCTAGGATATTTAGAATAATGGAGAAAACTCTGGAGAGCGTGTAGAAAATGTTTCAGTAATATGGGTGCTTCAACTCAGAGAGGTGGTAAACCAATGACTAAAATCTAGATCTAGTCACCCTGTAATAGCAGCAGCCCTCGTGCTCTTGGGACATAATCCGTTGGTTGGTCTCTTCACCTGTGGCTTTTTTCCCATCATTAATCTGTCTTCTATCTTACACAGTAATTCATCTTTTCTCTTGGCAGTAAGCCACCCACCATAAACTAAAATTGATCCCCATCATTGCAGTGAAGACTATGCTTAAGTGAGAAAGCCTTTCTCCTCCTTCCTGGCAAGTTGGGAGATGTGGAATGAGCAGAGTGAACTGGGAAGTCTGCCTTTCCCTGGTCTAGGGTAGACCCGACTTGTGCATATGGACTTCAGTCTGTGGAAGAGATCGTCCAGCCCGTGTGATGATCTCAGCACAACGTCTCTTTCTAGATCTACATTCTTCACAGTCACCTCTGCCCCGGCTCCTGCAGACGCTCTCTCATCGCAAGGACAGACCTCCTTTGACTTTGGTGGTCCCTGCATATCCCTTGCAAAATTCAAATCAGCTGGCACTCTTTAAGCATGCCGTTAACACACACAAGCTATGAAAGATTAAAGGGAACTCACGTTCCTCCTCTCCACATGAAAAGAGTTTGTAAACTCTTTCAGTGCCTATTTTTTTTATACTCGTGGTAAGGAAATAAAGCTGAGTCAAATAGTTTTCCAAGATCTAAGAAAGAGGGCTCGGGGTTATTTTGCACCCTGCTTTGGCTAACATAGCTAATAACTCTGATTTCACAATATGTGGTGTTATGAGAGAGCCACAGAGAGCTGTTGTCAGGGAAGTGCAAAGAAATACAGGAGACTTCAAGAGACACCTTGGAGCAGAGCTGTGAGCTTCTCAGCTGCTTCTTAGCAGCACTGGGAGTGAAATTCTGCTGTGAGTGTTAATGTCATCACCTCCACAGACTTCGCGTATTGTAAAGTGACACTTCCTGGAGCACTGGGTGTAGTTGTCTGCCTCCATTTGGGCATTTAGCTGTTTGCTTTCTGTGTTTTCTTCAGCTTTGAAGTCATGTTTTTGATAGCTGATACATTCTGGGGGCCTTTGGGTGAGCAGGACCAAGCAAGAAGAACAGACCTTGCAAGGCCTCTCTAAACTGCTAGATATAAAATATAATTGTCGATGTGAGCACAGGCTGTATCCAAGCCCTGATGATGAGCACATCTCTGGGGCGGACTCGCAGCAGCATCCTCTGTGCCGGTTGTCGAATGCCCTTTGGCTCCGCAGCCCGGTCCACACTGCAAATTAATGTGCTGTCATGTGCCGAGCCATTACCCTGCAAATGCAGCATCGGGAGTCATATAAACATCAATAGCAGCTTTGGTGCATGTCGGTAGCTCATGTACACCCATTGTGATTTTGCCTATGGGTACGCACAAGGATTTGTGGCTAAAGGGCCACTGCTGTAAATCCTCTTCTACAGGCAAAGCCTAGGTGCAAATGTGCTCCTCAAAACTCTCTTTCAATTCAAACTGGAGCTCACATCTGAACTTCAAAGCTAAACGCAGTGTGTCTTGTTTAAAGGAAACTTTTCAAGTTGATTGTTAGGCAAAATTAATCCCCCCGCTGTGTCTTTTTGTGGGTTGAAACCAAAGGCTCTTGCAGCAAAATGGCTGAAGTTTTTAATCCCGTTTTAGACAAGTGACTTTTGTAGACCAAACAGAATAAAAAAAAGAGGAAATGTAAGATGATTAAACAGGATTCTGCTGTTTTCCCCTCGTGTTCAACATTTGCTGTTTCTGTTAGGTCATCAGCCACCATGAAACCAACATTTAACTTACAGACTGATTGCAGCAGCTGCCTGAAGCCCTGCTCATAACCTCAAAAACCAAACTAGAAAAAATACCATTCCAGATGAACTTAGTTTAATTTGCTTAATATATTTGTAACGGAACACGGTATTGCAGATGGGCATTGAAGTTCAAGATTTCATCTGCATTAGATAAGGGAAGAAAGTGCTACTTTATACAACAGAAACTATTCTGTGTTTAATTCAATAAATTGTAATCATGTGTAGTGTATTTGTGTTCACAACAAATGTCCCAGATATCCGGGAGAGAAAAACATAAAAGGCTCCATGTCTTTTAGCTTTAGAGTTGTTAATCTTTTTGAATTCATTTGTTTGGTTTCACTTAGTGTAGCACTTAGTGTATTTAGAGCATGACAGTTGGTTCGCTGAGCGTGACTCTGTTGGGTCACAGCAAACAGTGTTTTTCTAGTTGTAAGAAAAATCCCATCTGTCCCTGGAAGATAGGTTTTGTCCGGTGTAGTAGGAAAAAAACCCTCTCTTCTTCTAGCTTGTGTTGTTGCAAGTCTCCTAGACATCAGTACGTATGTCTGCAGTTGGGTCATTTTGTTATTGCAGTTTCTGAGCACCTCTGTGTTTGTTTTAATAAAAACAAATTGAAGCACAACTGAAACCCTGATTGAAGTAGGTAGTGGTGAGGGGACTGAGGTGGAGAGGGATGTTGCGGAAGGTATGTTTGTGACCCACTGGGGATTTAAATCCTGGCCTGAACTGCTGCTGTTAGGACTGCCGGACCATTTTGTCTCTTCTTGTGGCTGGGCAAAATCGGGTGGTGCTCTGTTGTTACTCATCTTGGAAGGGGAACGGGGCTGGAGGAGACAGATGGGAACTTTTCTCTGTATTATTCCAAGAGAGTAAAAATATACAGGCTCTTTTCCTGTGTGCTGCCTGTTGGACAGGAGCCACCAAAAAGTCTTAGCAAGTCCCTAAAATGTGTCCCCTGTCTTATTGATCCTTTCCAGGAGACCCGTCTAGTGAAATTATCCTTTGCCACTCATCCTTGCAAATCATGCAATAGAGTGGCCTGCAGATGGAGGTTTTACCGACTTCTCCGTGCGAGCCACCTTGTATGAAAAGGGAAATGCTGAAGTTATGTCTACGTGTGGGCTTTGGTAGCTGTGCTGTGGTTTGCAGAACCAGCTGGCTAAAGCCAGGAGAGCCCTGACAGCGGGGTGGATGGCAGTCTCAGCTCCCCTCCACACACAGCCGGTGCCTCATCCCTGCAGAGGGGAGATGCTGAGGGCGCAGACCGGTGGGGAGGGAGCGTGGAGCAGAGCGCATGGGGAGGGATCACCCGAGCTCTGCTCCTGAGGCTCAGCGTCCAGCAGCTGCCGCTGAAAGCCTGGCCGCAAACTGAAAACCCTTGAATATCTGACAAAGAGGTATAAGCGCTAAGCTGTCTTGGAAATCTCTTCCGAAGACTCTTCCTGCCCTGGCTCTGTTACAGGCTGAGGTCAGTGTTGGGCTGCTGGACTCTCTGGCTCTTTCCTTAAAGTGAAGATTTCTGCAATTAGGATGATTCCAAATATTTCTATTTGCCTCATGTGCTTTTCATTATTTGTTGTTTATTTTCCTGCATGAAACACATTGATATTGTTAAGCTGCTCATGGCAGGAAACATTTGCATGAACAAATATTTTGCTAGTTGTGCTCTGATCAGGAAATCACCCAGCAGGGATATTGCTTTTAGTTGCTCTCACTCTCTCTTTTTAAGAACTAATTCGGAGCTCCGTTACCCAGCATGGGGCACGAGTCATTGGCATTTCAGTGAGAAATTTCTAATGATAACTGAGTAGCAGTTGGCTTTCTATTGAAAGTCATTGAAACATCCCACCTGTCACAGCAAATTTACACATTCATATGCTAAAAAGCTCTGAATCAGCTGGTGTTATGTTTCCTTTCTGAGCCAGACTGTTTGCCTCTCACGCGCACTGAGTAGCAGATACTTCCTCCAGCGTTTCCACTGGGGTAAATATGACTGGGTGAGCGAGCGCTTACAAGCTGGTCTGTGGTGATTTGGTCTTTTAGATGTGACATGAGGCAGAAGTTCACCACCTGGACATGGTGTCCTAGGGTAGAAGGGCAAAATGCTAGTGTTTCTGTGCAAACCCTGAATCCAGTGTTGATTTTGGGACTGATTGTGCCAGATGGTGAGGTCTCTGGGCTCATACTATGTCTCGGGTTTTCAAGAATACCTAGACACATTTCCATTTGCAGTTATAAGGCTTAATTGACTTAGTAACATGCATGTAATTTTCAAAAGGTGTTCCTGAGTCTGGTTTCTATGACATTGCACTCTTCACCCTGTGCAAAGGCATCTGGCCTGCCAGGCACCTACATCGGCTCCCTGCACATCCCGAAGCGGCTGGGGTAGTTAGATGCTTGTTGCCAAAATAACGCACCTTCCTCCTATGCAGGGCAAATTCCCCATGGTGAGGCTCCTTTCGGTGTTGTCTCAGGCTTCCCGGGC
This sequence comes from Dromas ardeola, assembly GCA_013398915.1. Taxonomy (NCBI): domain Eukaryota; kingdom Metazoa; phylum Chordata; class Aves; order Charadriiformes; family Dromadidae; genus Dromas; species Dromas ardeola. The sequence continues at coordinate 8,672 of VYZM01022381.1, read as the reverse complement.
TAGAGCTGGCCTGTGTCTGGCTATGCTGGGCTATGGGCAGGGGACATACGTGTCTGTCTGCACCCCACAGTGTAGTCAAAACTCTTTCGAGCTGGGTCTGACCCTCTAGGCCTCTGAGGGGCTGCGGTGCTTTTGCTGTGACTAAACTTCTTCATAACTTCAAGCCTGCCAGCCTTTTGCTTGGTGCTCAGCATCTGCAGGATCAGTTGCTGTGTAACACCCCAGACAAGGTAATGGCCTCTCCCGTTCGCTGTGAGGTGACCGAAGGCTGACGTTGTCCTGTTGGACACCGTCTGGGGTTGCTGTCCTGTAGCGTATCTGCTTTGTTCTGAAAAACCTCGTCCCAGAGAAGCAGAAAGCCCCATGTCAGTGACTCTGCCCAGCGCACAGGCCTGTGGGTCCCCATATCCCCAGTACTGTGTTAGTGATTATTAAACAAAACGGCTATTTCAGTATTAAGGATTTTGACTGTAGCCACCTGACGGAGGACGGGCTCACAACATGAATGATGACTAATTGAGCAGCGGATGTGTAATTTGTCATTATTAAGGCCGCATTTGTGCTGGCAGCTGCTGCTTGTGGAGGCTGGGCTGAGGCTGGAGGCGATGGTGGATCCAACACTGCCACCTTCCGATAACCCAGCGGAACGGGACGGCCAGCCTCGGGTCCCCTTGGGGTGCCAGCCCCTGCCGACCACATCCTGAGACACACAAGGGGACACGCTTCAGGGGAGCTGCTCTGCCTGCTCTCATGAGACTTTCGTGTTCCTGCAGTTCCCCAGATCAGACATTACCTTTCTTAAATCTTGTGTCCTCCAGCATGTCAGCACGCACAGGCATTTGGTGTGAACTTGTGCGGAAAAATAATAGTTTTAAGCCTTTATGTGATAATAATAGGCATACCTTTCAAATGTTTCTGTTGCAGAACTGTATCAGGGGATATTGCTGATACACAAAATGTCTTTCCACATTGTCGTGGTTTAATCCCAGCCAGCAACTAGGACCCTGCAGCCGCTCGCTCCCTCCCCCCAGCTGGGGTGGGGGAGAGAATCAGAAGAGTAAAAGTGAGAAAACTTGTGGGTTGAGATAAAAACAGTTTAATAAGTAAAGCAAAAGCTGCACATGCAAGCAAAGCAAAACCAGGAATTCATTCACTGCAGGTGTTCAGCCATCTCCAGGAAAGCAGGGCTCCATCACACATAACGGTGACTTAGGAAGACAAATGCCATCACTCCAACTGTCCCCCCCTTCCTTTCTTCTTCCACCAGCATTATATGCTGAGCATGACATCACATGGCATGGAATAGCCCTCTGGTCAACTGGGGTCAGCTGTCCTGGCTGTGTCTCCTCCCAACTTCTTGTGCCCGCAGCCTACGCGCTGTCGGGGCAGTGTGAGGGGCAGAAAAGGCCTTGATTTGCTTAGTAACAACTGAAAACGCCAGTGTGCTATCAACACCATTCACATCCCAAATCCAAAACATAGCACTATACCAGCTGCTAGTAAGAAAGTCAGCTCTATCCCAGCTGAAACCATGATGCCCATATAAATCAGTTCGGATGCATTGAGAAGTCATTGAGTAAAGCAAAACAATTATAATGAAAAAAGTAAAATAGTTTAAAGTGGGAAATTTTCATCAATTTGCATGTTGTTGAGATAAACTGCTCTGTTGTTCTAGGACAGACTGGGCAGTGGCTGATATTTCTTAGGGCTAAATTTCAGCATCAGATAAAAAGACCAGCTGAGAAATGTTTGAGTCTCAATAGATAATACAGCCTGGAAAGCATTCTTGTTGCATCCTAGGTGATGTACATTGATAATCTGAAGAACTTTGTGCTGTTAGTGCTGGTAGATCCTCAGAGGAGCTGTTCTCTGAGGAACTGTGACGGTGTGGAGTAAGGAGCTTCTGATTTGATGCTGGCCTGAGTAACGCTGACATGAGAAGCGTTAACCTGCATTGGCTTCCATATGTGCGAGGCCTCTAAAGAGGTGGTTGTACATGTGTGCTTTTGCACATGGATCCGCTAATCTAAAGATCCCTATGCAAGCATTAGCACTTGAGAGCGTATGTAAATTTATGACATTCCCCAAAGGATTTGGGTTCTACAAATTTAAAATACTGGCAGGCTGGGACAAATGTAATCCAGGTTCCATATGTTTCCTGGTATATAAAAAAGAAAACGAGCATATTTTCTTTACACCCACACAATGAAAATTCAAGCCACTAAGCCATCTCTTTCCCATTTGAAGAACAGCAATTCATTTGATATCTTCTGTTAACATTAGGCTTCTGGGATGAGCAGAGCTAGTGCAGCGTTAATTAGTCCGTAAGACTACAAGCGAGATCAGAACAGTGTGTGAAATAGGGAAGAGGATGGAGTGGTTATCTTTGTGTGGCACTGCTGTCTTCCCAGCCTTCTCCTTGCTGCCACTCAAAGGATGATGCTCCCTTTCTTCCTGAGAAGATTCCTCTTCCATTCAGACCTCTCTTCCATTCCTCTCCTAACCTTCCCGCTCTGTGTCAGCTTCAGATCTGGTCTGTTGCACAATTAATTGGTTCAGTCTTTTCCACTCTTTTAGATGAGTAGTAATGGTCTGTCCACGCTGGCTACATGTGGGGAGGAAGAGATGCCCATCTCTGTCCCGTGCTGATTAGATATACATTTGTGTTTTTCTTCATGCTTAAGGGAGGAACTTCTCTTGCACATTCATGAAGTGCATATGTTCCTTCCAAACTTCCATAAAACTCCCTGTGATTGTTTGATATGCATCAAAAATCTAAAGATTATACTGAGGCAAGCTTGGCTGGATGATCATGGTTACCTTGAACGCCCCGCTGGCTTGCCTGTATCCCTAGTTTCTCTCTCTTGTCTTGTTTAAATTGCAAACTGCCTCGGGGTGGTTGTGTCTTCATGTCCTTGTACAGTAGGTCAGAGCACTTGACCAGAGCTCACAGGTCCTGCGGTAGTAGGACTAATAAGAACATTCTGGAGGTCTGACAATATTTAAAAGGGTCCCTTTGGACAAAAAACATCTCTAAAATTGTTTTCAGAACAGCAGGATTTTGCCCCTCATGTTTGCTTTTAGATCATTAAGTTCTTTTGAAATATTTACTGTGTTTTGGAGTGATTAAATGAAAGGATTTTGTTTGAGTCTGTTTTTCCCTCCAGAGCATGGTGTTATTAAAGCTGCTTGTGTAAAGCCAGACGTTGTCATTGAGGAAGGCAGTGCAGAGCTCAATTAGTGAAGCAGAGCCGTTACGTGTTGCACCTCCTCCCTGAAGTGCTCTATAGGTGAGCATGAAGCTGAAGAGCTGGCTCTTGGGTGTGGGTTATAAAAGACAATAGATCGTTCATCCCTGGAGTTTAAAAAGGGCTCAGCTACATTTTTCACCGCCCTGGAAAGGAAGGCTGCAATGCCTCCCCATAACTATAGCCTTCAAAGTTTACACAATATTAGCAAAGCCAATGTAATGTCAATGCTATAATCTTGTTGGGGTTTAAATTTTCATATTTTCTGGTATTCTGATGTTTGAAAATAGGCACTTAATGACTTTGGGGGAGTGTTAGGAGGACTGGGGGACGGAGAGGATTAAATGTTTATCCTAAGATGACTATTTGATGGTATCTCTGACATGAATTGCCCAAGCACAAGGGAGTGCTCCGATCTCTGCCCACTGGGCAGTGACCTGAGCAAGACTGTCCACAACTGGAGAGGTCTATTGCTTTTGGCTATCGAGATTCAGTCATATCACAAGGGAACTGGTTAGGGAGAGAGCATCACTGGTGTAGCGCGTGTGTCTTTCTCATGGCATCAGTGCTGTGAAAAGCTCCTAGAAGTTGTATGTCTCTGAGCATCTTTATGTGACTCAGGTACACCCAATCCTTATAAATACGTATTCCATATTTACACAGTATTTACACACACTTTTTTCCTTAGCAAAACGTTTGTTCTTTCACACAGAAATTTTCAAGGACTGCAGTGAAAGTGCACATTGCTGTAATCTATTTTGCTAAATAAGACTTGTCTGCTACTGAGTAAGATGCAGTTAGAAAGTGAATACGCCATGATAGCTGCTGCACAGGCAGTTACGACCAACCATCTGCCAAGGGCTGCCCTCCAGCTCCTCCATGGATTTGAAATTCAAATCACTTGGATGGCCCTTACTGCTGTTATTCATCCAAAAACCTCAAAACCCCCAATCCGCATCTATCCACCTTTGAAATTATGAAGGGTGTATTGGTCTGGGAAGGGAAAAGAAATACCCTGAAATAGCACTGAAGGGAGTTGTTACGTGCAGCGGGTAGAGCCAGGATATTTGCTGCTCGCTCTCTGTCCTCAGCTCACCTCCTGTGGAGGGCTCTGGAGCATCAGCAACAGGCAGAAGCAGCGTATTTTTGAAATTATTGGTTTTTGCTGCTGTTCCTAGGCCTAGTTGCTGTTGCTCATCGGATGATCTGCTATGGAGAGGTATGGTTCTCCTATAAAAAATGAAGACATTTGTGTAACTACAGCTGACTGCACTTGCTGGCCTAAGCCAGATGCAAAAGGGTATTTAAAGGCATGAGACTTAAGCACTGAAATTGGGCTTAAATGTTGCGTTGGGACTTTGAAAATTTGACTTAAATATCTAAGGCACTTGGGCATTATTGAACACATTCCCTTGGAGCTGTATGAATTCTGTTTCGGGTCAGCTTTGTATTTAATTTTCAGATGGTGGTTGGAACATGTATTACCGTGACCTGGAAAAAAAGAATCACATTAAGTAATGATGGGGGCACTGGGGCTATTTTTCTTGCTGTATGCCAGAAGGTGTTTGAATAAATTGACAGCATATTTTCTTATTGTTCTTCATCTTGATTTATTTCCATTCTTGAACTTCCCCCCTTTGGAGAATCCAGTTATAGTTTTCCCTCCTGAGCTGTACACAGAGAGCCAGCCTTCTATGAGTGGTCTCTAAACATATGTCAACAGATTGAATCACTGTTTTTTTCCATTTGTGTGGAACAGATAAGACAAATAGAGGTTACTCTGAAATACTAGATTTTGGAAAGAGGAGGGGAACAAATTTAGAACAAAGACCACCCAAAATATTTTCAAGTTCAAGATTCCAGTGAAAACAAACACAACAAAAATGATGTGCTTCTGATTAGTTGCATAAATTAGGCTGTATTGTTCCTCTTTCCAGGCCAAATGATTTATTGTTTTATCCCACACAATGGTAAATGTAAATTGGAAGTGTGTAAAATTACATTTGACGGCGGAGCACACAATATGTACTCAGCTGGTAAGCAAAGTTAGCCCCATATGTTCTATACATTACGGGTACATAGTTACAGTGTTACGGCATGAAATGCCAGCTGTTAGGCCGTGATATGAACAGTCTGCAGATTGAGAGCTATCAAATGTATGAATCTGTGACAACTGAATAATGAACATATTGAAAAGATTGGGACATTAGTAGACCAGCTGTAGGGTGCCCAAGTGTTCAGTTTCCCTGTTTGCTGCATCATAAAAGCAAGTTATATTCCTGACTTCGGAAAGAATAGGGCCAGATCTGCAAAGTAAAGAAAACTTCTGGGGGATTAGGTACCAAAATCCAGAGTGGGACCCTCAAGTCTCCACCTGCACATCCCCCTGCCCGCTTCAGCTGCCCAAAGCTTTTGCTGCCCTGGGCTCCTGGCTGAAAGGGCAATGCCGGTTCCCTTCCCGCACCGCGTGTGTGGGGAGAAGGATAGAGGGCAGAACAGCTTGGCCAAGAGAAGTGTTTTGCTGCTTGGTTTGTGAATCCAGACTGGCCTTAGGATTTAGGGCATTTTGCCTCTAGGAGTTAGGATGCAGCCTAGTTCAGGAGAGGCTTCAGCCAGTTCCCACTGGAGCGAGACTGGGGCCCTGATGTGTGCAACAGACTGTCACGTGCAACTTGAAGCCATTCAAAAAAGCAGAGGGCGTATAGAAAAGTGAAATTCATTACTCGGTATGCAGCTGTCACGTCATATACTTTGAGTTTTAACTTCATATTTCTTCTGTATTTGAAGACAAAACACTGTCATCCTGGGGGAGGCAGTTGTCTTGTACCACCTCTTACTCTCTTTGTTTAACATTGAACATCAGGAGTTCATGATGTAGTGTTATGGGGAGTGTGCATGTATATGTATACATACCCATCTACATGTGTGTGTACATTTGTTAGTGGTAGCTGAACAAGTCCTGCTATTACAACACTACTGCACAGCACCTGCATTTATGCAGAATGTTTACTGATGGATGACAGTTTTCAAAACATTTCTCTTTCCCACGTATTGAATTTGTGCTGTATTTATTTATTTCCTACATAATTTGTGCCTCTTCCAATTCATTCTGTCTCACATTTTCCTTATCGGTGTCAGTTGTAGTCAATTACTTGCGTAAAAAGATTGAGGACCTAATTTACGGCATGATGACATACAGTAGATACACTGCTCCCATTAGAACCTGATGAAACCTCTCTATTAATTTTCTCAGTGTGCCAAGTCGAGTCACAGAGGGTAGACCTTTGATGAATAAAGCATATTTTCTTACTTAGCTCCATTCCTAACTAGCTCAACTTCTAGAAATAACATTGGTTGGCCAATGAAAACACTTCTTTGATAGTGGTAGGACTTTAAGATAAAAAACAGCTGGGTAAGTTTTTTTAGACGAAAGGAAACAACTTTGAACTCTGCAGACAATGTAGTTTAAACCCAAACAGATGTGGTTTAATCTTGTTTTTGATCCTCTCGGAGATTTTCTTTTAAAATGCATGCATGTGCACAGAAATGATGACTTTCAGATGTCTTGACATAATTTGCTAGAGTATCACCTTGGTGCATAAATCTTCTATGCCAAATACTTCATGTCTTTGAACATGGGCTGAAAGGTACCAGAGAGAATTTATGTCGTTCTTTTGGCGCTATCCTGCAACTGTCTAAAAGAAACAGTATCAACATACGAATGTAAAGTCTGTAAACTGAGAAACTCAGATGTGTTTTTCTGGTTCCCAATAAATCTTTTTACCGTGAGGGCTTAAAGTAACTCTAAGACAGAAAAGACAATATCAGACTCATTCCAAATTGGCAGACCCCTTTGATCTGAGCCCAGCCCTATCTTACTTCGATAGCTGTTAGTCACATCTGGCATTTTCATATGCTAATTTCCCTCTCCTTTCCCTGTATATTAACAAAAGTGGAAGTAAACATATAAACAGACTTCTTTTCAATAGATAATCAACTTTTGATATAAATGTGGTAGTGACACTGTCTTTCAGCACATGTTCCAATCACTATTAAACTTCAAAGCTCTGCGCAATCAAGACCTGCTTCTTCCCTACAGCCGAATCAAGAGGATTGAATACAAGAGGGCTGGCTACAGATGTGACTCTACACAGATGCGAGAATCTCTTTCTCCCTGTCTCCTTTCCTTACTAAAATCAGAGAGATGGGATGGAAAAGGTTCAGAGCTGCAGGAGGAGAAGACCAGGAGGCAGCCAGCATAAAGAACGGCCTCTTTTCTGCTTGGCAGAAGTGAAGAGTGCTCCAAAAAAAAAAAAGGAGGATGATATGGTGCTACTTTAAACTGAGGTTCAAGAGCTGAAGCAAGTACCACCGATAGCTGGGAAGAAGAGTAACTTACAGTTTTGCAAACGGGTACGTATTTTTAGTGAGTCTCATATTTGGCCCCCAGGTCTCAAAAATATTTAGGCCTTTCACACACATTAAACCTAAGGGGAATTAGTGATTCAAATGCCTTTTGAGTGTCTGAGCCTTGCTGTGTTTTCCTAAAGTCTTTGTTTCTGGGATGAAGATATTATATGACACTCAGGAAGGGAAAATTCTGTTTGTCTAATCTTCAGGGTGGAAGGAAAAATATTGAAGATGTAATGCAAATGTATATTAAAAAAACCCCCAAACCCTAGAAAAAAAAACAAATTCATTATCTTCAAACAGACAAACAAACAGATTTTCAGATTTCTCATCATTCTTTTGAGGGAGTTGATTGTGATTTTAGAACAGAATGCTAATGCTGTGCTTTTCCTATGTCTTCAGCATGTTGCAGTAAGTATGTGTATAAATGACCTTCCCTGCGGAGCTTGAGAGAGCTCGAGGCTTGTCCTGTGACTGGGACGCGTTGGTGCTGTCTTGTTGGCAGAGCGCTGAAATTCGCCAGGCTTTTCCTGCTTCACCTCCTCTAACGCAGTCACTCCGAGCGCAGGGATCCGGAAGTAGGTCTTTTTAAAGCTAGAGATAAAGCTATCGCATGATTTCTTACAAGATTAAAAACATAGCTTGTAATAGAATAAATACAGCCAGATATCCTGGCTTTTTACCATGACCTAAGCAATTGTTGTTTTAGCAGATAGCAGGAAACTATTAGTAACCCATTCTCAGCGCCTCGTGGAAAAACGGGTAAGCCTGCTTCAGATCTAACTCTTGAAGCTCATCTGGACTCACATGTTATTATCTCCCTTGCCAGAGGAGGCACCTGCTGCTGCTCCATTTCTTTCCAAATCTTCAGGGTGGCACTGTATTTTGTCAGTATTTTCTTCTTCTTTTTTTCTCTGTCAGCAATAAGTGTTTTTTGTATACAAAGCGATCTATTTTTAAGTGATCTTTTAAAATGAATCTATTGAGACATTTTGTGGAGGAATGGCTAACTGA
>VYZM01022376.1:3397-66841 GCA_013398915.1 Dromas ardeola | reverse complement strand
TTTCCCACAGCATTCTCCTGGAGAAACTGGCTGCTCATGGCTTGGATGGGTGTACGCTTTGCTGGGTGAAAAACTGGCTGGCTGGAGTTAAATCCAGTTGGCAACTGGTCACGAGTGGTGTTCCTCAGGGCTCAGTATTGGGACCTGTTATCTTTAAAATCTTGATCAATAATCTGGATGAGGTGATCGAGTGCACCCTCAGTAAGTTTGCAGACAACACCAATTTGGGCAGGAGTGTTGATCTGCTTGAGGGTAGGATGGCTCTACAGAGGAATCTGGACAGGCTGGATTGATGGGCTGAGGCCAGCTGTATGAGGTTGAACAAGGCCAAGAGCTGGGTCCTGCACTTGGCTCACAACAACTCCATGCAACACTACAGGCCTGGGAAAGAGTGGCTAGGGAGATGCCCAGCGGAAAAGGACCTGTGGGTGTTGGTCGACAGGTGGCTGAATATGAGACAGCAGTGTTCCCAGGTGGCCAAGAAGGCCAACAGCATCCTGGCTTCTATCAGGAACAGTGAGACTAGCAGGACTAGGAAAGTGATTTCAGCATTGTACTCAGCATTGGTGAGGCCCCACCTCAAGTACTGTGTTCAGTTTTGGGACCTTCATTACAAGAAAGATATTGAGGTGCCGGACCGTGTCCAGAGAAGAGCAACAAAGCTGGTGAAGGGTATATAGGGTCTTATGAAGAGCAGCTGAGGGAGCTGAGGTTGTTTATCCTGGAGAAAAGGAGGCTGAGGGGAGACCTTATCTATCTCTACAACTACCTGAGAGGAGGCTGTAGCGAGGTGGGGGTGGGTCTCTTCTCCCAAGTAACAGACCATAGGACAAGAGGAAACGGCCTCAAGTTGCACCAGGGGAGGTTTAGATTGGACATTAAGAAAAATTTCTTCACTGAAAGTGTTGTCAAGCATTGCAACAGGCTGCCCAGGGAAGTGGTTAAGTCACCATCCCTGGAGGTATTTAAAAGATGTGTAGGCGTGGTGTTTAGGGACATGAATTAGTGGTGGACTTGGCAGTGTTAGGTTAATGGTTGGACTTGATGATCTTAAGGTCTATTCCAACCTACATGAGTCTATGAATAGGAAGGTACGGGGCCTAAAAAAGGAACTATTTTATCTATATTTGAATAATCTTCAGATGAGTAGATGCAATTAATCTAATCTTCCTAAAGGAGACACTCAGTTTTCAGAAATTTGGGGTTATTGTCTTTATGATTTCTCAGGTTGGCCAATCAAAAACATAAAGGGATCCAAAATCAATAGTCCCTCTTGCAATGCAGACTTTAAACACCAAAGCCACATCAATAGTAGGGGAGCAGGTACAATGTCCAAGTAAGCTAGCTGATTTAAAGGTTAATAGACACAAAAAGTCTTTTCATGCAAGGAAGAACACTTCTAAAATTACCCCTTTCAGACATCAGTAGCACTACACCGGGGCCTTGCTAATCTCTTCTTCCCAAAATCACAGTCACCTACTTTAGATCATTGCAATTAGCACCGGCACCAGATGTTCATTTACACCTTCAGAGATCCAGGTTTGTAAACTGAACACTCCTGTGTTATGCTAATGTGATTTTAACACCCTCAACAGGCATCTGGTTTCCTTCTCCTCCCTAGTTTGAAATCTACTGATAACTTCAATCCAAGAATATTAGACCTAGAGCTCTAGAATAAACTTCAGTCTTAGCGTCATTTGGTGGGGTGACACAGGTTCCTTAAGGTGGGTGTTTGCCATCACAACACACCCTAGGTACCTAGGACATCTACACACAGCTGATAAATACAACACAGAACCTATGGGAGACCTGCACCTTTCTGAAAAACAAAGCCTATTCGAATAACATAAACTATCTCTGTTACATATCTCAAACACTCCTCTGACAACCATAAAGCTGAATCATATTAATTTTTCAAGTGACAAAAGTAAGAAGCTGAAACCTTAGTACAAAGCCAGAAGCACGTTTCGCAGCAGAACACGCAAGTATTAGGATTTCCAAATTTCCTACAGGCTGTGTCCTGGTGTGCTCCAGCACTTCTGAACATTTTAGGTTAACCTAGTTCTTTCTGTAGGTGTCTGTTCTACTCTGTTTTTAAAATGGAGGCACTGTAATGCTTAACCAATGTCCATTACTTTTGTCCTTTCCAATTGAGTCTTTCCTAGAAAGGTATTGCCAGTGTGCCTTGAAGGACATCTCATTCCAGTGATGAGCAAGTTCTACAGTCAAAAACGTTTCTCCGAAAGCCTATGAGCTCTTCTATCAGCAAGAGGTTTCTAGGATGAGCATTTCAGATCACCTCTACCAGAAACTGAGGATGTTGTCTTGCATTACCTCAGGAGGTGTTTTCACATAATCTCTTTAATGAACATATCAGGACACTTCTCAGTTGTTTTGTTGGTGTTTTGGTTTTAAAAAAAAAAAAAAAAAAAATTAAGGTTTTACCCTTCACTTTTTAGAAGTCTTTTCCAAAAGCTCATTTTCCCTACCCCTTCAGACATTCTGTGACACAGAAAGCCCCCAGCTACTCAGCTGTCTCAGTAACTCTGCAGAGGTTAGTGTTGGTCAGCACAGAGTGGGCACAAGCTCCTTTTAGCTCCGTGTCAAGTCTAAGATTATTGGCAAAACCCAAGTTCTTCAGTAGAGGCCTAGGGGAACGGTTCATCATGACACATTTCTCAAATCAACATGTAAAATGACAAACATGTTAATGAAAGCTTTGGGACGTAAGAAGCAACCCTCCTGACCTTACCAAATCAGCAACTGTAAACTTCACAACATATGCCAGGTACCTCATATATCGAAGAGGAATTTCTAGAACTCTTTGCAAACAGGCATGACAAGACTCCCCTCATGCTTTGCATTGAGAGGTGTGACCATGGTGAACATTAAGAGGAGCCTAAGGATGCAGAGCGTTCATCTCCCTTGTCTTGATTCAAACTACGTCTGTAAGAATCAGAAGCAACTTCACTAGAGCATCGATAGGAAACAAACCATTCCTGAAAAATGAAGGAACTCCTGAAGGAGTTCTCACAGGAGAGTTACCAACCTGGAAATACAGTCACTAAATAAGAAGATACTCATAGAACTAAGCACTTCCAACTTAAAAATAAAAGACAAAAATATAAACAGAGGAGAGGGATGATAGTCCGCAGCACTCTTTGAAAGGTGTGAATGCCAGATAGATAAAGGAATGGTTTCGTGTAAGATAAAGGCTTTCACTGCAAACAAAAGGTGATATTACGGTAGTGAAAATGTAAGCTGAATATCATAGTTGAAAACTAATGCTACGCAACAATTTCACAAAGGAAATAAGTTTCCTGACTGTCACACCTAAAATTAGACCAGATCAAACTTTACAAAGGATCAGCTCTTCAAACAAGTTCAGCACCCAACAGCTCCCAGCTGATCTCCTAAAAAACCAAAAAAGACAAGTCTGAAAATTCTGTCACTTTATTTACTCAGTGCTTTTAGCAGGAACTGCAGTGCAGTGACCTGGCCCAAAACATACATTATCCAACCCACATAAGACTCACTTCTCCACCCAGTGTTTTATCCTTAACACTATTAAAAAGAAAATCAAAACATTTAGTGAGTTGTGTGATAGCATTTTTTTCTTTTTTCCTGTCATGATGTTGACTAAGGTTGGTTAAGAAGAATCAAAATAAGTGTGATGGAGAAAAACAGCTGCTGCTGTTTTAGATTGGCTTTACAAAAACATGTTCAGCCTGAACATGATGATGATGAATCAGATAATTAAATAGCACTGAAAATATTATTACTATTGGAAATATCTTTTCTATCACAGCCATCCCTGTGAGTATGTATACCTGTTCTATGGTTTAAACTGATGGCAATCACCAAGATGCACCTTCACAGCAAGTTCAGATGCATCAGACATTGCCCTCGTGGCTATACACACAGAGGCAAAGGGACACAGAATGGAATATTATTACAGCCAACATGTCTCAAAGGCTTCGGTAAAAATATCAGAAGGGGGTTAAACCATGAGCACTGAGTCTCACACCCAACTTTTGATAGCAGCTGACGCCACGTACCTCAGAACAAGATGCAAGGAAGACTTTTGGACCAAGGTACAGGATAGCATCCTTCTGACTTCAAATAGATAGATGGTGATTCCTGTAGTAGAAGTTCTTTTACCTCTTCCAAATGCCTCCTTTGTTTAGTATTTTCTCTTGCCAGTACACAATCTAGTCATACCTGTAATATCCCAGTTTATCTTTAATTCTGTTAAGACTTCACTGACAGCTTTTGAGGAAGTGAATTTCATAGGTGAATAGAATACAAAAGGGGAAAAAAAAAATACTGCCTTTACACAGGTTTTACCATATTTGTTATAATGGCTCCCTTCTTCAAAAATTCTGCCGGCCTACCCACCCACAGCCATATTCCACCAAAGAAAAATCTTTCCTGTGGTGGGGTAAACCCTCTCTGAGTAGATCCTGGAGGTGATTCAGCAGTCAGCTGTTAGGCTGCCACATCTCATCTACCTGGTGTAATGATAAGCCTATGAAAAGAAGAAATCAGGCTGTGATACTCATTTTGGGGGCCTTTTGACCTTGGAAGAAGCTGGAACTGAGCAGTTTCTGAATTCACCGTGCTTTTTTGAGGGAGATTTTTTCCAAAGAGAGGGAAGCATGGTATTTTCATCTATAGCCAACCCTGTGATGCTGGACCATGAAAAGGTTGTAACAGCTTGCTACTTTGCATCTATTAGGAGTACCTTTATCACACACACACTAATGAAAAAGAAAAAAGAAAAAGCAGAAAGGCTGGGCATTCTTCAGATAAACAGTTAGCCATTTCAAATAACAAACCAAAGAAACAATTAAAAGGCTTTGGCAATAAAAGCTTAACAGATGATGCACTGACAAACCGCTACAATTTCAAAACATATTTTCAGCTAATACGGTTAGCATAATGTACTCCACAAGCATTAATGTATTATCAAGGTGGCTGTAAATCACTTTATCAATTATTGAACTGCAATAAAATATTTATAAATGGTCCCTTAACATCAAATGCAACTGTGATACTTTTAAACCATGGCAAATGTAAGGGAATGTGTTTATCTTTTCATTAACAGAAACTTGTGGAGTGTTAATAAATGGCTTTGCCTTAACTCATGCTTCACTTGCTTTGCATCTTCAGTAGTTCTGGCTTAATGGAAAAACACAACTGAACAGTGACTCCCTTTTGCCATAGTCTGTGCAATAAAACAACCCATTCATTAAAGCAAATGGACATTGCTGTGAATTAGAGCCATCATGGGTCTACCTAGTTTAAGAGGTTCCCTCCACAAAGGCTACTGGGACTGAATACATGGGGTAAAATTGTCAGTTGATCTTCTATGAACTCTTTTTGGACTTAATACACTAAGAATTGGTTTGAAATTATTGCATTTTTCATTTAATTTTGTGGCAATCGGCAGAACACATAACATTTTCAATTAAATGTGTACTTTAGAAATACTCAGTTTCAGCTAAATCAAAAGTTCCCAGAAAAGCAAGAAGTTCGGCGAATACCACCCTGAAAAGCCTGAGGAGGTCTAGGGTGCTTCCCTCAGCCCACCTGATCCACTACCTGACAAAAAAAACCCCAAGAGTACAAAGTACCCAGGGTAAAATCTGGACTTTCATTCCAAAAAGGGAAGTTTGGCCATAAGTCTGTCACACAAAAAAACTTTTCAAAGGTTCTGCTTAAATTCCAGTGAAAAAGAAAATCATTGTTGAAGTCTCAAGAGTCAGCACCACTGTCCATCTACAGTAAAAACGATTATCAAGTGAAAATGATAATAGTAACAGTTAATCAGGTGTCTCCTGAGTCCCTGAATGGAGATCACATGCTTGCTTTTTAATGTTACAAGGTTAAGTTTTGAGGATATTCTTTCACAGCAAAATTGGAAGAAAGTAGTCAGGCTATTATTATATCACCCTTGATGCTGCTGATAACAGGACAAAAGTGAACTAAGTTACTGAGTGGTATTCTTCTATGCAAGAAATTACTAACTGCATTTTTTAGTAGGAATCTGCTGGTGTTTTCAGCACAGGGGGCATGACAGGGCTTTACTCATCCTGCTTTTAGGCCAAGAAATCTATTTTGGTTCATAAAGAGGGTATGCAAGGAAAGAGGACTCGACTGCCAAGTGATACAGCAGGTAACAAGACCCGTTATACGGATGCAGGTCTGACAAACACCCACAGTCACTGACAGACTGCACCAAAGCATACAGCCAGATGCACAAATTCTTCCTTCAAGGCCTTTGGACAAAATTCAGATACTCATTGTAAGACCACGCTGTCAGAAAAGGAGTTGCTAAGAACTACCTTTGCTGCTGTCTCTACAGCCACAAAACTGCACTGTCAGAGTGATTCTGAACTTCAAACCATCTAATGACACTCTGATTGCACAGTCCAAACATCATCTAGAAACACTGAAGTGCTGCAGAGAGCATCGTTATACTTCATAGAATAAATTGCTAAATATGGGTATACTTGATGGGGTAAAAACACTACACTGGAAAAGTCTGCGTTAAACAACTCCTGCCCTCCCAAATACTAGGTGAAAAACATAGCCCTATCTCACAAGCCAGTCTCAGGAAACTCTCTGAAACATAGGGCAAATGCTGTCACTAAGTCATGTCCATTTGGCTGGTCAAAATCAGAGATCAGTAATTCTGCTAAGTGCTGGTAGAAATTTTCAATATTTTCTTCAAAGAAGAAAACCACAGTTGATATGAAAAGACATATCTGAGGTTGATCTCAATCTACTTCTCTGTTGCAGAGAAATGCTGCTTTGGAGCTACTGACAGCCAGATGCTTACAATGCATTGTACCAGTAGCCACATCTCAGTGCCTGCCAACTAGGCTTCAGCTAAGGAAGGGACACAACAGAAGACATAGCAGCATGAAGGAAAGCTCCTCTGGAAGAGAACAGGAGGCTGTCAGCAGTCTCCAAACCAGCCGACACAAAGTGTTGAGGACCTGCATATGTCCCACAACCACAGTAGCCCACAAGTACAACTGAGACCCTACCTCCAACACAGGTCTGTCAACTGCTTCTTTTCTGAAGGCCTTCCCCGGTTCATCTTACCATGATCTACTTGAGGAAAAGCCTTGTGGTGGGTGGGATGAGACCCTGCTGACAGCACTGTCACTGTAAGCTCTCTCCTTCAGGAACAGCAGCAGCATATCTCAAAGCCTGCAGGAGACAAGCACTTGGATGAAGGGCAGCCTGTTCATGCCCAACCAGAACAGCATAATCCTGGCAGGATCCCCTGGACCATTTTGCCTGTCAGCTTCTGGAAGGGTGTCCCGTCAACTGGGTATATCTTGCATCTGGAAGTGCACAGACCTTATAAGTAGATCAAACCTCCCAGTATTTTGTCCTCTGGAAAGGTTTCTCTTAATCTTTTCCATTTAAATCTCCAGCCAAAGATACAGAATCACATTTTTAAGGGAGATAAGGGAAGAATAGAAAATACGTTTATGGTCACTTCATTTGGTCTCTTGAATACTTGGGTTGACCTTCATTTTTGATTTTCCTTCATTTTTCGATGCTGGACAGCATGTTTTTCAGAACACCCCCCTCATCCTGATCAAATTATGTGGGTGACAGAGAACTAACCATGTTCCTAGGTAAGTTATTGCACTAGTTAGGTACCTTTGCACATAACATTTCTAACTGTATTTAGCTTTGGTGGCCAGCCACTGAACTATCTTATTTAGATAGCATTTTCATAACATGCAGTAATGAATTAACTGTGCTTCCACTGAAATTAATCCTGAGCCGGTAAGACTACACAGCTGGGTCCCTCACACACACGTGGTACAGGTACACATCGTAAGTTACACACTCCCCAACACTGTGCTGACTGCTTTACTGCATGCAAAGAGTACCAGCTTAAAGAGACTTTTTAGTTCACCATGAAAAGTACTTCAAGTTTCGTAGCTTCTCTTTACAATATAAAAAAATACACAACCATGACAAATTTAGCAAAAGCTAGTGGTGGCTGGATCTGTTGTTGCCCCTCCTCACAGAAAACGCTGCTTCCAGAAATTATTAGGCTGTCTACGGAGATGCTCCACAGCGGTTTGCAGCCCAGTGTACTATGGTAGACCAGTATCAGTGTTGATTTGCTATAATTCACCAAATGGTAAAATCCAGCCTCTTCAGATAGCTTCACAAGAGCTGCAGCTTCTCTGCGGTGGCACAGCAACCTCAAGGTGAGAGGCATAATAGCCAGGGACAGCAAGACAAGTATAATACCTATACATTGCAAGTCCAGATGTGTCCTGCCACTCTGCATAACAACTTTCATTCAAGCAACCTGACAGCTGAACAGTTCTAAAACCAGGCCAATTCAGCCACGTACAATGCCTGCCCGGTTGCAATAAATGGGCTGAAGACATTGAAACGTCAGTGTCGTTCTGCACATGAAAGATCTACAGCTAAAACAGGAGCTTCCAAGACACATCTTCAGTTACTGCTGTCTCCCTTGTCATTGTTTGCCCTGGTAAACACAGGGTGTTTGGGAGAAGGGCTGATACACATCAGAGTCAATGGCACGCTGATCGTAAGCCCCAGTAAGAGCGTGACCCACCCCATAATCTTTTGATAGCTAACTTGCCATTCTGGTGCCTTCAGGTTTGTTGTGAAAGAGACAGGATGGGCAGGGAGCATACTGCCTATCACTACAAGGCCAGCGTCCATGTAGGTTTTATCTTGCAACAAGAAGGAGATTCCCTTTAGAAGCTGAAGAGCTGGAAAATGACTACTTTTGCAATTCATCTCCTTTTTATTTATTTTTTTAATTAAGTCTCTGGTCTGAGATCCACTTCTTTTTATTTTTGAGTATTATTGTTTCACTAGCATTGCAAAAGTAACTGTCTGCAGTTTCCTAAGTGGAACAGAGGGTTCTTTTATTTTCCTTTAGCCACTTCTGCAACCTTTGTTAAAGAACTCATTACAGAAACACTTTGGAATGAATGATGGCGCCTAATGCTATTCCTCTTATAGCAGCAATACACAAGTGGGACTATTTTACTTCAACTGTAGAACACCCCTGCCACAAAGTTATGCTAACTTAGGCTGCACTCCTCTTCCCTAGTTGTTACAATGACACTTAAAATGCAGATCTCATATAGACCCAGCAATGATCTGGGGTTTACCTAACGATAACTACATGATAGTTATGCTACACAGTGAATATTTTGCATCCTTTACATTGCAGAACGGTCTGTACCTCACTAGACAATAATTAAGTTGGAAAAGCAGTCTTGTGTACTTAATGAAAGTATTGGGGTGGAGAAAAAAAACTCATCAAGCTCGGTATTAAAATGATCCCAGACTAATGGCTTTTCATTTTCTGGTTTTACTTTTACTTTTTTTCTAACAGCTAAAACCAGACATTTTATTTTTACTGAAAATATTTTTTGAAAATTAAAGAATCATTGCCTTGCCTCAGAGGCCTGAAATTTAGAGAAAAATGCAAACAAAACGGATAAGTTTAAGAAGAAGTTCTTTGGAAACCATTGGTATTTTAAACCAGTTTTAATTCACAACTTGGGAGGCGGTACCATGGTCACCCTATGTTCTCTGTAAGACCTGTTCAAAGACGTTCTGAAATAGAGAACTACTAATGAGGGAGGCAAGAGGCACTGCAACCAAGTAAAAGGGTTCTGCTGTACCCAAACCGATCCTGGTACAGTGATGCTTAAATCCAGTGTTTCAGCTAAAAAATTAACATGCTGTTGGAAGCAAATCGTTCCACTTCCTAAACAATATACATTTCTAAAAGACAAAACATACTTCCCATACTTTAAATATCTCAGTAACTTTTTAAGTCCGTAAACACAAAGCTTTTTAGAATTCCAGTATCAAAGGCATGCTCTTCTTACTCAGACCAATCCCATTTATTGTCTGCAAGTATTGCCATAAGTCTAGACTAACTGCCCTAAGTCAGGAACTCACCATGCCATCTTTATAAGCCTTGGGTTGAAAAGACTGTACGAGCCTTAAAAAAGGAAATCTCATAATATTTACAAGTTACTACATAATGTGAAAGAAGCTTTAATTTCTCAACCTTCATTCCAGCCTTTCCCAGAATACCATTATCTCCTCATTAACAAGTTTTTATCCAGTTCATCTCACCTTCTTCCCTTGATACACACACTCCTCCTTCATTAGGTATCTGCCTGCTTTTATGTTTTACAATATAAGGACCCAAAAAAACTACTTCACAGAGCGACAGAAAAAGTACTTCCGTGAACAAACAAACAAAAATAGGTACCTATACCATCCCAACGTCCCATACAAATAACAAGAGGCTGTCCACTTTGAGTGTTAACCAACCTAAATCTCTCCACCCTGAGTCTTATTTATTTTATATTTTACTATCACTCACATACATGTATGACATCGCATTCATTAAAAACACAACGTGACTGTTGTTGTTTGGCATATAATAGCACAGTGACAGTATAGATCAGTTGTTCAAATATTTAGAACCTGAGATGGAATGGAAACAGCTATCTCATTAAACCCAAGCTAGAAAAATTGTTGTGTGTCTTCTATTTTCCACCCACTGCTGAAGACATCATTGCAAAGTTGGGATGATATCTCAGTTCTCCTGTTTTGACACAGTTTAGATCTGTATTTCTGCTCAGTTGTAATCCTCCTATCCGAGAGGAAATGGCATCTTTATGCATTTTGAAGGAAAGTTCTGATCTCTATCCAGATTACAACACACCTCAAACACTCACCTATGCAATCACCACAATAGGAATGGACAGAATGGACTGGAAACAAGCACATGCTTCATATCTGTGGTATCACAGTCAGCACCAGTGGTCTGGTGCTTCATGGATCTAACAAAATGGCTCCAGGATATTTCCTTCCCCAAAAGCAAAACCAGGATCAGCAAACTCCACCATTGCACTCATACCCAATAGCTGGTGCTATCTTGGGACAAAGAGATGGAGCACATGAAGTTGTTAACCACATTAACAGCACAACATGTAACAACAAGCCATGTTCTTACATTCTGTGTGAACCTTTCTGCTGTCAAAGACTCTAGATTCATCTGCATAATGCTCCATGTACCTCAGTCTGTAGAAATGAAGCACTTAGCTAGATTCACTAGTGATGCATACATAAAAAGAGCACATTCAAAATATTCACTCTTTCTTGTGGGTCACACAAGGTATTCATGTCCAAGCTCCCCTACTGTCCCTAAGCTGACTGGCCCCTAGACCCTTCCTGATTCTCTGAAATGCCAAGCAAGTTCTTTTATAAGCCTGGCTTTATGCTATGAACTATCACCAGAATTTTGAAATCAGAGAAGCTATAACATAAGTAAATGTACACTGAAAGTCTTATATTAAAATACTTTATTAAAAAAAGCCTCCTAGTACATTACAAAAGCTTCAGCTCTCATGAAGATTGTTCCAAGTTCTTCAAGACTCGCCTCAGCAATGCCGCCACTCTAATGGGTTAGATGTGTTCCAAATACACAATGTGTAATTGTCAACAATCAAAATAGTTATTAAATTGGCTCATGAAGAAAGGAGCTTTGAGAACATGCAGCTTTGGTTTACTGTTAAAAACAGGTCTGCACGAATACAGAATTCTTCATAGAAAACAGCATGCTACTGGAAGAGAAGCAAACAGCTGACACACCATGAGGAATCATACCCCATTTTCCCTGCTTGGTTTGTCTCACAGCTGGAGAGAAGTCTTGTGCAATAAAGATAATTGCCCACCAGCAAAGAATTAAGACATATACAGGCAGCCTCCACTCGCCCTAAACAAATAACTGTTGACTTCCCTTTCTCTCACCATGCAAAACCAGAACATAATTTGGAGATTCATTTGTGAGTTCAAAGAAGGTGCCAGAGAAAGAGAGAAGGCGGGACTGGATGGAAACCCATGGACATATTAATGTATTAACCTTTCAAAACTCAAGCTGCTTTTGTTTTTAAAAAGCTGTGAACTCTGAACACAGCTTATTAGAAGTAAAGCAGTGCCAGCTCAAGTGGAAGCAAATTTACCCTGTGGTCATTTCAGAGTAATTTTCTCATACTCTAAAATAAACAGTGTGCTTCTACGTGCTCACCTGCAACACCACAACCTGCCCCAGCCTAAGGCACAGTGTCACTTAGGAATGCACAGACTTGGAAATACACAGCTCAGCTTCGGGCAGCGGGGACCGAGGAATCTGTGCATCTTAGGCCTGAGATTCTATTAGAGGTTACAAAAGGTAAGTCCAAGGAAAGGTCTTTAGAATAGAACCCAGGAAAAAATGATATTTTTTTCATTTTTTGAAGGGGGGAAAAAGGGGGNGGGGCGGAGAGGGGGAGAAAAGGGGGGAAAAAAAATCCTCTCCCATAAAAGTCGTGTAGACAATTTTTAAGTATTTCAATAAATGCTCATTGCCATATGGCCATTGTCACTGTCTGAGTTTGTTCTTAACATTTGGATTGAGAGCAGCCCTGAGGAGAAGGATTTGGGGATGTTGGCAGATGAGAAGCTCAACATGAGCCAGCAATGTGCACTCGCAGCCCAGAAAGCCAACTGCATCCTGGGCCACATCAAAAGAAGTGTGGCCAGCAGGTTGAGGGAAGTGTTTCTGCCCCTCTACTCCGCTCTCACGAGACCCCACCTGCAGTACTGTGTCCAGATCTGGAGCCCTCAGCACAAGAAGGACATCGACCTGTTAGAGAGGGTCCAGAGGAGGGCCACGATGACGGTCAGAGGGCTGGAGCACCTCTCCTAAGAAGACAGACGGAGAGAGTTGGGGTTGTTCAGCCTGGAGAAGAGAAGACTTAGGGGAAGACATTATAGTGGCCTTTCAGCATATAAAGGGGGCCTATAAGAAAGCTGGCAAGGGACTTTTTACAAGGGCATATAGTGATAGGATGAGAGGTAATAGGTTTAATCTCAAAGAGGATAGATTTAGATTAGATATTAGGAAGAAATTTTTCACTGAGGGTGGTGAGACACTGGAACAGGTTGCCCAGGGAAGTTGTGGATGCCCCATCCCTGGAAGTGTTCAAGACCGGGCTGATTGGGGCTTTGAGCAGCCTGGTCTGGTGGGAGGTGTCCCTGCCCATGGCAGGGGGGGTGGAACTAGATGATCTTTAAGATCCCTTCCAACTCAAACCATTCTATGATTTAGCCTGCTCCAATCAGGCAAAGGACATAAATATAGACAACAGAGAAAGAAGATAAACATCTGGCCTCCCTCTTTAGGACTTTTTTACTCAGGAGACATAGCCATTTCTTACGCTGCGAGACCTTTGTGATCTGAGCTTTAGAGTGTTATTTCTTTTTTCTAGCTACATGTTCCTTATCACCAGAGAATGTGAGCACTCTACAGTCGCTAAAGCAGATATAGTCCCAATACTCTTTTAAAGCCGAGAATTATAAATATCCTTCTAGAGTAATTGCCACATTGTATGTTTCATTGCAGCAGGAGAACCCACCTCACTCAAGATCACCTCCAGGGAAAGTAAAGACTGCCTTGCTGTCAAGCATGAATAATATCTGTGCTTTGCAAAATACTTCAATGCTGCTATTCCTAAGCCTGTGTAAATCTCTAGGCCTCTTCCCTGGAGATGTAGATCTTACCCCATACATCAGGATCTAAAGGCTTTGGCTTTGCACTGGCTCCTTCCACCTTCCTTTCCAAGAAGGGTTTGAAATGCAAATGAAATGCAATCCTCTGTCCACCACGTTGACCACCACAGCAGTAGTACAGAATCCCTTTTAAATCTATTTAGTGTAAAAGGCTGATAAAGTAGTATGATTTCTCCTGGTTTATGGGGTGGTGCAACACAGAAGAACACGAACTTAAGAGACACCCTGAGCTCCCATGGAATGAAACTAACTCCTCATTGGAGCTATACCAAGGCACCCAGTGTCACACACTCTCCTAAGCCACTTGCCCAAAATCACTTAAGACAAATGCACTGGCCATAAGTACAGTTCCAGACCTCCCAGGCTGCCACTCCTGTCTGGAGATGCAAAAGCATGAGATGGAAGCATTCTCTCCAGGAGCCATCATCTTTTGTGCAGGTCTGGTCTCCCAGGCAGTTTAGAGCGTCTCTATAATGTAGACAAAGCTGATCAGGTCACCCAGGCTTTGGTGCAAATCCTGTAATGCGGCACAGGGATGCCAGTATGTTTTCTTAAGGCTGCTTAAGAAATGGAGACTGTAATCAATTATCATCACCTCTGGAAACGAGGCTGATACAGAAAGCGAAAGAAAACTGCTAGAAAAGCACAAAAATCCCCACTATACTGTGGGGATCTTTGAAAGAAGTTTTATTAGAACATTTTTTTTTTTTAACTCACACAACAACACTGAAATTCCAGAAACTACTTCTTTAAAGACAAGCTGACAAACTTCGATAGAAGATTAGTTTAAATATTCAGAAGGAAGGATACTTACAAGGAACCAAAACCAAACCAGCAACTTCCCACAGCAAGATGGGGATAAAAGAAAGGGCTACAGGCAACTGGGTATTGCTAAGGCATAAAGAAAATTTCCTGCGACATCTTTGAGCTACACTCCCAAGAAAAAAAAACAAAACAATCCCAAGAGAAACCATCTTTAAATTCTTTCAAAGTGTACACAAGAAAGCAAAAAAAGCTTAATCAAGGAAGGAAAAATGCCAAGAATTATTCCATTCCAAGGACTAGACCCCAGGTACTCACCCTCTTTCTAGTATAGTATTTCTTTCTTCTTGTTGTGGTTAAGAAAAAGTGGAGCTTAATTTGAAAAAAAAAAAAAAAAAAAACCAAAACAAAACAAAAAAACACAAACCAGCCCTCCAGAGATTTCATTTCACTTGCAAAGCTCTCTTTAAACTGGCCTATGATCTCACAGCAAGTTTATTTTAATGCACGTTCAAAATGCAGAACTTGTGATGATGCAAAGGTATTTATTTCTGAATGGTTTCCAGAACTGTTTTGCAGTGAAAACAAATAACGAACAAGGAAAAAAAAAATAATCCAATTGTTCTGCTACAATCCATGAGCTAGATTCTCATTTAAGGCAAACAGACACAAATTTACCAAGGCAGTGGAGCTGAACCCACTTACACTGCCTGATAACTCAGTTCCTTACATACACCTTAACCATGTGCAATTTAAAAACGCATGCTTCAAAGTGGCACTTAGGAGGAAACACGTTTCTGTGGTAAAGTCAGATTTGCCAAGGCAGAAATATTCCTGACGAACACTCCTTTGAAAGAGGTTCTGAGGACTCCCACATGATGCCAAGGATGCAAGCTGACATTTATAAATTAGGCCAACCCTTTTCCTGAAGCATAAATGTCACAGGGAATCAAGGAAATCAGGGCATTAGGAAGTTGGGTTTATAGATTTTTAAGCACCAAGGGTTACAGATGCTACTGAACAGAAATAATTGCACGAAAGGAATTCTATGGGGAAAACACAGAAAACTCTGCAATCAGATCCACGAAATTCCCTTGTACAAGTTGAACTGGGGAAATTGTACCAGGACAGTAGGCTGCAGCAAGTACAAGATGAAACGACACAGCTTTGTCCTCTGGCTGGTGAAGGCAGGACACTGGGCTGCACTTGTTGTGGCCTAAGCACGTAAGTGCCACAGCCCAATGAGGAGCCTAAATCTTTAATGACTGACCCAATTGGCTGCAGCTGGGGGCAATTTTTTTTCCTGAATTTTTGGAAAGCAGCAGACTGTAAGTAACTCTGGTCTCTGTTCTGCGCTGTCAAACAAAGCCTCCTGTGATGCCTTGCTCAGTAATGTTAACATCCATTTTGGAGGCAAATCTAGTGTTTATTTTATCTGCAGTGCCAACACACCTGTCTTGCAAAGTAATCTTCGTACTGATCTAGCTGAGCTCAGCACTATGGACCACAATGCCTCAGGATGATCAACAAGCAGAAAATCAGACAGATGTGTCATGTTTGATGAAAAGAAAAATCTTTTAAAAAAAATTTTGAAATTTCTTGATAATAAGTACCCTATTTTTACTGCTCTTCAATGGCCATTGGGCACTTAATTCCCTTAGGTTCCTTGAAAAACTTCAGCACACGTTGCTTTAACCACATCAATTGGCATATCGCGCCCTAACGTTGTAGCTCTGCTGAAATCCTTATTCTATTATTACTTTGAAGAGCGAAAAGCACCATGATTTCAACTGGGCAAAACAGAAAGTGTAGGCCTGCAGAAACCAGCAATTCCTCCCTGCTAGCAGCAAAACTCTCTGAACTGAAAGTTCTTCAACAAACTGCAAAACCTGGTGGGAAGAGAGGGTGACTGTGTGTGGTTAGCCCAGACTGATCCTGCACCATCATCCCTCCTTCGCTGAATAAACACAAT
Organism: Dromas ardeola; assembly: GCA_013398915.1. Lineage (NCBI taxonomy): Eukaryota > Metazoa > Chordata > Aves > Charadriiformes > Dromadidae > Dromas > Dromas ardeola. Next base: position 50,448 of record VYZM01022376.1, on the reverse strand, counting down.
CGGACCCTTCACAGCTCTTTAGCTTCACCAGACCAGAGTAACTAAAACCTAGAAATTCACTGTGTTTTAATGCACAATGTTTCAAGAGCAAAACTATAAACACAGAACAGAGTTCCTGTATTTTGGGGTTCCCTAACAAACAAAATCTCCTTTTGGAACATCTTTCCACAGGGAGAAGAAAGTTACAATACACATCAGCAAAACCTGCAAAACTGAGAAACAAACGTTCCTTGTTCACTGTAGTAAGAAACAGGATTAATCTGTTTTAACTCATAGTGTCAAAAGGGAAAATTCATAATTCATAAATTCTCAAAGATGATCATCTCACGATGGCTGTTAGCTTACAGATGACAAGCCTTATTGCTCAAAACCTTTCTGAAACAAGACATTAAGTTGATATTTAGATCCAAATCTGTCCTGTTTTGCATGCACTGTTTTATACATTAAATAACTAGATTTGCTGCCAGTCTTCTCCCAAGGATGCTCTTTGCTCTTCACAGAATGTTGCGCCTTTCTTTTTATATAAATACCATGTAATTTTTATTTACTTCTGTTCTCACAGACGTTCTGTTCTTGGTTAGAGCTGCTATGCTATATACACCCAAGTCTCTCCTGTTAGATCAATCAATATTTTATTTACAAGGAAAATGCCTTATTTATATTGTGGCAGAAGAAACATGTTTGCTGAAAGATTGGTGCTTAAATAAAATGTTGAAGGAACTGCCTGAATAGGAAATTTTTCTCTAAAGAACACTGTCCCATGTAGAGTGCAACTGGTAGTTCGAGGTAACAACAACAACAAAAAAATTAACTGGGAAAGCATTACATCACGTTATAACGTCTGCTTTAGGGGCCTCACAGACAGCAGCCTGTATCAGCAGCAGTGAAATCCGGCTACTCTAACCACAGTGAAACAACCAGCATGAAGAGTGACCTTGGCATTTTCTCTACAGCTATGCAGGAAACAGTTTACCTACCTTGGGACCCTCTTAAATTTAGGGATCTCCCATCCTTTATCTGGACGGCATGGATATTTTTGAAAGGGTGTTTTTTTTTGGGGAAAAATGGTTTTTGCAAGAAGGTGTTATTGATGGCAAATGGGAGGGGGGAAGATCAAGGTAGAAAAGTAGAGGAAGAAAATAAAAGGGAAAAAGAAAGGGGGAACAGAGCTATTTCCCAGAGCAGCAGGTAGCTCAGCTGATGACACAGTCCCTTTCATAAGGCAGTAGGAAATCTCCTATGAATTATGTTCTATGACAGCACATAACTTCGCTTCCCACACCCCACACAATTACCTTACTTCTATTGGCCCTCCTGAAGACTCACTAGTTTTGGCTTGAAACTATATTCAGAGCTTGAGAAAACTTTCACATTTAATCTATTTTGAAAACTGGTACCTTCTGGTTTCAATTCAAAACCATCCCATCAGAAAATTCCCAATCAGTTGCAATTCTACTACCTGATGGTCCTGGGAAGACATGATGTAGGTATTACTAAGATCAGTTCTGTGAGTTTAAAGAGTCCTCTTACTGCCTGCTTTCTTCTTCCCATAAAGGTCCTCTGACTGCAATCAGTTTACCTCCAAATCTTTTTTCTAAGCTGAACAGATGGAGTTCTTTAAATCTCTCACCACCATGCGTTTTCTCCAGCCCTCAGGCCATTTTTTGTGGTTGTTTCCTGCATCTTCTCCAAATTTTCACCAAATGTATTTAAGTACCTAAATAAGAACTTAAACTCCTACCTTCTAGGAGTGTCTTACAGGAGAAACTCAACAAGGTCCATCTTCAGGTATTATAATTAATGAAGAACTTTACATAATGTACAGTACAAATTAAGCCTTCCAACATGTACTGCACTGCAGTGCACATCTCACCCTACTGATGCACGTCTTCACATTTTCCAACATTTACTCACTGTGTTTTATTAGCTTGCACAGGAGGAGGTCTTGACAATGCTTTTCAGACACAGCTTTGAGTAATGTGAATGCTTTACATTCTGAAGATCCACTTCCTCCAGATTTTAACTTGTTTTTTAGTCATGTTCTATTTTTTACAAATGTAACATCTTCACAGTGGTGTTCAAAGTAAATACTGGGAGCTCCAGGTTTAAATACTTTTTCAGGCATGGTGACAAAGAACAAACTATTCTTTTTTTCTTAAACCACTACCTACCTATTCCATAGCTCTAGTTTTCACATCAGGACCAGGCTTTCTAGAAGACACACTTTCTCTAGTTGTTGGATTCTGTTTGCAAGTAACTGGATGAAAAGGATTATAACAAAATATTTGAGAAACCACAAAAGTGCTGTTGAATAGTGCCATTTTCCCTGGTGAACTAGTACAGGCAGAAACAGTTTTGGAGGCACAGGTTCGCCTGCAGACTGGGGGCAGCAGGTCAGGAAAAGGAACAGGGATGAGTATTGGTCGACAGTCGGCTGAGTATGAGCCAGCAAGGTGCCCAGGTGGCCAAGAAGGCATCCTGGCCTATATCAGGGACAGCATGGTGAGCAGGACTAGGGAAGTGATCATCCCCCTGTATTCAGCACTGGTGAGGCCTCAAACCTGAAAGGAGGTTATAGTGAGGTGGGAGTCTGTCACTTCTCCCACGTAACAGACGACAGGACAAGAAGAAATGGCCTCAAGCTGCACCAGGGGAGGTTTAGGATGGATATTAGGAAAAATTTTTTCACTGAAAGGGTTGTCAAGCATTGGAACAGGCTGTCCAGGGACGTGGTGGATTTAGCACCCCTGAAGGTATTTAAAAAATGTATAGACGGGTGCTTAGCGACATGGTTTAGTGGTGGTTTTGGCAGTGTTAGGTTAATGGTTGGACTTGATGATCTGAAAGGTCCCTTCCAACCTACACGATTCTGTGGGTTTCCTACGCTGACCATAACAGAAAAGCTCTCTGGATCCTCTGGTTGTTTTGTGTAATGGCATAAAAATCCAGCATTGTTTTCCAATGTCTCAGCTTCTCTTAGAAGGGAGTAATTAAATGAGGAATGATGTTACTGTCTACTTCATAATACATTTCCTGATATCAAGGGGCAAGGCACAATTGGATAGTGAGCTGTATTACATAGTGTGGCACCTGTGCAATTCTGTAGCCTGGTCTCCAAGAACTGACCTCTCTTTTGTTCAAGAAATCAGTAAATAATGAACAAGGAATGAGTGAAGAATGGTTTTGTTGCTGGTTTCCGCACTAAACTGAGCCAGCAGCATCTTACAGCAGGCAACTGTCAATCCCACTGGCACTGCTCACCAGATACCACCCAGAAAAGTAAGAGGAGTTTGTGGGGGTAACCTCATTTCACTTGCTAAAAATATTTGCAAAATAAGGGTTTGCAAAAATACTGCCTGGAATTTTTCATTGCTTTAGGTTCCTACTTCAGCTTCTCCACTACAAGCAATATATTTCCCTTCTTAGTGTTTTGATAAAAGACTCTAATCCTGGTGGGAGTTTCAGATTTGCCAATGGAATGGAATATTCATACAGGCAGTTCTGTTATTCCAGTTGGTCGCCCTGTCTTCACTATGTTCTGTGAATACTGTGCAAGACCTTGGGAAGTAATGTAACAGTGGCTTGTCTGTGGAAGCAGTAATCTCATTACAAATTCTGATCATTAGGGTGCCAAATATTTTTTAAGTAATTTTGAACGAACCCTGTGCCCACAGGTAAAGTCAGTGCTACTCAGTAGAACGTATATTTTGCAAGAATCATAGAATGCGTTTGGTTGGAAGGCACCTTTAAAGGTCATCTAGTCCAACCCCCCTGCAGTCAGCAGGGACATCTTCAACTAGGTCAGGTTGCTCAGAGCCTCATCAAGCCTGGCCTTGAATGTCTCCAGGGATGGGGCCTCCACCACCACTCTGGGCAACCTGTTCCAGTGTCTCACCACCCTCATTGTAAAGAACTTCATTCTAATGTCTAATCTAAACCTGCCCTGTTCTAGTCTAAAACCATTGCCCCTCGTCCTATCACTACATGCCCTTGCAAACAGCCCCTCCCCAGCTTTCTTATAGGCCCCTTTCAGGTACTGGAAGGCTGCTATAAGGTCTCCCTGGAGCCTTCTCTTCTCCAGGCTGAACAACCCCAACTCTCTCAGCCTGTCTTCATAGGAGAGGTGCTCCAGCCCTCGGATAATCTTCGTGGCCCTCCTCTGGACCCGCTCCAACAGGTCCATGTCCTTCTTGTGCTGAGGGCTCCAGAGCTGGACGCAGTACTCCAGCTGGGGTCTCACCAGAGCAGAGTAGAGGGGGAGAATCACCTCTCAATCTGCTGGCCACGGTTCTTTTGATGCAGCCCAGGATGCAATTGGCCTTCTGGGCTGCAAGCGCACATTGTTGGCTCACGTCCAGCTTTTCATCTGCCAGTACCCCCAAGTCCATTTCCACAGGGCTGCTCTCTATCACATCATCCCCCAGCCTGTATTGATAACGAGGATTGTTCTGACCCAAGTATAAGACCTTGCACTTGGCCTTGTTGAACTTCATGAGGTTTGCTCGGGCCCACCTCTCTAGCTCGTCCAGGTCCCTCTGGATGACATCCCGTCCTTCTGGCCTGTCGACCGCACCACTCAGCTTAGTGTCATCAGCAAACTTGCTGAGGGTGCACTTGATCCCACTGTCTATATCATTGATGAAGATATTGAACAGCAGCGGTCCCAGTACAGATCCCTGAGGGACACCACTCATCAGCCCTCTCCAACTGGACATCGAGCCATTGACTAACACCCTCTGGATGCGACCATCCAGCCAGTTCCTTATCCACCGAACAGTCCACCCATCAAATCCGTATCTCTCCAACTTACAGAGAAGGATGTTGTGGGGGACCGTGTCAAAGGCCTTGCAGAAGTCCAGATAGATGATATCCATATCTCTCCCCTTGTCCACTCACGCAGTCACTCCATTGTAGAAAGACACCAGGTTGGTCAGGCAGGACTTTTCCCTGGTGAAGCCATGCTGGCTGTCTCGAATTACCTCTCTGTCTTCCACGTGACAGCCTGACTGACAACAGAGAGAGTGACTAGGACTTGGGAGGGAAGGGCACAGGACTCTGCAACATGGTGCACAGGCAGCCAGCAGAGCACAAGGAATTGTTTTTGTAAGCAGCCGGTGAAGAGGTCACGTGAAAAGAAAGAACACTCAGACCTGGCCTTGTCCCATATAACTTCAGATGCTTAGTTAAAACCACTTAAATGAGAATCAACGCAGAGAAAGAGGGGAAAAAAGGTGTGCTGAATTACCCTCTGGAGGGGCCAGAGATTTTATTTTTCATGTCCTGTTTCTCTCTGTTAATAGAAGGATGAGAAGAGCAATCCAGAAGCGCTCCCACTGCTAGCTAAAGCACTCCCAGTTAAGTATGCAGCAATGAATGGGATAAGCCTCAGCTCACTACCAGATCCTCCACGGGCACCCCAGTAAGAGATAATGCACTGCTACAAATCTGGCTACCTCAAAGCATCTCCATCAAATTTACCACATAGGCACAGAGGACTTAAGCAGCAGGGTCTATGTAGCTCAAAAGCATCAGCCTTAGAGCTCAGGGGAAAAATAAAGGATCAAGATATTTGTGGAAAAACGTTCTTAGACTAACCTCAGTATATGATGGAGGCCCAACGTATTTTTCTTTTCTGCAACTCAGGAGCTGAGACTCAGGGAAGGAGTCTATTAAGACAATTCCTTCTCGTTTTCTCCACTGCTGCAGTAAACGGCTGTGAAAAATTAAGCACAAATGGTAAGTTCCTCTTCAGGGCTTACTCTGTGGAAGGCCATATCTCCTTATGAAAAAGGAGCTTCTCTTTGAGATCTGCAGCCAGAACTGTTAACATCTTTTTCTCTCATTCACAAGATAAAGAGCTCTGTAACCTTTAAATGGGTTGCAAATGGACTTCACTGTTTACGCCGTATCTTTATGCCTGAAGGAGAACTAAGGCCACAGCATCACGGTGAAATGACCTTTAAAATCATCTTATGCTGCAGCAGAAATAGGCATGATGCCCCAGGGCAAAGCTGAGAATTTTCTGGCTCAACCTCTAAGAGTTCACTGTGGCAGAGGGAATAGAGGGGAAAAAAGAATCTAGAAATCTGTGGGGAAGCTGGGACAAACAATTGATCTGGCAGGATGTTTGAGGTGGACTTCCCACCACAATACAAAAAAAAAAAAAAAAATTGAGGGAAATATTTTGAGTGGGCTTGTGTTGGGAGTATAAATTCCTTCACAGAAGGTGAAGAAACTTCAGACAACCGTCAAGGTATTTTCCAGAGAGAGGCAAAACCAGGGATTTAAAAATGCCTCAAGCTGAGGAAGGACTGGCTAGGTCTCCCAGTCACCTAGCAAGTGCTATGCATGTGAAACCCTGAGGGGAATTAGAAAGAATCTAGGAGGGCTAAGTGTGAAGCAACAACAGTTACTTGAACTGAGTCAGTCCTGCACATGAGTCCCAGCTATACTTCCCTGAAGGCCTTAGGGGAAATGAAAGCCAGTACTTGAAAGAGGCAACACCTTTGGTGCTTGCATACAGCTGGCAGCTTTTTCTAATTACATTTTTGGGCTCCTGAATTTCTGTGAGTTTTGCTGTCAGCGTCTAAACATATTAGGAGGCTATTTCTGTGACACAAGGCAGCTCAAGGCTCCACGAAGGACATCAGGACTTCGGAGTGCTTGGTGCAGAAATCCCGTTTCAAAATAAGGCACAAGCTCCTAAATAGCCTTGGGCAACCAGAAAGCTTTAGCCACTACGTATGTTCTCTATACTAAGTCCTCAGCAAAGGTTTCAATCAGCAAAAACCAAGGTTCAATGAAAGGTTGAACCAAAGGCCTAGCCCTTTAAACAGTTAATTTAGTGCCACGAAAGATGACATTTATTGAACTACTATTTCCGTCCAAGCAATCTTATGGTGCTTGAATCTTAATCCATTCCTCAACAGCTGATCGGAGCAAGCATAAAATAAAATGTTTGAATAAACCAGAAATATCAGTCATCAAATCTGCTGTCAAACTTTCTGGCAGCCAGCGCAACCACAATAAAGCAGAGGGTTATGTGAAAGTACACTGGAAATTTGCTGCAGCCAAGCCAGTTGTAAGCAGTCTTCTCTAATAAGACTTCAGCAGGGATACGTATGCAGGGTTTTTTAACCTCACAGAGGACAGTTTCAGAGCATTATCGCAGTAAGGCAGTCTCTGTTCCTTTTCTGAATGTAAAGCCCCATTTGTAACAGGCAAGCTTACAGACTCTTAGACCATTTTCTATTGAGGATTGTCTGGTCCTTTTAGTTTCCTACTGAGATGTGATCAAACCAACAGAAGCTGTCTATAGAATCTATTTCTCCAAGTGACTGCGGGAGGGCTCCAAAAAAGATCTAATACACAACAGACATGGCAGAAAAAGAAGATCAATCACAGGAATTTAGGGGGTTCTGCTGCAGAATTCAACAGCCTCTCAACTATGGCACATCTGCATTATCTGTTATACAGATGCATTGAACACCCATCGCGTATGTTCTTTACACTCTACTTGGCATCCAGCTTTTGGGTCACTGCACGGGTTATTATTCATGCAGCCTGGACAGAAGCACAGACCCATAAAGCTGTCAGAGTGGGAGAAATTTCTAGAGATGTCTTTCTACCTCTTTCATTGAGGTAAAACAAGGTAAATTTACATCCCTTTCAGTTCCTCTTTTCTTACCACGCTCTCAAAAACTTCCAGGGGTGGCGTATTCTCATTCAGCACCATCAATGCTGTTAACAAGACAACAGCACCCAGAAGCCCAGCCCCAGAGAAGCAATATATTCTGCTAGCTTTGAGGGTAATACAAGCCAAAATGCAGTCCCTGCACCCCTACTGCTTGGGGGTGACACCATCGTGTACTGAATATGATTACCTACAGTAAAGCAGTGGATTCTCTTCTAAAAGTGAGTAGGGAGGGATTTAGTTGTGATACTGAAGACACATTCAAGAAACCTTTGCAAAAACAGCTTTACTGCTTGTTTGCAAGCACACAGGGATCTGAGCATTCCCTCATGCAGGAGTTTTGGTGGCCACAATCTCCATCCAAGTGGAACAAAAGGTAGTTAATGGCGTTAGCATTGTAAAAGGACTACAAGGCAAGGAATTTCCCAAATTCTGAGGGGTGGCTGGGAAGTCATCTGCTGTCTCTGTAGCTGCCAGAAATTAGCCCCTGTAAGTAAGACTCCATTTGCAATGGAGGGACCAGAAGCAGACAAGAGATGGGGCCAAGTATCAGGAGCCAAATACAAACTGTCCTCAGGATGTTCATTGCAGTTTACCGTCATGCTGCACAGACTTGTGCAAATCAAACTCAAGTGACCAATCCCTGTGTCTTGAGACCTAATCCAGACCCACTGAGGCTAATAGCAATGCGTGAAAGCATCTGATGAAACTAATAGTGCCAGCTAAACCCATGACAGGCAAGCATTCAGGGATAGTTGTTCAGTTAAAAGTGCCATTGCTACAACTTCCTACCCCTCCACAGCATATTCTCCCAAATCACAGCATACCAAAGCAAGCATTTCCTGCATGCAAATAATCAAATGTCCCCGCCTGTGGTAATAGTCTCGTATAAAGATAGAGCCTTGTGAGATAACCCCTGCCACTGAACAGGAAAATTTTCTTGTCTCTCTGGGACCAGCCAAGCAAATGAATGCTGTACTTGGGAACGATCTAGCAAAGCCAAATTTTCCCTTGTGCCATTTCAGTGCAAAGAAGAGTCCTGAAAAGAACCATGCCTGCACAAGAGACTGTATACTCTGGTACCAAAATGATATCATAGACCTCCCCTACTGCTAGTACAATGTGTATTCCTCCAGAACTGGAGAGGAGCCAGACCCAGCAGCAACTACCAGTCTGGACAAGCCCAGTAGAACTGCCTGACCAACATACAAAATGGCACACACCCATCTTTCTCAGCTATGCAGCAAGATAAGAAAGTAATGATCCCATTTCTGGAATGTCAACAGCAGTTATCCAATTGACACCAGTGACATATCAGAGTCTTTAATTTTAAAGGCAGTACCAACTATGCAACCCTTTTGTGTATCATTAACAACCTGGAAGCTATTAATCTACTTAATTGCAATAGTAGCTTTGTGTCTGAGGACAGGACTTTGATCGTTAGTATTCGACAAGCACAGACTTGTCAATTATTATGTTTTGGAGTTAAATGGAAGTGTTGAAAATTGATGGACAACTCTTGAGCTACCTCCTCCTTTGCCTAAGAGAGCTCTTTTTCACCATCCAATCCTAATATCCTATCTCATGTTTCTTTTCCCAGAATAGCACCCCTGTACTAATCTAGTGAGAAGTCAATATTCCAGTAATCAGTCTCAGAAATATTCTTGCCTGTCAACTGACCCACCAACCCTCAAAAAACTAAAAACCAACACCACCTAAACTAAAAACTAAAAAACAACCACCCCCCAAAAAAAACCCCAACGCCTCCCACAATATACCAACAATGGTCAGTTCAACTCTGCGATCACAAAATACACCTAGGATGAATGCAATTCAATTTTCAAGCTCCAGCTTGTATGAAAATTCATCATACATATGAACGGAGATTAAAATTCTAGTACAACGTAGATTTGTATTAATGAAGAATCAGTTAAAAAGAAAATAGTGAAGTGATCAATTGTGAGCAGTGTTTTCAGGATCAATCAGCCTTACATAAAGCTAATGCAAAAGGCCACAACAGACCAGCAATGAACACCCTGTAGCCTGTGAGGTTCATTCAGAAACATGAGGAAGCAAAAAAGAATCATAGACCAGGAAAGCCTATAAACGTACATTTTAACTCTCCGAGTAAGCAGTCTTATCAGGCGAAGGACAAGTTAGGATTTGATTTTCTGAGGAACAGCCAGTTTTCATATGGGATTGAGAAAGTTTTCACATCAAATAAGACAGGCAAAATGGAAATCTGAAGCTATACTGCAAAAGTCAGCAGTAGAACCAGGACCCAAATCTTAAGGCGATATTAACAAAAGTCCTCCCTTCTCCAGTAACCATCAGAAGACCAGAGGAGGTGGTACAACTATGATTTTTATCTTCTTTCTTTTAATGTACTGACCACCTGACTTCCAAGTTGCTTGAAAGAACCATTACTCTCTGCATTTATTATCCTTTTATTATTTTACTGCACCACACGGCTGCACACATAATTAAGGATTTAAATAATGAATAGATATTAGCATTATGTAAATCATCATAATTTTCCATTAATGGGAACTGGTGGTAACTGCCTGTGAATCACAAGCATTAGAATTCACACAGTCTTATACATTTTTAAATTTGAAGCTACATGCCTGTTATAAATTACAATCAAAATAGCTCTTTTGACTGCTCTTAGATTGTTCCCAACTCAATCTGTTGCACATCTGTTAGCAAAACTTTACGTCCAAGGACCTTAAGAGAATATGGAATATATTAGTATCTCGAATTAAGACAGCATGGAGTGCTCAAACCATGATTATCCCAACCAAAATTAAATCCTCGGAGTTAACATTATGTATGTCTATTCAAATTACATTTAGCTAAGGTCAGTTATGAAAAACAATTGCCATCTCACCACTTACTGCACTCATCCATCTTTTTTAATAAACTCATTACTGAGCTATAATTGGAGAGGTTTGCTTAGGCCAGGACCGGAAACATCGCTCTTAATTCTTCTGCACTTCTTGCTCTAACAATTTCCACTGTGGCTTGGGGCTTAATTCAGCGACACCCCAAATAATGAGTTCTACAAACAGTCAAGACAACAAAGCCTATTCTGAACAGTACACTGCACAATTTTCTTGTTCTACATAAACATGTTTTAATACAGATTTCAATGAAAGATACTGAATCAGCAGCAAAGGCTAATGGGACACCCTTCTACATCACTCTGGAGTGCTCAAGAGTAGGCGATGAGGTTCACTGCACTAACATTGCAGCTATCCATATGCCAGCTATATTAATGATGAATGAGGTCCTTAATCTACATTTCCTGTAATACAACCGCTTTTCCCAGGTCATGCAAAGAGACCGGAAAATCCAGTGCTAACAAGACTAGATTGCTGATGAAGAGAGGATTTGGAGAACAGGGTCTAGAATTATCATCTAGGCACTTAATCTCTTTGTCTCTTCAGCTTCTCCCAGCACAACAAAAAAATAGGAGCTTTTCTGTTGTGTGAGGTAGGACTGGCTACGGGGAAGACTGCTGGGAGAAGATACATGTGCATATAGACCCCATGGTGGCCACTCTAATATTAGGCTGCTCAGAGTTCCTAGGAACATTTTGTCCCCACCACATTTCCTTTAACCATCCTCCCTGTTATTCAGCCTGTTTTTCACATCAAGAACCAGGATCTGAATCTTTCCCAAAATGCACATTTCACGTACATGAGATTAAAAAATTATTTTATTAATAAATAAGTCAACAAGTAGGTCTTAGAAAACAGCAAAACACTTGAATAACCTGTGTTTTACTGAGAAATGAGACAGAAAATAAGTGGCAGCTTGGAGTGCTACAGTAAGGGTAACTCAGATGTATTGCCCATGGCACTTATTGCCTGCTAGAAGACTGATATGAAAAGAGAATTGAGATAATAAAACTACCAGTTCAACTGTGTCTGGATGTTTAGTGCCACATTTTTGGGGTCCCCCCCCCCTTTTTCTTTTTTTAATAAACCCCTCTCAAAAATACCAGGCTATGTGTGTAAAAACTTTAAACAATGAAGTTGGGATGTCTGAATATCAGAATGCCCAGATCCTACCTAGCACAGTAACTCTTCTTCCATATCGAATGGAGGAGGATGCCTACAGAAGAGAAGGGACAGGGCAATCAAAGATACATTTCCCAAATGCTTCCTCAGCCTTCAGTCGTTTTTGGTTTGGTGTACCTCCTGACTGATTCATTCTGTCGACTTAGTAACAATCAAAGGTTTTTCTTTTTTCAAATGCTTATCCACTCTCCCCAGCCCTTGCAAACTTCTTGCACCCACAACGTCCTTTGGCAAGAAATTCAAGTTCTATGCACAGCAGAAAGAACCTCCTCTTATTTGGTTTGTCTGAACTGAGGGCCTATCACCTCCATTTGATAGACCCCATTCTTCTAGCGGAAGAATCAACGAAGAGCATCTGTATCCACCCTGAAGCTAAGATTATGTAGCTCTCCTGTATATTGTGCAAATTTTTGTTTTCCAAACACATAGGTTAGTAAGCCATTCAGAATCTTGTACACAGCTCTGACTTCTGCTGTCTTTCTCTGTAACTTTCCTAGCTCCCAAAAATAATTTCTGAGACAAGGAGACAAGAAGACAAGCATTTCTCAAGATGTAGCACAATGCTATCTGTCTTGATCTTGATTTCTTTCCCCATAGTGCCCAAGTGCTCCTGCTATTGCACCGCTTCCCAGTTCTGAGTTGATGTTTTCATGCAACTATCTTTCATAGCTGCAAGACTGCTGCTTGGCAGTAACAGTTCACTCAGAGGCCATTATTGAATATATGGCACTGGATTTTCCCAGTGAATCAGTTTGCTCTTGTGTACACTGAATTTCATCTGCCGTTTTAATGCCCATTCACTCAGTTTTATAAGATCATTCTGTAGACCTTCAGTCAAGTCTTTGTCCTTGCAAACCCAAATAACTTCATACATCAGCCAGCTTTATCACTTTAATGCTCACCACCTTTTCCAAGTTGTTTACGAACATACTGAGCATCACAGGACCTAGCAGAGGGTCCAAAGACTGCTAATCTTTCCCTAAAAGAACCACGCATTTACTGATTTACCTAGCCTGCACATATATGTGCACAGACCGCATGCTAAGGATTAATCCCAAATTGACAGGGATGCAGTTGTTTTATGTGACAAAGCCCTAACACCAATATTCTGGGTAAGGTGAGAGTTTTAATTCACAGAATGGTTCAGGTTGGAAGGGACCTTAAAGATCATCAAGTTCCAACCCCTCTGCCGTGGACAGGGACACCTCCCACTAGGCCAGGCTACTCAAAGCACCATCCAGCCTGGCCTTGAACACTTCCAGGGATGGGGCATCCACAACTTCCCTGGGCAACCTGTTCCAGTGCCTCACCACCCCCACAGTAAAGAATTTCTTCCTAATATCCAGTCTAAATCTACCCTCCTTCAGTTTGAAGCCATTACCCCGTGTCCTATCATTACACTCTCTGATAAAGAGTCCCTCCCCATCTTTCCTGTAGGCCCCCTTTAGGTACTGGAAGGCTGCTATGAGGTCTCCTCAGAGCCTTCTCTTCTCCAGACTGAACAACCCCAATTCTCTCCGCCTGTCTTCATAGCATAGGTGCTCCAGCCCTCTAATCATCTTTGTGGCCCTCTGCTGGACCCATTCCAACAGGTCCATGTCCTTCTTGTGCTGAGGACTTCAGAGCTGGACGCAGTACTCCAGGTGGGGTCTCAACAGAGTGGAATAGAGGGAAAGAATCACCTCTCTCGCCCTGCTGGCCATGCTTCTTTTGAGGCAGCCCAGGATGCAGTTGGCTTTCTGGGCTGTTTCTGGGCCAATTACAGTTGCTTGAAATGTTTGTAGTTCATATTCACAGATCCTCACGCAAGGAAGGGTAGTCTGCTTGGCAAGTGGTATTTGGTGAAACTTCTTCATTGGTCTCTGCATGTTTCTGAGCGTGATCTTGAAGCACTTAGGTACAGAGATCCACTTCTGCCAGTTTCCTAAGCAGAAATAACAGTATGTGCATTGGCAATGAACCCAACCTATCCATACTATATAATAACCATTCTTCATGTAAACATTCCAGATTCATGTTCAGCAGTCTCAAATTGGGCTGGAAAATTGGAGGATCAGGTTTCGTGCACATGCACCGTAAAGCTGATCTGCATAGACGCAGTAGCCACTTCTGCGCAACTTCAAACATGCAGCAGTCGATTTAAAGCAACTGCCTGGCCTGGACTGCGCAGCATGCAGAAGTGCTAGGCAAATACCCCAAGATCTTTCCTGCACAACTTACACAAAATTTCTGGGGGAGACAGAAAAGATGTTCGCAGAAAACTAGACACACTGTAGCACTACACTAAAATGACAACCCTCCAAACTACTATATGTTAGTCCCACAAGGTCTTGTCTTTTCTCAGGTCTGGGATAGGATGCTTTAATAAAGCAGGGCAACATTTTGTAATGAAACCCATCAGAACTGACAAAACAGCACTGAACACTGTCTGAATTACATGCTTGCACAGAAAATCCTTGCCCATCAGCCCAGTAACCCAATGCTACTGCTGGTAGCATTACAAGTTGGCTTTACACCTCTGCTAGATGGACTTAACTACATGACATCAGAAAGAAATAATGCCCAGAGAAATTATCAGGTTGAGCTAACAAAAGGCAGACATTAGACATTGGATCTCAATTGAGACTGCTTCTTTTCCTGGCAGAACTCCCATACATGATGCACAACAAAACATCAAAGGGAAGTTATGCGATCGCGCTCCAAATGTTACACAGGGTTGACTGCCAATAATATGCTAATTCTAATTAGGAATATCAAAACAAACATTTACAAAAAGTCATTCAATGAGTACTCCATCAGCCCCTGCTGCTAGTTAGGCACTATAGAGTTAGACTCAAGCCTTTCCAACTCACAGTTTAGTTTGTCCTGCTTCGGTGTAATTGCCACATTAGTGACTTTCAGCACAGAAGGAAAGCAGAAAAGTTGTGATCAATAACTTTATATGTTTTTTAAAACCACCACAAGAATCTACTAACTTTTTCAAAACATAGGTAAACCACCTGAATTATTAAAAGGTATGGTTGAAGGAAAGTCTATAGTGTAGTCCATCATGTTTCCCAGATTTCACCCAGAAAGGCTTATCCCTTTTTTCTCCCTTTTGTAAACCCTTCTGGCTTTTGTCCTTAAGGGCACTGGGAGTGAGTAGCATCTGTTTAACATTTCCCTTTCCCAGCACATACATACCACTGGTGATGGTGAAACATATCTGCTCTGTCTTGATCACTTCCAAAAAGAACATCCAAAATAGTCTCTGCTGGTCCAGAAAAACAAGTACCCTCTAGGGATGGGGCACCTCTGCCCATTTTATTTCAGGAACCTCTGCCCATTTTATTTCAGAAATGGACTTTTTTTTGGACTGATTTTTCACTAAAGAGGAATTCTGCTAAGATAATGACCACAGTCCTTACCTGTCTGCAAACTTATGGACTGAGAAAAAGATTTGCCTTTTGTTTCCGCAAGATGCAAGTGACTGAGATGTCACTGAATCCCTGACAGAATACAGCTCCACAGTAGCCCTGCTCTGCAAGAGCAGCAAAATCAGCAGGTGGCCAGTCCTTTCAAAACAGTCCTCTTGGGATCAGCCCTTGGCAGTGCTGCCAAATGACAAGAGGATCAGACCTCTCCAAAACAAAACTGAGGCCACTTCAGCTCCAGAGAAAAGCTCATTACCAGGATAGTCAGATGCACACAGTTCCACTTCTCCTGAAGAGAAAAGATAAGGGATCTGCTCTGAAGGTCTCCTGAGGGAGGAGCTCTCATGAGCACGAGTAATGCTCACGGCCATATCACCTCATTCAGAAGGTTCCAGTACTTCTGCTTCTGAACCTGGAAGGAACCCAGGACACCAGAAATGGAAAAAGCAGTGTTAGGAAAGCTGTCATCAATACAATGAGGTGCATTACTGAGTCCAGGGAGGCCCACAACAGGAGCAATGGCCATCCTTCCCAGCATCATACAACAAACTTGCGACCTTTCCACACATACAAGGAAGGCCTCAAAAACTACAGCAGCAGAAAGAGAGCAAAAGAGGTCAAAACTACCCACTGATGTTAAGATCTCTGAAGCAGCAGGGGAGTTGTTAAATGAAAATGCTTGAGCGATCTTGACAAGCAGACTCAGATACCACTACACAGAGAAAAGAAAGAAATTTTGGACTGGCATTCAGCTGAGACATTACCTATATTGAATGGGACTAATAATTTTCTGTATGAATTTTTATTATTCCCTCTGAGTCATGAAAAGAATAAATATGAGGTTTCATTTCACTTTAATGATTTTCAGAATGAGGCTCTGAAGGTAAAGTCAGAAAATAAAAAACCTGTTTAGATATCTCTTTTAGTTTGTTCTATCATAGTGCCAATAATCCAGAGTCCTGGATGAGGAGCTCTGTGAGCTAAGTCATCAGCTTGGAGACGGAAAGGGCCTGCCCCACGTGTAATCTGCTAGGTAGAAAATGGACAGGCAACAAAACACAAGGAAACAAACTTGTCAGCAACATTTGGTGGATTGATCATACCAAGGGGAATACTTACACTACTTTATTTTAAAGTGCTTAGTGAAGAGCCCTGGATAAGTACAGTGGGAAAGGTATTTAAGTGCTTTAGAGCAATAAAATAAAATAACTAGACCAGAATTTTTCTTCCACTGCCCAGGCACAGCAAAACTACTAAAATAAGCCTATGTCCAGATTGTAACAGAAATATTAGCTTCCTGGTTTAAAATACATGTATCATGACTGTTGATGAGGTCTAAACCTAGGTCAGAAGATTCTTAGTGATGGATGAATGCTTATCACACATCCCTAGACAGCATACAATGCGGTAAGTATTTGATCCCCGTCCTCTCTGTTGAATATGTACCAGTGGTGGGTAAAGAATTCACAGCAAAGAACTTAAGTCCCTTAACCACTGTGAGAAGACCCTCAGCTGCCAGCAGCAAATGGAACCAGTCAATGCCAAGCAGAATCTTTCAGATTTAGGCCAGCTCGAACTTGGGGCATTTGCAGCTGAACAAGTGGATTCAAAGCACTACTCAATTTCACAAAGCATTACTCAGGGGTTATCGTTCTTCTGATGCCACCAAGTCCAAAGGCTGAGTCATTCCTCAGGGCACAGGAATCTCTCAGACCATTTTTGGGCTCTGACAGATCACAGACAGTGGAGGATTTGGCAGACTGCGGGGGAAGATCTTTGCATTTCAGCTCCCCCCCCTCCCCTGCCATTCCCTCTGATAAAGAGAGGAAAACAACGAGGATGGCACATGTAACACTCAAGGAGAGTTCAGTGCATTAATGGCTGCCATTTCCACAAGTCAGCCACACAGAATTTGATCTGAAGATGCAATACATCTATGGAGGGCTTATTTTTTTAACTGAGTTGACAGAAACAAATGATCAGGTCATGTATTCAATCTCTCAGACAACATGGGATTGCTTCATTTACTATAAAGGTCAGAAACAGTGACCTGGTTAAGGGCTAAGTGTCTTTTTAAAGGTGAAACACTGATGAAAGCAAAACTTCATTTATTTTTAATTAGCTACCAGAATGATATTTGATTCTTCTCCAAGTAGAGCACAAGCGCAGTATTCTTCCTGTACCTGTTTAACTCTAGCAATAAGGTATCACTGCCTTTAACTAGAAATCTAGTGTCCTAGAAACTGTTCCACAGAAAACTGGCTGAGCAACTCTGCAGAGCTGCTGCCAATGGAGGAGCCCATCACCATCTTCCTGAAAGTCTGAATTCCCCAGGGTGAGCCAGGTACAAGAATTGCAACAAAAGATATTCCAGTTGCTTAACTGAGGATTTTCCCAGCTCTGGTCCATGGCCATCTCTGTGATTGCTCTACTGTGAGATGGGGCCAAGTGGCTAAGAGGCCTCTTCCTATCAGGTGGAGGGGGCTGCCAGACTCCCACATTGCAGCTGGATGGATGCTCTACCACTAAATATAAAGCCAGGACCCATAAACCAGTGATTTGTAGTTGTCCAAGGTGGACCAGCTCTGACAAGAAACACAAAAGGACTTGTTTTTAAAAAGCCAGCTGCCCCATACTTCAGGGACTCACACAGGATGGGTACATCCCAGGCTCAGTCTCTTGATATGCCTGATTCAGAGTTTGGATCTCCCTAATTCCAGACCAACCCATCATAGTGTCTGACATTCTGCAGCTGGCAGAAGTTTGACAGCCCTAAACATTTATCCCTTAAAAACATCACCAAAGTAGACAAACCAATGAAACAAAGTATCATTTTGGGCAAATCAGTATTTTCTATTTCACTGAAAACATCCCAGTCTGCTCAAACTGTGAGATTATCTTCAACTGCTGTTTACGTTACCTCTGGAGAAAGATCTCTTTTAGTATTCCTCTCACGTGGCACCAGATTGTGACTTGGACCTTGAAACTCTGCAGCAGGGCTGCAAAACTCAGGTATTTAATCTGGATGCATAGACATAAGCATATGCACAAAACTCTACCTGGAACTGAAACTCAACCAGGTGATGATCAAAATGACTTGTTCTAAGTTTATGCATTGGAGAAAAGAGGCAATTCACTGCATTATGTTGAATTTTAGCCACAATGCTGATAAAAATCAGAATGCCTTTTAACAAGGGTCCATTTTCCCTTTGTTCTTAGCATTCTCACAAAGAAAACCTGATATACAGATTCTGATGCACATCTCACGTAAAACCAGCTGTAGCTTGCTATTCTTTTTCATTAATAAAATATTTCGCTTAAGCCTGATATTCTTAAAATAGACTATAATTTGTTGGGAAGCACAACATCTTGAGAGCTCACAGAATCTTACCATCCATAAGCATGAAGCAGGGGACATGTCATGTCCCATGACACATGAGGGAACAGTCTTATCTGGATAGCGACTACCTCTGCGACAATTTGCTTGCATTCAGACAAGATTATTTCCCTGATCTTGTCAGGCCACACAAATACATGAAAAAAGCAGAGACAAGAGCTCACATAAAAATTGCAGTCACAAACCTGCGATTAAAAGTGTCCTAGACACATCTTTGTCACTGCCTGCATTCAATTTTACACATTTTTCCCCTAAACAAACCTTGTTTCCTCTTCTCTCTCCACTTTTTAAATTAAAGCTTCTCTTTAAGATCATCTCCAGATGATCAGAGGAGTATTCCCCTACGACATTTTACCGTCGAGCAATGTACTACTCTTGGTGGTTTCCCAGATCTCTTGCCAATGTAACCATGGAGACCTTGCCAGCTGCTACATCATCTTGGGGAATATTTTGTCTCTCTCGCTAGCTTCCCCAATGACAAAATCATTATCCAAAAATGGAGTCACAATGGCTGCAGGGTTTTCTTCATCTTTGCAACACTCACTAGCTTACATGCTTATTATACCAACTGTGGAATTTATTGCTCATTATTAAATAAGAGTATCTGCTATTTGCATAAGAATAGCATATGTACAGAGATTATCAGGTAAATGCCTATATTCTAAACTGTCCAAGGGATAAGACTCCAACCCAAACCATGACATAAAACAGCACATAAAAATAAAAATGCTCAATTAGTTGAAACAAAAATTATCTGTATGCATCCACCTTCAGATGGTGTTAGAGCGCAGCTACTGAATGAGAACAGCATGGACTCTCAAGTCAAGGGATCTAGAAGCATATGGAAAACCTACACTTAACTGGTGAACCTACAACTGTAGAAACAGGTTCTGTTTCTGTACCATCACCTCTTTCCAGCATCCTTCATGTGAAACAAGTCAGAAGGAAAATTCAAGTAGGATGCCAAGAGGAAATAAAAGGAAGAAGGGAGAAAGAGCATAATTTCCACCATTTTCTTAGACTTTAATTGTCATTCTTTTCCACTCCTGTTACGGATGCCCCAGCGAGGTTCTGATCCCATAACAAGGCAGAGAAAGAGATTCTTCTCTTCTGGGTTCTTTAATTTCCCCTTCATTTCTTCTCTTTTGTATCACATTCCTGTCCAAACAATCTTTTGCAGCATTTCTATAAGCCACTAGATAAGCTATAAGCACAGTAAAAAGCAAAGCTTTACAAATCCCAGAACAAGCTAGTACAAAGTAGTCAGGATCTCTGGATGATGGACAATTAGTTCTGCCCATTTCTACAGTACCAAAGTTGCTAGTTGCAGCCAATACCAGGCGTAAAAACTCAGTTCATTTATTTTGCTGTTGTTATCTTAGTCCTTTAAGAGGCATTTATTTCAAATTCCTTTCAAGGAAATATGATCACACTTCAAGAACTGGAATTCCAACAATTTTAGCCCATCCCATCTATTTTGTACTCTTTTTCAATCTTTAATTTGAACAAAGGTTTCAAAAGCATTCTTTCACTCAATCAATCCTAAGAAAGAAATAAAGCAAACAAGTAATATTGGCTGAGCATGCTTTATTTAAGCCTTTACATTTCAAACACTGCAATCATTTTTTTAGCTTTTCCTATTGCACTTATGAGTGAAAGGTAGCAACTATTTCTAAAAGGGATTGTTCCCCATGCACCAAACGAGTTCAGGTATCTGAACAGCACCCGTATCTCTGACTCATTTACTCCATTGAAATTAATTCACCAGTGCTGCGTTCACAAAGAGCAATAGACAGCCTCCATCACAAAGAGCTTACACACACTACAGTCAAGGCTCATGAAGAAAAGGCCTCTGCCCCCCAGAACTAGCTACAAAACTCTCTCACCTACATCTCATAGCATCAGTCCATGACTTGGCATGTTTGCAAACATGGTCTAACGTGACTAATTCCACTGGCCTGTGGTGGGAGATCCAAGAGAATACTGAAATCTTCAGACCAGTTTAGACCACGTAAGAGAGAGTGTCAGGACAGGGATGGGACACTACAAACACCGTGAATTTGTCTGTGGTCAATGGCAAACCTGACTGGCATTGCTGTGCCCATAGATATTGATGGAAATCAATGGAAGCGGAGAGTAGCACGGACTGTAAGGAAAAGATCTATCACCTCTCAGGTGCTGAGAGCCTGAAGAGCCTGTCAGGATATTTTCCTGTTTGCAAAAGCGGAAGACAAGTCTGCCCAAGTGAGACTGACAGCAACCAGTTTTCCACCAGCAGCCAATTTAGGAATTATTACTACACGGCTCCAGTGGGCTATGTCACAGAATCCACTGGAATTACAAAATACAATTGCTAGTGTGAGATACTCCAGCTTTTAGATCTTTTTTTCTTGCTAGACTTTCCTCCATTCCCACATGGTTTGAGATGGAGTAAGAGGTGCACGGCTCCTGGGGCCTTTATAGCAAAGAAGAGTTTTTCCTGTACTATGCTGTTCAGTGAATAGCACTGCCTCTTCGCAGCCCAAAAAGATAGGGCATCGTATCTTTTACAGGTAGCAGGGCATTTGCTGGAGCCCTATCTTTATTTTCAAAGAATGTGAAGATACCCAGTTACCACCAGTTTTATGCAATAATTTTATAATCTATTCTAATATGAGATACATAGTATTCATGCTGTACTAACATGCTGCAGTGATGTAGAGCCGTCCAACTTAAAGTGTTTCTTGTTCTACTTCAAAGCTCTCATAGGAAGCTGAAATATACCTGTTAAGTGCACAGCAGCTTGTTAAGCATGGGCGATCTTTGCTGAAGTAGCTCTCTACCTGCATTTTATTAAGATATAAGTGTCAGTCAAGAAGGAAGAAGCGGGATGCTAGGCCTTTTTTAAAGCTCATAAGGAGAAGATGCTAAATAACAGCAGCTCAGGAAGTTCCATACCTCTATTCCCCAAGTGTATGATCAATTTATTAGTGAAATTTTTGACTTGAAAGTGGTGTGAGCAGGCCCCTTGTGCGAATTTGTCAACGGACTCTACAGCAGCAGCCCTCAGATTTTGAGTTAGTTACTCCCTCCCCCATATCATCGCCATTCCAGCCTAAGAGTTATCATAGGGACTGGTCACATTCAGAAGCCATGAGTGAGCCTCACATACCATAAACATTAGAGAAAATTAAGTTATGAAGTTGTTTATTTACTTTTATGAGAATCACAAGGCTTAGGGTAGGGAAGTAGAAGAGAGCAGGCAAACACCTTCCTAGTAGTTCAGTCATGTCTAGGATGTGTGCATATCAGGGCAACGAGGGCAGCAGGTCACCCTTCCAGGGAAAAGGAAATGTAGTAACAGAGAAAGGAGGGAGAAGTGAAAAATATGTGCTGAGAAAGGATCAATAATCTGGAGCAGAAGATGAAAAATTGAACAACCCCCTACTTGAGCCCCTCGAGCATATTCTCCTGCTCTAGCAAAGCATCTTTGCTGAAGAGAGAAAACAGCACGCAGCAGGAGCAAGCTTCCTGCCCTGGGTAGTCTGGTATTAGCTCTAGTTTGCCAAGTGGATACACGGAGAGCCAGAGATCTACCACAAGCACCTTTCAAAGCTAAATTAAATAAGAGTATCCTTTCTTTTCCTTTTCTTGACTTTTGTCACTATAAACATCATTTGCATCGACTTTGTCTATTTTGCATTTCATTAATATACTTACATTTCCTTTAACTTGACCTGAGCTAAAAGGACTATGAAGGTAATCACCACCTTCTGTGCGTAGGGACCCTTCAGAGCAGATATTCAAAGAAGAAACATCTTCTGGTGAAACACATTAGCCAAGAAAGCTCTCTGACAGAAACTGCAGTATCAGGTAGAATATGGAGCTGGGGGAACATGTAACACCTTAAAATCGTGAACTTGTTTTCAGCCTAAAGGGCAAAAGCCATACTTTCACTATAAAAGCAAACAAACAGAACACACACACACCAAAAAAAAACCCACAAACAACTAACTCAGGTCCTCTAATCTCCAGACAGATAGATAACCTTATATTTAAAAAAAAAGGCAAAACAATCCACAATTTTCACAAGTGTTAGCTGTGAAGCTAAACTCTTCATTTTTACTCACCCTGCTAATCCACGAGAAGATTAAAAACTGCTCTGGCATGACTAAGATTTTAATTGAAGTTCATTAGCTCGAATTAAGAACATCCTTTCTTCTCCACAGCACCACCAGCCTTCCCCCCACAGGGTGGTAGCAATGGAAAGAAGCCATTCCACTTTGAGAGTAGGTGTAAATGGGCTTCTTAAAGTGCTCATCAGCAGCCTGCCAGGGCTCCTAATCCCAATAATTTCAGCGACAGGAAAGCAAACCCAAGGCCAGTCACTTCTGAAAATCTTGCCTGGTCCAAGTACTTACAAAATTGTTCAATGTCATTAAGATAAACCAGCACCGTTCATATTACCCTCACCTGTTAGGAGTGGCCCCGACTACTCAGAAATTAGTTTTAGGCTGTCCTAAGACAAAATGTAATTTGTCATGAAAGC
This sequence comes from Dromas ardeola, assembly GCA_013398915.1. NCBI lineage: Eukaryota > Metazoa > Chordata > Aves > Charadriiformes > Dromadidae > Dromas > Dromas ardeola. The sequence continues at coordinate 27,332 of VYZM01022376.1, read as the reverse complement.
AATATCCCCCACCCTTCCATTCAATTCAGAACTCCTTTTGTCATGAGTACAGATATGACAGTGAAAGAAACAGTCTGGGTTTCCCCAGCATCAGAAGGAAGAGAATGTGTCAGTATGCCAAGGCCATCTGAGCTTTCTTTAGTTAAACAGCAGCTATATAAAACATATTCACAACATGTAAGATTTTTATTTGCAACAGGTGATGAAGTATTAATCAGACTTCAAGAAGAAAATGCAGATCTGAGCCCCAGACCAAAAGCATAGATACCACTGGAAAATATATCCTGAAAGAATTTAGCGCTCTCCTTCAGCAAACTACTGATTTTAGAACACTTCGGACCACATAGCCGCCAGGTGATTATCACTGGATTCACAGCAAATGAACCCATCACACGTTTTGTTCAATTTCCAATCCTATTTTCTACCTGTAGGCTTTCCCCCAGTGATTGCCGGCTCTAAACACTTACAGCGCTTGAGTTTAATGGCACTCTAGCTTAACAAAACTCCTCATGGTCATTAAGAGAAAATGATAGAATTAATTCAGGAACTCAAGAGCATTCAGTTGAACTGATATTAAACCTCAAAAATATATGAGCCAAAGTCCATTTAGGAAAAAGGAAGGTAAAAATGGATAATAAGAAATAGGCATAATTCAGTTTTAATCGAACTAAAGCATCTTAAGAAGAAAACACTCTAATGAAGCACTTAATGACTACTTAAAATTATTTTAACAACTGATAGCTTCAGAGAGAATTTAAAAGATAATTTCCCATCAAAAAGCCTTATGCAAAGTCACACCACTACCCGTTAAATCTAAGAGCTCAGGTTGAGTACCTCTGTATAGCCACATCATAGAGAAAGGACACGCTTGTTTTCTAGGTAGAGATGGTATTCTGCCTTTTATATATTTATACACACACAATGCACAAACAGGATTAGTTTCACGGGAGCATAAAATCATCAGACCTAAGACATCAAGCCCGTTTCTTCAAAACATCTACACAATACTTACCAAGTTGAACAGGGCCCACAATAGAAATCAGCCTGATTTCAACTTCTTCCTGTCCAAATCTCACAAGCCAGAAAATTTCTCTCAACATGATATATAAAAATTCTAAGTCCTTCAGTTTGAAACACATGAAGACCTCAGAAAGTGGAACGTGGCACAGAATGAAGAAGGATCAGGAATCCCTAAAATTCTTGTAGTACCATGGACTTTGTCATATGGAAATACTAAAGTAATGCTAGAAATAAACCAGGCTCCATGTTATAGAGAAATCTTGCAACCAATGTAAATTTGAGCTTGTAGCACCCTGGGGCTTTCTGAGCATGCATAAGAGCACGAGGGTCTCCACCCCCCACGTTTCCAGGTGATGTCAATATACAATTCTTCCCAGGAAGGTGGGGGAAGGGAAAAAAAACCCTACAGAGCTTTAATGATACTTCATATAGGAGGCTGCAGCATGCCCACAATAATCAGTCCATTTGTGCAAATAAACTCTTTCACCCTTTCATTCTGGGCTGAGCCCTGGGTAGCAATACCTTATTTACTACCTCCTCCTATACACGTTTTGTTCTCTCTCATTCCTCCAGTAGCTTAAAAAGGTAAAATGAAGAGAGGTCTGCTCACACCTACTTAGTCCACTGGGTTAGCAAACATAATATCTGTTTCCATAGCAATGGCATAAACAGGAGTTTTCCTGTTTCCTCTACCTCAAATGCTTTGCTACTCATTTACAGCTAGATCAGCTGCAGGTGGTTTTCAACAGGAGCAAAGGTCAATGTAATCTGAGGTCCTCAGCAAGGGGCACTGCCCCACCAGACCCAATGACATTGCAAGTCTCAAACAACTGCTCCAGATTTCTCCCTATCAGCTGAAAGGAAGGACAACTTGTTCCTTGGGCTCAACCATCGCCTTTTTTTGCACTGCAACCTGTTCTCTTTCATGTTCCAATAGGAGCAACAAGAAAGAGAACATGTCACCCTCCCATTGGGTGGCAGTCCCACCAATCCTCAAGTACAAATGCCCTCCTCCTTCTGACTCTTGTGATGTTACAGAGTAAATTGGTCTTCTTAATAACCACAGGGCTTGGAGTTTTGCTGTATGTGGTAAGCTCAGGTCTGCTTAGGCAAGCATCCAAGAATCCAGACTCTAGGTATCATAAAGTTGGCCCTCAGCTAATGTGTTTACATTAGAACTATGTTATATTACTTCACGGTATGAGAAAGGCAGCTCAGCAATTCAGCTTTTCATCTAAGCTAGTCATGTACTAAACATGGCAACTCTTATACCTGATTCTCAGCAAGATAATTCCTTTACAGATGTTTTCATGGCAAACTGATTTCCCTTGTGTTTCACTGTAGTTACAGTCAGCACTGTTAATTTATTTTTCCTTCTACAAGGCAATAAACTGTTGCACATCTTCCCTGGAAGGGGGAGATATTACTGATTTATGTTGCATAACAGGAGAGTCTGATACCAACCGTTGATACAGATGAGCAAAGATCACTGCAGAATCTTGATGGAATCAACACAACAAACTGCAAAATATCACTAGCTTAGCAGGTGACAATAGCATCCTCTGCCTTAACATTTATCTTCACTATCTTCAGAGCAATTTACTTGCACTATATAACTACTTAAGTTTTATCTTTAGAGAAATTGTGATGCTTAATATTTCACGATTGCCAGCTGTCTGGAATTCAGGTTGAAAACACCCAGGTTACAACAGCTTTTCATAGCACAGTTCCATGAGAAGTAGGATTTGGCATGGCCGCAGCATACGGATGCCAAGAAGGACATGTATAGCACTGGCATAGAGGAAATCCTCTCTCAAGCATCAATACAGAAAGGCAAGGGTTCCCAGGGTCTCAAAAGACAACAAGAAGAGATGATGTTCCAGACCTTTCACTTCAGACAAACCAGACTGCATACAGGACAAGCACTCTTCATTGACTGTCTTGAAGTCCCTAAGGCGGCTCTATTTAAAGCTCAGACATTTCTGGTATCTCACAGAATAGTATGATTCCTTGTCCCCTCCATTAACACGATGTGTTTAGTTTAGATACTCAACAGATGAGGCAATAGGAGCAACTGAGGAGGAAGAGGGACTGATCTAAATTGCTGCTAAGACAGGGTCCTTTCTCAACAGCAGTCGGGCCATTTAATTCCTATGTAGAGTTGCTGCTCTAGAATAGCATACAGAACTACAGACGTGGGACCAGTCCATATACTCTGTGGGAGGGAGTCACTTGAAATGTTTGTAATATGATGACACAGGGTTAATCCTCTGCATTCACAGCTTCATCGTAGGCCTGCTAGGAAGCAGCCAAGAAGGAAATAAGTAAAATATCTCCCAATAAGCTTGGCAGGAGGCTAGTAAAGAATGCCTGCAGTCAGACAGTTGAAGAGACTGCTTTCCCATCTCCCCTCAGAGTCACACTGCTCTTATGCCAAACTTAGGAAAGAACAGACCAAACAGACCTGACATATGGGGACAGGGACCTCACCTCCATAAGCAGGGAGACAAACAGGTCAGCGGATTCCTGCTCAGGACTAAGACTAGCACTAGTGGTTTTCCTAAGTCTCCAGGCGATAGCAAGCCTTAGAACAGATGAAGGTACCTGCATAGGCTAGTTTTTGCAGTTTTCTCTCTGTCAGGCTTCACTGTTTCCCTTGCTTTGGAGTTTTCACAACGTTTTGGTTCAGACAACGCTACCTGGTTACAGCCAACAGCAGTCGCAGCTCTCTGGGAAAACCTGCACGTCACCCACTGAGCAGTCACTGCTGATCCACGCAACAGGCTGCTCTAGGGAAGGCTCCAGCGCAGAGCTTCACCCTTGGGTAGGGGAGAGTAAAGGACTTCTCTCCTGTCTGCCTGCACCCAGAGAGCACACACACAATGCAGAAGCAGCTTGCTGCACCTTGCTTTGCAGGTAACAAAGCCACATGGGATGGGGAGGATGTGAGCTAGATTTAATTATTAGACCAGTTACAAAGGTTTAAAGTATTTATTTGAAAATAAGTCAGAAAGATGTTTCCTTTATTTAAAAAACAAACAATAAAAACCCAAAACCAAAAAAAAACAACCCACAAAAACGAGAGAGAGGGAAAGAGAGAGAGAGAAAAGATTACTGTTTTGGAATATAATACAACAAAGACTATTTCTTCCAGACTTTCCCCTTTTGATTATTTTCAATAAGAAAAGAAAGTAACAACAGCAAGAAAAGGGACAGCAGAGACAACAGAGACAACAGACGACTGAATCCAAAATGTTAATCTGCCAACATTTACAGCTTTGTCAAATCATCTTGTTAAAAAAGTCTAACAGAAAGTCCAGTGCCTCACAGATTTAACTTCCTAGAGAAATGATTTTTCAAATAGGGTGCCCCACCACTAAACCAAGATGTTATATTCTGCAGAAGACGGCAAAATTAAAATTGCTTATCTGTTCAAACAGAGATTGTATAGTTATAGTGTAGAATTCAGTGCCTGAAAACAGTAAGGCCTGAAGGCTGAAAAAAAGCCTGGAAAACTGTCAACTGAAAGGTGTTTACACCTCCTTAGAGCTTCCATTGGAGAAGACGTTAGCTAGACTCTGTCTGTGCAATTCACCCAAGAGCTCTGACACTCAGTCTGCTTCTTGTCCACGTAATGCCAGAGTCATAGTTTCCCATGCGCGAGCGACCCCTGGGGCTTCAGTAGAATTAGAAAAATTATCATAAAAACCTGCATCCCTTAGGAATTAAAGTTACTAACATCAGCATGTCATAAAAGAAGCTGACAAATAACAAAATAAGGCCTTTGTTACTTTTACAGTTCTAACTCAAATACTTCAAAAATATTTTTAAGGTACCATTACAAAGGCACTGTGCGTACGTTTGTACACACTGAGGCAAAGAAATTGATTGATCTCATTATAATGTATTATTTTCTTGCTCCATATCCTAAGGATTAGTGAAGTATACAATTACAGTATCTGTCCCTACTACCCTAAATAACTTCTCAGCCCACAGAATGTATTAAACAAGATCTGAGAGAGGATTCAGAGAGAAGCAGATTTTCAAGGTCTGTGAACAAAGACATGCCTTGGGAAGAGAAAAACAGGACTAATGTTTCTACAGAGAAAAGGCTAGTAAATTCATGCCAGGGAATCCACAAATGCGAAGAAATAGGAAAGTAGGTTCCATTCATTCTGCTACTTCTAGAGTAGCCGGCTGGTCATGCAGTAGCATCTACTCTTGAACTTGCAGAGGTTTTTCTGTGCCCAGAAAGAAAGCACTGCATTAATAAGAATTTGATGGCTAGCTCTTTAGGCATTTATTTGGGTTTGTGTTTTCAAATTATTTAAGAAATCTGGATGCATCTCTCGAATATACAGCTTCCACTTAAGATACCTAGAAGACAGGTGACATCCCTTGAAGTTGAATTCTATCCCCGACCAAGGACACGTAAAAATCCGGCCCACAGTGTCCCCAGACAGCTTAAGGATTTCACGTTATCAGCATTTCACAAAACAGTATTGAAGGAGAGGGGGAAGTAACATCTAGGTCTATAAATTTCCCTGGTTAAAGAGGGAAATGAAAGTAGAAAAGAAGGTAAGTGAGCAATCTCAGAGATTTAGTGGTGGAAAAGGGCAGAAGTTCTGTGCTCCCAACCATGGAGAAAGCATGTACCAGATATGTCCAGAGCCATTACTGGATGTTATCATCCCTATGAAAACTGTTAGGGGAATGGCTTGTTCACAGGATACCTCAGAGAAGTAAAATTTTGTGCAAGAGAATTAGACAAGATCTTCCAGATGCCCATGAATTGCATTTAAGGTTACTTTGCATTGCAATTAAATGTTTGCCCAGATAATTTTTTTTTCTCTATGGAAACTATGATAACTCACTGAATTTTTATGAGCACACAGCTGAGCCAAGACAGGAAGTTTTACAGAGCAGTAGGAACATATTCAAGTAGTTATTAGTAGTCTGGGAGAAAAGTTGATCAATAAGAAGTTAGGATATTGGGAGGATTCCCTCTGTTCTGTTCCACGGTTCATTGTTCACCTGCTCCACCAGCATTTTACATTGCTGCTTCCCCAGCAGTGCTATTTCTACTTGTTCAATATACCATTTAAGCCACCTGCAGTACGTTGACAGATCTGATTGTTGTACGCACTTTCTAAAAGTGCCCAGTAAAAATAAACAAAACCCAAGTCTACAGTCCTTCTGCTATCATAGGCTCTGATGAAACCAGAATCAACTTTAATAAACTCTATGAAAGGCAACCAGCAGGCTCAATATCTCATAACCATGTAAAATAAAAAGTACATTTTCCACGAAGTAACACTTTCCCTTCTAAAGTAAAAGTACATTTTCCACCAAGTAACACAGTTTGCCCTCTAATAATATTTTTTTTTCATGAAAAAAAAAATAAAATAAATGCGGTAAACTTGAGAACAAAGCGTACCCTCTTTTAATTCATGAATGCCTGACAGACAGTGTGGTATCCTTGCAGACCCCTCTGTCCTTCCTTTATGTACCCAAAGCTTGCAGGATAATCTGGGATCGGACACTTGCTAATACAAAACCTCAATACCTTCTAGCTTGGAGACTAGGGTGTCACACAGCGTATCAGGAGCAGCTAAAACAACCAATTTTACCATTTCTATGTGAAAAATCCTGTGACTGCCTCAAAAATTGCAGCTCTTCCCTCTTCCTCTTAAAAGCTTTTTCTCACGTGTACAGCCTCCTTGGCTTATATGAAAGTTAAAAGCTTTACTTCAGGTTTCTCATAAAGCCTTCCAATGCAGCTTAGGTCTTATCATAGCCTGAACACACTGGCCTGTTCTGAAGAAGACAGCAAGGTCCATAGCAAGCTCTGAAGACAACAGCACTGAAAAGATTCCTCCTACTTCTTTACTGACCATAACCCACCAAAAAAAACCCCAAACCACCAACAACAAAAAAACCACCACAAACCACCACCAGCATCACAACAATACGAAAAGCCACAAAACAAACCCCCACACCACTGAACCCCCATCTTGCACACCTTCACTTGCACACAACAGTCCCTGAGGAGATGCTAGCTCAATAGCTAGCTCAATACTGCCTTGACAGCATGGCACAGAGCCAAAGAAAATAAACTCTGCCTCCTGGCCAGGGTAATTACACCAGGTTTAGTGCTTTGCTGACATGGTTATACTGCTTCCAGACTTGGTGATAGGTCTGTCAAATCTAACTCCTTATTTCTGCTTTACAACTTGTGCACGGAGAAGACATGTCCAGTGTCTGCCAACACACACTCAGTTGTACCAATTTGATTTTACTGCTGATGAAATATTACATTGTTCAAGCAAGTGGGTGTAAAAAAAAGTTGGTGTCCAAGCACAGTTCACAAATCAGCTCCAAGTATATGTCTTCCAAACTGAAACAAGCCACTTTTGACCAAACTACATGGGCAGACACACTCCTCTGCTGACTTAAGTGAAATGACTACATTAAAGAGACGTCTAGATCCCAGAACTCTCGCGACTCGTCTCTCTCCCCCTTTCCTCTTGCTCCAGTGAGGTTACTATTTCCTGATCATTTATAACAGAAAAAAATCTCTCCACTGGATAACTAGGGAAGTACAGTCACAGCACCCCCGCGTCTCCCTTTCCCACCCCACATAATTCTCAGCAAAACACCCGCCACAACTGCACAGCTCATGGAAGTGTGTTTCTTGCCCTGTAGCCCAATCCACAATGCAAGCTCTGGATGACTTGACTGCACTTAATAGTAAAGTCTAGCAACACTCCTCTGAATCCAAAAAAACAGAGAAAAGATCAGAAGGCAGCATAGCCCCCTGCTACTACTGAACACAAAGAAGCTCCTTAAGTGCAGGGCAGAGTATTCTGCTCTCAGCTCAACTCTACTCAGCTACGTGCTGATAAGAAAGGTCTGAATACTGGCTCTGCCCTGACTGTGCACCCACCACATCACATCAGCTTCTTCGGTCAGGTCCAGTTTTAAGGCTGGCACAATGGATAGGAATGACTGTCCCTAGCTCTGCCACTAACATGACAGTCACTTCCATATTTTCTTACCTGTATTTGTTTTGTTGATCATCTCAACCATATAAACTCTCTGGGGCTGAGAGCCTCTCAGCCATATACAGACACAATCTAACCTGCAGCGTTCCTCATCACAGATAATTTGGGGAAACTTCAGCCACAGCTCAAGGCACAGCTTGGGAAAGGCATTCCACAGAAAGATGCTGAATCTTGTGATCTTTAGTATTTGCACTGAAGACCAAGCTCCTGGAATTCAGTTACATGGGAAACGGGTCTTTTCCCAAAATGGAAATAGCTACTCTGCCTAACTGCAGTGAAAAGATTGAAGACACTTTCTGAAGCTTGAAATGTCAGACAGATGATAAATAAATAAATGGTTTGGTGGGGGATGAGTTTGCAGCTGGTTAGCATTTTAGGTCGGTCATGTTCTTTTGATGCTACAAGAGCAGAAAAGCAAGAAACGTTTGATGAAACACTGGGAAGCTCTGTCTGGACATGTGTATCAGAAACACCGAGTGCCTCCAGAAATGCAACATGAGGCCACATGCATCCTCACCATGTCCCATACAGGTCATAGCACTCCACCAAAGCCAGGAGCTTGTCTGCGAGCACTGTCTTATAGGCATAGTATGTAACAGACAAGTAACATGTACTAGGGCTACCAAAAGGTGAAGATAGTAAGACTGGGTATTATTTGTATAAAGAAACTACAATTTTTTTTTAAAAATACGTCTCTACCCTACCCAGTAATCACTGGGGGAAGGGGAGTGTTGGTGTTTATTTCTGTGATTTGTTTGGGGGAGTTTTGGGTTTTTTTGGTGTTTGTTTGGTTTTGGGTTTGTTTGGTTTTATGAGGGAGATTGGTGAATTATAGTCCAAGACGCAATTACAGGTGTGCAAAATGCTGCCTGTAACTTTACTACCTGCTCTGTTTTTCAGTACTCCTTTAACTGTAGAAAAATCTCTTGGCTACTCAGTGAGCTAGAGTTCATGATTTACCGACCATATTTGGCACTTCCTGGATCCATCCTAAGTTCAAGTGCTTTAGCTTTTTTCTAGAGACAACAGGTGCCAGCAGCTGGAGTTTCAGAGCCATTTCAGCCAGGACAGCCCAGCCACATTTAGTCTGGCAGTTCACAGAGGTTCATTCTTCCGAGTTCATTCACCAAACCGATAAAAAAAAAATCCTGAATTTTCAGAAATACTTGTTCATCAATTTCACTGAAGCACGTATTAAGCTGCTGAAAAAAATTAATTCATTTCCCAGTGTAAAAGAAAGTGTTTTTTTCCCCATTAGAAATTTTTAAAAAACTATTATACATTCTATTACCCTCAATCATGTTTTTTAAAGCACAGATTAAGAAAACCAGGATTTTACCGAAAATTAATTCTATCTCAATCAACTTTGCTTTTGAAGTAGTCTTGGTTTTGATACAGAACTGACTTTTGACCTAAAACCTGCTCAACAACACACAGTGCTCTCTCATATCCATTCTTTTGAGTCAAAGAAACAGAGAATTATACTTGGAAAGGACAGTGAAGAGTTAAAAATATGCACTCTTTCCTGAGAAAAAGTGTAGAGTTTCTTTAGAGAATAAAGTATAATTGCCAGGCATTGATAAATTGTGTAAGAAACACTACTGATGATTCATACCAGTAGAACTTGCTGCTAAATAAACTCTGACCTTGATACTCAAGAGACCCACTTAGAACATCCTGCAAGACAATGATATATTTCTCCACACTAACCTTTGTGAGTAGTGTGCCTCTTCAGCTCCTTGAAACAAGCTAGCTCCAATTAAAGAGGAGAAGTGGAACTGTTTTGTACATTTGTTTCAGTGACAGGATACGCAGGGGTTATGATGTCATAGCGCGAAGAATATCGGGCAGAAAAAGCTGGGTATGGGCTTTCTTCAAATTTCAGATATGTATTGTTGCAACACTGCAGAAAATATTTCCTTCTTTATGAAAAGAGCTGAGCTGTTAGAGGGAGGGAGAGGGAGAAAAAATGGTATAGAAGCTAAAGCTTAGAGCTGAAAGGAGGCAGTTGTGTCCACATTCCTGACCAGTGCTCACTGTGCAGAAACAGACATGTTATTTCACATTCTCACAGTTCAGCTTCTCAACTGCAGTGTGGAGAGAACAATACAAACTTTCTCCAACTTCTGCCTTGTTAGGTCTTACCTCCTGCATGGGGCACTCACATACAACACAATTTGGGTTTATCCTGCCAAAGGGGTAATTCCCAGTAAAGGATCAGTCAACAGAGAAAGACCACCACGAGATGGCAGAGTATTCAAGGACAACTATCAATGAGAGAATTGAAGTCCCTCCTGATAAAGGCAAGACAAACACTGGGGACAACGAGAACAGAAAAAGACCAGGAGGTTTTGGATGTTGAACTCCTCTGTCTCAGGCTCTGAAGTAGAACGAATCAAAACTTTGAAGAGGAGTCTGCAGCCCGCTGGAGGAAAAGACCCCACACTGTTCCTCAGTTGGCCATGCTATGCTGTTCTAGTGGTTTTCTCTTGCACACAATAGTGAAGCTTCATGTCCAAACAGCAGGCAGCAGAACAACTAGCAATCATGACCTGTGAATCTAAGGAATGAGGATTGAACAATTTAATTGGCTCCTCTATGTCTTTCTCTTGTAAACACTGTCCAGCATGGAACACATATCCAGAAAGTGCCTGAGAACCCCATTAAACATATCGTAGAACACTTGACAGCACCAAAACAAACCAACAAACTTCCCAGAATTCTTTGTACAGACCTTCAGTACAAAACACAAAAAGCCACAATATTGAAAACATTCCTAAAAAACAGGGCAGGAAAGGTGCAGGGTGGCACCTATATCCTTTTGCTTTGCAATTGGAAAATGGGTCTATAGAAGTGATTTTAGATGTATTGAAGGTCTTCTGTGCCTTGTGTGTTTCCGGGAAAAGCGCATAAGAGAGGCAAGCCCTGCAATAGGGAAAAAAGTGAAGACTCTTAGCGGCATTTCTTAATCCCTAGATCTGTGTATCAGGGAGTAAGGTGGAGGTATTGACTTTGCACTCTCAGATGTAAACTCCATCTGTGATGAACAGAAACTCCACCCTTTCAGTAAGAATCTCCCGAAGAACCAAGCTGTGAAATATGGCCTTTATCCTAGAGCTTCAGGCAGTCTAGACTCAGAATGCGAAGAACAGCCAGAATGGACTTGCTTGGTGTTGAGCAGGAAGCCCACACAGCAAGTAGAGAACAGATGCAATGTACTAATGGAAATGAACAGCTGAGAAAGCGTGCCATGGCACAGTTTGCTTGAGGAGCTGAAACACAGAGAGAGGCAGGAACAAGAGAATAAGTGACAGTGATGGAAACAGATGGTATACAGGGGATGTTTCATAAGGTAGCATGAGAGAGACATTAACATGTTTGAAAGCAAAGGGAAAAGACAGTGACTGATGCAGAGAAGCAGTGAAGGAATATAGGAAACAGCATGGCTAGGGAGGAGGGGGAATAAGCAGAGTCAAGGGATTCACGTTCATCCTGATGTGTGCTGAAAGGAAGTCTCAAAACATTTAGGTCTTGCTGTGAGGAAAACTATTCTCCAATCACATCCAAAAGGGAAAGCAAGCCTGGTGAGAAGTCAGTTCTGAACTTCGCAAGTGTGCAAGGCGATTTGCTTCAGGCTCACTTCTCTTTGTTTTTAAAGTCTGAGTGGCATCCAGTTCTGCCTTTGACTATAAAATAATGATGACAGAAATCAAACCACAAATGAAAGAAAGAAAAATCCCTTGCGTCATGGCATTTCCTTTATGAGTCATTGTTGCCTGCAAATGAGGACTTCTTGCCATATTCCCAATGTACAGTAAGTCATTAGCATTTCTGATTCTTGCCTCAGTTGCACTCAAACTGAAACAGGAGAAAACTCAGTTCTGGGAAGGAGTGATGAAGGTAACTGATAACTTTTCTCCAATTACCGTACATTTTATTTTTAAGATCAGTCCTACTTGCTATTAAAAACAAACAATTTCAGGTGTTTGGCATGGATTCCATGGTAACTTTATTTGTTCAAGTTAAGTAAGTGAAACTCTTTCACCTGCAAACATTCAGTGATGAAAAAGACTAAAAAATATTGATTGCTTGTTTTACATATAGAAATGCAGTATGCATAAAAAATAATGATCAGTAATAAAAATTTCTTTCTGGCTCTAACCTTAATTCCATAGAAAAAGTAACTTTAGCTGGTTCAGTGCTCGATCTCTCTCCTCCACCTTTCAAGTTTTATGCTTGTTAAAGACACTGCATGAAGTTTCATTATTAAATGAAGTTGGAAAACGAAACTTCAACTACTAGTTTCTCTACAAGAGGAATGGTCTCACTGACCTCTTTGAACCCAAAGGCTGTTATTACAGGCACTAATTGTTATAGACTCTTCTCTCCTACTTTCCAGGTCTGCTGCTGCCATTCTCAGAAGATTCAAATTAATTCACCTGATTTGTCACTAGCCCTTCTCAGAACAGACTTTTATATATTGTTGATGGTTTAAAAGCTGTTGCAGCAGGATTCCACAGTGACTTTTATATCTTCAAAAGAAAATTCACACTTGAGGAGGAGTCCATACAAGCACAGAAACCCACTATTAAGTACAGACTTTTGGGTAATCTTCTATGCACTTAATGGGGTTGTACCTTTCACATTTCGCTTTAGCAGAGGCTTCAAATCTTACAAGCTCATGGGTTTTGCACTCGTATGGATTAAACGGAACAGACTTCCTTAGGTTTCAAGTCTAGAATCAAGTCAAAGACCAAAGACATTTCTAGCTCTCAGCAAGTCATGCTCTGTTGAAACTCCATATTCAGTTTAAGATGCCATGTTACAAGGGGTCCATTTTTCAATAGGGCATACATTATGTTTCTATTTTCATAATACACCTTGCTACTTCCAATCTGTATCATCGTACATGATTTGTTCCATGAAAGTTGATAAGAGTTCTTCCCACTTTGGAAAAGAAGCAGCAAAATCAGAAAATTGCCTACTTTTAAATTAAAAATGCAATGGCAAATATTTTATGTGCAGCCCAAACAGTTTAATAGGAAAATGGAGAAGAGGAAACTTGCTATTACAAAAGTCAGCGTGACATAGGAAAAGGTATGTACAAAGAAAAAAGCAAAAACCTTTGGGAAAACAAAAACTCAATTATTGTTGTCACTTTGCAGAAAAACCTATATTAAAACCAGATCTGATAAGAAAATAGAAGCCCTTTCCAAATGATACATTAATTTTTAAATATTTTAGGAGGAAACCAAAAAATACAGAAATGCCAGTTTCCTATGGAATAGGGTTTTCCAAGAATCCCATCAGAAAAACCTGGGAACTAGTTCCGTCTGAGGCTCCAAGAGGGCTGTCTCACAATATAGTACTGACAGAAACTAGCTGCCCCTGTCCTTTCTGCAGCTGCTCGTGTAGCAGGTCTCATCTGATAAGGCAGCCTTTTATCCGGAGATGGGAGCATAGAGATGAGATCTGTGTTCCAGTACAGATTCCCATCAACAATGAGATTTTGTGGGTGAGAAATTTCCTATGGGAAAATCACTCCCCGAGAAAAAGTCAAGAGTATGCCTAATGAGTATGGGGGAAAGGTTGAAAATGCATGTCCTTTAGAAGAATTTCAACTACGTTGCAGGCAGGCTTTCGAAACCATAGGCCTGACCTGTATTAAAACAAAACCGTCTCACCAATTGCACCACCGTGGTACGGTGATGAAAACATAACACCACCACACATACACAAATATAGTACAAAAAATTATACAATGTGTTCTGACCTGCAGCCTTAACTTTACCTCCAAATTAAAGAGCTCTGTAGGCCAGAAACTTTGAGACATGGACCACGTTCATATTTTCAGAAAGGTGCCACAGACCAACATTAGCTCAATACAGGCGAGCTGGTTCCAAAGCTTCACAGGTATCTGCCTTATATTGCTACTGCAGTCGGCAGTGCATTTTCTAAGGTACAAACATCTTAACGGCAACTTTACCTTATACTGACAATACTCTACTCACCTCATCTGCCTAACATAAGAAATGAGTATTAAATAAAGGTTGGACACATCCATGCAATATAAAATGGTTAAAAGATAATCATTCCAGTGTCAAAAAGCGGAGCCAAAACTATCTTTCAGGTCACATCCGTGTGTTTACACAAAGCAAGAAAGTTTGCAACAGGAACCCAGCAGGCCACAGAAGTAAAAAGTATTTCAGGTAATCAGTAAGATACAAAGAAAGTACTACTTCAACAAAACATGTCCTGTCCAAAATGGTCTGCACAAAGCACCAGAACTGAGAGCCATTGTGATATCATGGAAATATTTTAAAGGTGAGATTTTTCTCATGCCGTAGAATCATAGAATACTTTGGGTTGGAGGGGGACCTTTAAAGGTCATCTAGTCCAACCCCCCTGCAATGAGCAGGGACATCTTCAACTAGATCAGGTTGCTCAGAGGCCCGTCCAACCTGACCTTGAATATTTGCAGGGATGGGGCATCTACCGCCTCTCTGAGCAACCTGTGCCAGTGTTTCACTACCCCTTTATTGTAAAAAATTTCTTCCTTATATGTAGTCTAAATCCACCCTTTTTAGTTTAAAACCATTACCTCTTACCCTATCACAACAGGCCCTGATAAAAAGTTTGTCCCCATCTTTCCTGTAGGCCCTTTTTAAGTACTGAAAGGCCACAATAAGCTGTCCCTGGAGGCTTCTCTTCTCCAGGCTGAACAATCACAATTCTCTCAGCCTCTCCTCACAGGAGAAGTGCTCCAGCCCTCTGGTCATCTTTGTGGCCCTCCTCTGGACCCACTCCAACAGGTCCATGTCTTTTCTGTGCTGAGGGCTCCAGATCTGGATGCAGTTCTCTAGGTGGGCTCTCACCAGAGTGAAATAGAGGGGTAGAATCACCCTTCCACTCATAAAACAAGAAGCATTCCAATAGGTAACCTATCACTTCACAATAAAAATGTAACACCTTTGAGACAGTGCATACCTTAGTATATCCTATTTTGGGGAATATAACGAGTGCTGGACCTCTTAGAGAGTTCATTTAATACAACATAAAAACGATTACACTCACAACAAGAAGAATCTATAGAGATGAAATAATGAGGCACAATGCAGTGAATTGCAGACATTATATTAATAGTGTTGACACTATTGGTGGTAATACTGTAACATACAATTCGCAGCATCATGCCCTAGCTTATTTCATCAGAGAAGTGAGTCTAATAAAAGCAAATCAGCTCTCACTGGACCTGAAAGTATTTTTCATTTCCCAAAGGAGTGCTTCAATCCTTCAAATCTCTTTAAGGGTGGATCAAAATTGTCATTTGGAAAGCTGACCAAAACAGTGTTGACAGCTGAGGAAATGTTAGGGGGCTGGGGCTGGGAGGCAGAGTTTCTTTTTTAAATTTGATTTCAGCCACAGTTGAACACAAACTTCTCCCTTCCTCTCAGAAAAATGAAATGCTCACATCAGCTCCAATTCCATGCGCGCACACAGGCTGGGCTGAGAATTTATGCCCCAGCTGTGTCAACTTCACAAAGGTCTGATGCCATGTCTCAAAGCTGCCTGTCCTGGATACAGAACTGAACAGCTCATAGGAAGCAGGCTCTCTTTTTCTTGTACATCTACTTTCAGCCTAAACCATAAAACACAGAGAAAGTAGCATGGCCAGCAATTACAAACAAGAACATTTGTCTGCAATCTCAGAGGGTTCTGAAATGGCTTTTTAGAAAAAAGTCAGCCCCCAGTGATGCTGGTTTTACATCCCCTACTAAGAAGGCCATACATATGCATTTGGTAATTTTTTCCCCAGGACAGCAGAATCTCATGGAGACTAGTTTTCAGAGAATCATAGAATGGCTTAGGTTGGAAGGGACCTTAAAGATCATCTAGTTCCAGCCCCCCTGCCATGGGCAGGGACACCTCCCACCAGACCAGGTTGCTCAAAGCCCCATCCAGCCTGGCCTTGAACACTTCCAGGGATGGGAAGTGCAGCTTCACTGTAGCTAGATCTTTACGGTCTCTGAGAGTGCTCAACAGGACACATGCCCATCTTTCCTTTTGGGACATGGTTTCGAAAACAGTGGCGTGAAAGATACGAAAGACATGTAGCTATGGAAACACATGGTTTATCAGTACTCTCTGTAGCAAGTGGCAGAACAAGGACAGAGAGGAGGTCCATAACTTGGCCATGAGCAAATCTACATTTGGAGAGAAGGCAGAGTATTGTTCTCTCAGTTGCCCTGCTCCTCTGGAGAGACAATACAGGTGCAACACAACACAGTGCAATGAATCTGCTCTCCTTGCTGGAAAGAAGGCCAGAAAATGAAGCCTCATGCAAGGTTTGTCTGATCAATACACAAATGAAAAGCCTTGGTGAGGAGTCAGGTAACACAAGGAGCAGCCACAAGAGTCTTACATGCGCATGCATGGTCTTAACGACTCTACGGACTGAGCTGGTAACTATCTATCCCCCTTTCCAAAAAGGGTTTCACAGATAATTCGGTGACTGAGCTAAGTGGTGAGTTTCTGACACCCAGATTGAGGAATTTTGATCTTCAGCTTTGAAGGCACAGCTACTCTGCACCTCACTGGCATACCACATCCTCTGACAAAAACGTTTTTCCTAAACAGAATACGTTCTAGGAGTGCATCCCTGGCCATTCACATAAGGTCATGGATGCCTTTAAGCAAGCAGCCACAGGACCCTCAGCAGATATTCCTTCAGTAGCCCCCTCACAAGAACAGTTCTACTCTTCTGTCACACCAGAACACTATCAATACTAAATTAAGTCATGAAGTTAACTTAGAAGGACCAAATGTCTGACCGTTATTCTCCTTAGAGAACGTACTCTAAGTTCAAATAGTTGTCCCTCAGGGAACAATGAGAATTACAGTAAACCTTGGTATTTGCATTTTTTTTTCAAAAAATCACTTTTTTCACAGAAGCTGGCAGGTGCGAAAAAATTGCTGCACTTACTAGAACACAGATGGGGGAAAAAGAAGGAAAAAAGGGTATCTGGAAAAAGAAGAGAAAGTTAGAAGCTGATGTAGCATAGTCTGGAGGACTTCCTTTGTCAAGCACCTTCTCTCGTCTTTCCCAACTAAAACCATTTATTTTTATTCATTACAGAAAGAACAGAGAAGACTCCATAATTATTCATTAGATACAAATATAGAATAAATTGATCTTTGCACATCATATCACTTCAAACTTTAAATACACAGAGACATGTGATTAAATCAATATTCTCAAAGGAGACAACACACTCTAATAGCTGGCTTTAATAATCATAATTTTGCAACCTACTGTGCTTTGAACACAGGAATGAATTAGCCACAGCAAAGCCAAGTCCTCACAGGAAGAAGGTAGGCATTAGCATATCATAGTCTTTTTTCAGCTGTGGAAACAGAGGCCAAGCGATTACTGATAGCATTTACAAAAGGAGAAGACACTTAAATACCATGATCCCCCTGGATTTTTGGTCTACTCCTACAAGAATAAATGCCTAACACTTCTGAAAGGGCATTTTAGTAAACAAAATCATTTAATGGCCGAATTTCTATAAGGATGTTTGAAATCCCTCAAGGTACAGGTAGTCATCCAGAAGGTAAGTTTCCTTAGCTGTCTAGCATTGCCAGGAATGCTGTTGGCTTCACTATGCTTACCTTTAAATGCATACCTGACTTTCGAGGCGGGGTTTGCTCATGCTTCTGAAAACATTACTTTTTCTTCTGTCTCATCTGCACTGCAAGACACCTTTCACAGGCAGCCCTGGCCCTCCAGAGTTTAGGTATCTGCTGGAGATCGCTGTTGCTCCTGTTGGCCAGGCTCTCTGTTGCCAATGCAAAGAGATATGTACAGCCTAAGAGCCAAATTGCTTTCTCCCCCACAAGGTCTTGCCCCTTCCTCTTGACTCTAAAGACATGTTTGGTGAGTAAACAGCTAAAAGAAACACAACCACTCCACATCTAGCAATAGGAACAAATCTCAGTTGTTTGCAGTATTCAAGGTTTGAAAGAGAAGAGGACAAGGAATATGTCTTGCTCAAGGTTAAAGAGTAATTCAGTATAACAGTCAAGACTACAACAGGGGAATGAATGTAATTCTCAGGTGATGATCTCTACACCAGGACACCAAGAACAGGAATGACTGTATGTTCCCCTCCTCTAGCAGTGCCTTGGCCGACAGTGATCAGGGATCAACCCTGCTCCATATCCTAATGGTAATATCTACATGACATATAAGCACTTCTTGCTCCCTAAATATTTTGTGAGGGAGCAGCAACCAAATCCTGGAAGTCTGTGGTTACCAAACAGGAATACGTCAGAGACATCTGCCCTCACTGACTGAGCTCTTCTGAGGGCAATCAAAAAGAGCACATGTCTAGGCAAGATGTCATATTACTAGGCTCACAGCAGTTGCTGAGAGGGGTCTCGCTATGCACCTCTCTCGATTAATGAACAAATTCCCTCCTAGAGTCATCTGAAGTAGGAGCACTGCCTCTGAACTGAAACTGAATACATCGCCCTTTCATTTTTTGTCACTTATCTCCACTTGAATTATGCATTCCGGTCTGAAACCGCACTCACAGAGGCTAACCTCCTACTGGTTTCTTTGCTAGGCAGCTCAGACCCTATCTCCAGTTTTAATAACTATCAGCGTGTGACATTTGTGGATCAGGATGTAAACAGATTTAATGATAATGACACCAGAGAAGGTAGATCCAAACAAAAACTCCGGGATAGAAACAGCATTACCAGAAAATTTATCTGAAACTTTCTTTAAAGCCAACAATAAGAAGAACGATAGAGTCAGAAAAAGCTGAAAAGATTCTAAAACTGAGCATCTTTATGACACACCACAGTGTAAAAAAAAAAAACTTGCACCATCTTCCACAGAGCAACAGAACATAACCCAAGAAACAGTTAATTTTAGGAAGATCTTTACTATAACACAGGAAATCAATTTTTTTTTTTTTCTTGCTCTGTCCTTTAACCCTGAGCTCTGTCAGAAATCAGAGCTGCATTTTTCCAGTGCAGTTTACTCGGGAGAATGTTGGGTTAGGATACACAGGACCCCAGATCTCTTCCCAGCTTTGGTTCCAGCATAATGCTTGCCTTGGGGTTGCATACATTCTTAGTCTCTTGTTTCTCTAGTATTGTCCTCCATATCATTAAAAGGTAAGCAGGGGGTTTCCAGGGGACACTATGATCAAGTACAGCAGCAGGTTACCACAGACAAAATTTTTTTAAGTATCATGGACACACAACACCAGAAAAATAATAGGAAGCCACTCGTAGCTGCATCCACAGAGTAAGCATTCGGCTCTCTAGGGTTTGTTCCTGTGCTTGACAAGCTGTGTCCAACTGGGCAGCAGTAGGAAGCACACACAAGCAAATGTCTACACTAAACTTCACTTTCTGAAGTACCAGCACCATGACCAAAGTTTTAAGGGCAATTTCCTTTGTAAATGCTGACGTTGGTATAAGCCTGCCGAGACTCAGTACATGATGAAATTACAACAAGGAGGAAATGCCAGCCAGTTCAGAATTCAGGCACAAATACCAGTGACATTACTATGAGCTAATAATTTAATTGTATTGCTCAGTTACTAACCCCAGCTTTCTGAGTTCACAGGTTCTTGGACAGGATGTCTTTCTCCACAGATATGAGCAACTGGAGAATTAGATGTGAGGCAGGGGTCAGCTGTGCCAAAAACTGGGGGAGCCATGAGGAGTATCTCAGGGGAATATCTGCCCCCTGCAATTGAAACCAAACAATTTAGCTGCATGAGGAGAGGCTGGTGTTTGCAAGCAAGCGGTAGCAGACAGGAATAAGCAGTAGAATCACATTTTCAAGAGGACTGAATTATCAGTCATAAAACCTAACCTCTAAAATATCTATCTTATAAGTCCAGTTTGATCCTGCATATATTTGATTTTGTGATCCTTAATAGTGAAGATAAGTTTCCAATACATCCTAAAACGATATACATATACCCTGGCTTTACAGCTGAAATTGTTTGAGATGTTCTGGTGCCTGGTAGTAAATGAAAGCAGCAAATGTTCTGTAATCTCTGCAGCAGTAAAAGATCTCACCGAAGGAACCTGCTGCTATGTCATGGACATTTGCAATAATCACATTCAGGAAGGGAATGTGACACCGCTTGTTCAATGTGATTGAGCTATTGCAGAGACTCGTGCTAGCTAATTAATCACCAGGACTGCTGAAGGGGAAGAATCCTTTCCAGGCAGATTTATAGGCATAGATGGAATAAGCCTGAGAACTTTTTGTGCTTTCCCTGTGTATGTGCAGAAAAGAGTCAATTGTGAGGCTGGCACTTGCACTGGTGATCAGTGGTGGGCTCTGCTGGAGCTGGAAAGCCTGCCCTAACCTTGAATAAATAAAACCATTCTGTGAATTTCCTCTCCAAAAGCTGAAATCAAGATGGAAAAATCGTAACAAGTATCAGGCTCTGAAGCATAGTGACAGATACAATAATCTGTTCAGTATTTAAAATATTTTAAAATTCACTGCTATTTTTAAAGATCCTGATTTTCTTGTTCTCCTTACGCAATATGAAAAGAAATATGTGGATTGTCAGCTTCCTATCATTAATGTAGATGAGATCTTCTTTTGTTATCAATAACAATTAGCTGTGATGAGTACTTTCTAAAAATCTTCCAAAGCACTTTCAAACCTTAAGGCCCTGATCCTATAAAGCTGTATTCACATGCATAATGGTAAGCTTACAAACAGTGCTTCCGCACACACTGGGAACACTGATAATCCAATTTCCATCACATCCCTATCAGGTAAATATACCTCTCTCTTTCTCAGATGACTGGAATGCCAGTAGGTACGGGTTTTGCACTGCGAAAGCTGAGTGTACTTTCATCAATGCAGTAACAACAAAACAGGGAAGGCACTGTATAAAAGAGAAAAAGAGAAAGAATGCTTTATAGAAAAGATAAACACTGAAGCAACAAGACAAGAGTCTGACATAAGCTCACATCTTTGTTCAGCAAGCTGTGTAGACCTACAACCTCCAAGCAGGCTAGACTGGTTGGAACTTGTTCCAGCATCTTACAAAGTCAAGAGGAAGTCCTCCTATTGAATTTAGTGGGCAGCAGATTAAACTTAACAGTTATTTGACTAATTATTCCATACTCAGGGAGATGCCTAGTACAGCTGAGTCGCTGGATCAAAACAATCCACCAAAACTAGTAAGTATTGATAGAGATACAAAAAAGGTAGACCAAATGCCAGAGCTTTCCAATTAGGGTTCTGACAGAAATGTCTTTATCATGACCCTAGGGAAACAATTCTGATTAGTCTAGCTACACACACAGGTTCTCAGCCTCTCACTCATGCTCCTCCTCCACTGTTGCTGCATTCATGGACTTCCTCTAAACTTCCCTTCTAACAGTTCTACTTTCAGACCACAGCATTTTCTTTTACCTCTTAGATCAACATTTCCCATGACATCCCAGACTGGAACATTTCTCTTTCCAGATGCCCACTACTGCTTTAAAACAGTCTGTACAGGTTTTGATTAAGGAAATAAGATGACTAATTTTCAAGAAACATGACAGCTGTTTCTCAAAGAGGCTGACCCTGACTTGAGGCACAGCAATTGTAATTCCTTGATTAAACAGCAGCACAAGTATCTCAGGTTTTATATTCTTTTGTTGGGTTTTAAATACGCTACCAAGTTGGAAACGTGGAGAAGGGGGGGTCCCTCTCCTGTAGCTGCTTCTTCATTCTTTCCTTTCCCTGACTCCTCACCTTCTACAAAATACTACGAGTATTTTGTACCATTCTCCAAGTGCACACCAGTTTTCTCATGAAGGCCCCAGGTAAAAATTAACATGCAAAAAGGTATATTTACCTGAAGGCTAATTCCAGGAAGCATTCTGCCTCAGGGAAGCAGTCAAGAATGTGCCTGTCCCAAAAGACATTAGTATGTGCTTCAGTGACTTTCTTACACTCGGGTTTGAAGGATGTAATCTAGAAAATTTCTCCTGCCCATATTTAAGTCGCTTTCCTAACTGGCAAAAGACATTTGCAATTTTAGTATGTATTCCAATCCATAGCAGGTTGAGCTGGATTCTTTGTGAAGAATTCTTTCTTTTTGGTCCAAAGAAACACAGACTTCCTATACCCAGGCACACTCACACACTGATGTGGCCGCTCAAGTGGAAAGATGTTATTCAAGTTATCGATCTATCTTCAGATGAAGCAGGATCTCCTAATCCCACATGAATCAAT
Organism: Dromas ardeola; assembly: GCA_013398915.1. Classification (NCBI taxonomy): domain Eukaryota; kingdom Metazoa; phylum Chordata; class Aves; order Charadriiformes; family Dromadidae; genus Dromas; species Dromas ardeola. The sequence goes on along the minus strand of VYZM01022376.1, from coordinate 4,970 downwards.
CCCTTCATCAGCTACCAGAAACTGGGGGGAGGAGGAGGCGGGGCGCTCCTTGATTTCAATCACAGACTTCTCTCTGTGTACAAGTGGGTTATTTTTTACCAGTTAGCTGCAATGGAAGATACCACACAGGACTGAATCCTTGAACAATCTATATGCAAGGAGCGAATACATAGGAAGAGTTTGCATTCTAGCTCCTTAACCCTACTCAGCAAAAGGCAACTATTTTAAGGATGATCCACTTTTGGGGAAGAAGAAAAGAACTATCTGTGTTGCAATGCACAGGCAAGGAGACTGATTTAATGGTGCATTCTATTCGGTTTCCATCTAAAAAACTGTAACGTAAAAAAGTGCAGTTCCCCAACAATAATCTGTGAAATTTATTTAAAATGCATTTGAGAATGGTTACAATCACATTTCTGAGCCTCCTACCGGTGGCAGCTATCAGGATGAAATAGCATCAATGACATTAACAGCATGACAGCATTATGTAAGAGATTATGAAGCGGTTTCAAGCCTGCTTTGATAGAACATTAACAATCAGTGGGAAAAAATTTGTTTAATATTTCAAAAACATGTTTAAAAGTTAAACACTTTCATTCCTCTGATGGTGCAAAAGCCTGAGCAGTACAGAGACAGAAAAAGAAGAGGGAGACATTTCGAGTCTTTTACCTACCATGTAGGACTATCACAGAAATCTTGTCAAAAAAACAACCTTGCGTTCTGCCGAGATGGCCAGCATCAGCAGGAGACCTGACTTGCAGCGATTTCCAATGCATTTCTTTATGGGCACGTGTTGCTTTCCCTTTTATTCTCATGACTTGAAAATGCAGTTTTGGGTGTAGGCAAAGTGAGGCAGTTTTATAGAGCCCAAATGGGGACAGAACCCACCTCTAGGCTTTGACATCTTCTGGGTCTTGGGCCCAACCATGGACAAAACTTACTTCCTCCGGAATCTGCAGCTCTCAAATGAGAAGGGCTTTCTCTCTCACCTCAGGAAAAACCTCAGAACAGTAACAGGGTAAGGCCTAGTATTAATATTCTCTGTTCCCTGGAGAAGACGTGACAAGAAAATGTACCCCTTGAAACACGTCAGGGACAAGTCAGCCAGGTGCCTGCTTAGAGGTTACAAAACCATAAATCAGCCTGGATGAAAGTGAGAGGACCATGGTTCCTTTTAAAGATGCTCCTTCTCCCCGGACACACTGTCAATACAGGGCAAATATTTAATTCACTTTTGATGTTATAAACTCCTCCAAATACCCTCTGCATTTCTTTTAACTCAAGGTATGCTTCCCATTCCCAACCATTCTTTCTGTTTTCCAGGTGTTCTGTATTTTCAAAATGAAAGCACAGAAATACCCTGAAAATGCAGACAGACTTCTAGAGGAGTAATGAAGCTCAAATGGAAGCTATGAGGCATGGCAATGCTCCACATCGTTTCCTACAAATGCCAAATATGATGAGAACAGTTCATTCTGGCCTTACTATCTGTGGCCTCATCCAATGTACGAATGATGGTGAAGAGTATCCCCCTGGTATCTTTCACTGCACAGACTTCTTTTCCCACCATCTG
>VYZM01022374.1:0-23129 GCA_013398915.1 Dromas ardeola | reverse complement strand
TTATCTATTAAGTCATGCCCTATAGTTCTGAATAGTCTGAAATAAGGGGTCTTTTAGAGATAAATTTTCTCTCTGTTAAACAGAAAGGATGCATGATACCAATGGTCTGTGCAAATGTCATTGCTTGAATACCTCCAAAATGTTTCTAAGTATTTATAAAGTGCTAGGGAGGAGAATTTGTACAAGTGTGTACTTACCCTTCACCTAAGGTAAAGGGTATGACAATTTCTAACAATTTCTTTCAGTTTGGTTGATTTTTTTTTCTTTAATATTCAAGTTAACATAAAACTCAGTGGAAAACTTTGCTTCCNGCAATGCAGTCCTAATTCCAATGATCTAAAGATGCCAAGTTTGCTCAAAAGGCAGTAACATCATCAATTCAATGCAAAACTGTGCATTGTTCTCCAGGTATTTAAGCATGCATGGGGTTGAACTGGAGTCCTTTTAAAATGGTCTGGAACCAAGTTGTACAATTTAATATATTTGTTACTTTTACTGTGACTCTTGTCTAATACATCTACTTCTTATGTAATTTCCATTTAACTTTGCAGGTGGCTCTGACTCTGGGATCAAATCTGAATTGTCCTCTTCACTCCCCATGACTATGATGTGGGGAACAGGTTACACAAAAATGCCTAAATCATTTTAAACAGGGCTCTGGCCCTGGAAGCAATATACAATCAGGTGGAAAGAGTTACACACCCTCTCTGTTAAATTATTTTGTTAGATAGGTAGGATTGCAGCATAATAATGATAAATCTGTTTTCCCCAAATGAAAATGTATTTATTTGAAAGGTTTAGGCTTTTTACTAGTATTTATAGAACAGAAGAAGAAAAGGGAAGAGGATAAAAAGAAGAAATGGATTTTTTTAGGTCAAACTTAATAGATTAGAGATACCCATAAAACACTTCCAGTGGAAAGAAGTAAACATATAAGTACATGTTTTCCTTTGAAGAAGTCGCCAGGCAAACCTCACTGTATTCACAGATGAGGAACAACTGCTAATCAAAAGGCACAGATCCATGTGATGTTTGTTGGAGCAACAATCAGGACCCTTTTTTAGATCTATTAAATTGTGCCTGCACAGTCTCTGGGATGTGCCTATGAATGTTCTCTGCTGGTTTCTCACCATCCTGCCTCAACAGACCTTCATGGACAGCTTGGAAACTGAACTGCCATGTGTGGGGCTGTCTGTGCCCAGCAATATGTCATCTATCTATGCCTGTGATATTAGGACACTAAGTGTTGAGACATACCTAGGCCAATGGAGTTTCATGTGCTTGTGAGGTTGGCACCTGGCAGATTTGCTGTCTCCACAGCCATACAGCATAGACTGGAGTGAAAAGAAAGAAACTTTAGACATGTCTAAAGCTGCTGTAGCTTTGCTCTTACTGAATTGAACAGTATTAGTCTTGCTGGTTCCAGGACAGTAGCATTAATACGAAGCTACAAAAATTAGAAGACATCCCTTAGAAACTCCTTCCCTTGACAGCAAGGAGGCAAGGTCTTCTGCCTTGGATTTATGGACTCAAGCATTGCAAAACCTTCTGTCCTGTAGACTGTTGCCTTTAGAATATGGCCTGGGATAATTAGAGCCTGTGATGATATGTGTGCTCAAACGTCAGGGACAAAAGCTACCCAAAATGTGTAAATGCTCTGGACGGAAACATTCTCATGCGTCATATTTCATGAAAAAAGCAATCTGATCCTGTGTGTCAGAGAAAATTGAATGCACTAGAAAATTCTAAAATCATTTGCTTTAAGTGGTTTGCCACTGTAATACTGATGCAATTTTCTTTAATTCAATCAGAAAACTGCTTCCTTACCCTGGCTAACCTCAGTGATACAGCACTTCTGCAGAGAATAGGTCAGAACAGCTCCATGTTAGAGTGTTCGACTTAATCAGATTATTAATGGTGAATTATTTTCTTCCTTTCGTCATGAAAGATAAACATTTTTTACTCTCTTTACTGGATTCTTCTGGCATTTTTTGCATCTGTTTTTTTTTTGAAAACTGCAAACCAATTTACTCACCAAGCCACCATCCTGCAATTTCATTTCAAAAAGCTTTTTTAATTATCATGAGGCTGGTCATATTAGATGCTTTCAACAAGTCTTTGTACATTATGCAAGTAATAGGTAAGTGATAAAAATACTGATTGTTACCACAGGTGGTTTGGTGGTTTTTTTAATACTTTCAAGCAATACAATGTACCTTATTTAACTTTTAAAATATTAACATGTTTATACATATTTCCCAAAGGTACTGTATCAAAAGTTACAATCTAGACTGGATATAATTTAAAACCTTTTGATATCCTCACTCAAGGGAATTGCATCTGAATTTTAATGTTTGGTTTTGCTTTCAAAGTGAGTTACCAGGTGGCTTGTTTATAATGTACGCCACATGGAAGACTGACAGCTACAATTAGGAGGCTGGATGAGATGATCATTTCAGTCCCTGCTAGCTTTGTGAATGGATAGGCTGGCTTCTCTGGATAAGCAGCTGATACCGCTGTTACTTTGCTGATTTAATCTGAATAAAGTGCAGAGCCAGTATATATAGCAGTGTATATGAAGAGCAAATATTTAAGGATAGGAGCTGGCAGCGGTGGAAGGGGAAACATTTCCTCTGTACCTACACATGGATGGCAGGCTGGGATCCCATGTTGCAAGGGAGGAGAAACAAGCCCTCCATCAATGCAGTTTCCACGGAGATGTTACAAAAGTTTTGTAAAGTTTTGCTGTAAGAAGGAACACCTGTGCTTACACTTCCGGAGATTTAAGTCCAGATGGATTTTCTAATTCACATTTCTAATTTTAAATGTACTTTTTTTTTCATTTTAAACCTACGTAATTTCTCCTTGATTTTCTCCCACTGGCTGTACTTTACAGCTGTATTTGCTTCTTGTCTTGAATACGCTCCTTCGATTGCCAGTGCTGTCATGCCCTCTGTGACTCACAGCTAATTTTACAAAAAACATCGCTGAGCAGCTTGTAACCCTGGGACACATGAATGTGTATAGAAGAGAGAGCAGAGAAGAAAATAAACCCCATCAGTTCCAGCCTAAGGCACCACAGAGGCAAAGGTTCAGGGGAACTGTACATCATGGCCTTTACAGATAAAGAAACACTACCAAATTGCTGCTGTAGCTCCACTATTGTGCTCTGCTTTTTCCTCTTATGAACTGCAACGCAGCTACCACAAGAGGGAGCAGGGACATGGTTGTTTTTGCACTTTGCTTTGTGATTGTCCCAAGGTCTGATGGAGAGCTCTGCAGGTCTGCACCCAAGGGCTACAGCTAGACCTGATGAGGCAAAGTCACTTCATAGCTGCGGGAGGACTTTGATGCAAAAATCAAGAAGTAGACAGAGCAACAGTTCCCGAGCTGTAAGAGACATTTAATGTCCTCACATATTTGCACCATCCTCTCCCGTTCAGAGGAAGTGTTCATCTTTCATGGCTACACCAAGAATTGTAGAGATATTGGACCTGACTAAAAACACAGACAATTTGTAAATTTAGGCATATTCAGAATTTGGACAGCTAATGAGCGGGTCTAGCTCCAACAGTTTCATGTGAGCTTCTTGCTCTCTGTACTCATTTGTATCCACATGTGTAAACTGGCACACTAGGTTTAATATTATTTAATTTTACAAGAAACAGATAACCTAAATCTATTACATTTCAATTTACCTTGTTTATTCATCTGTTTAAGATGCATGGAGATGACATACAGAGATAGTTAAGATTAATGAGTGGCTGATTAGTAGTTGAGTTCGCATATGGAAACAAAGCACCTGAAATAATTGCAGCAGGAAGCTCATAAAATTTATTTTAATTGGTATGTGACAGTTTTGTTTGTTTTTGTAAGGGCTAGATTGCTTACAAATCCATTTCCCTTGTGCCACTGAAAGTACACAGAAATTACCTTAATCCAACAGAATGTGATAGACACAGAAATCAGTAGCTATTCTGGTAACTTTTTCATTTGCTATTAGAAAGGTAAGGCCTTTATTTTTGAAAACATATAAGCATTAGCTCTGCTTTAAGCATATGCTTATCTTTACTATTCAGAATGTTGACCAGAGAGAGATGTAAGCACAACAGCAGTCAAGTGGCATACATATTTTTGCATTTGATGTGAATAAACATCAGGTTATAAATAAAAGCCAAGTGCAGCTTATTTAAATTAATGGATAACATTGAAATTTTACAAAATGGATACAAGCACACCAGCTTTAAGCTGGTGAAGAGAAGAAAGTTTCCAAATGTGAGATGAAATAAGAATGTTACAAAGCCTACTAGTAGGAATAATGATCTGAAAAAAATAATCCTCAGATGAAGATAAAATGTGAGAAACTGATGAATGGGTTTATATTACACAGTTGCTTGTGATACCAGCAAACTGGGCTCAGGGTCCTAAAAGATGTCTTCCGGCCTGTTGTTCCCTGAGGGGCTTGAAAAGTGGGTCAGGGCCTAAAACATCCTTTGATACCATCCATATTTCACCTGGCTGGTTTCCAGTATAATTACTTTTGGATAAACCACTCATTAATTTCCTCCCGCCTACTGTTTGCTTCTTACTTTGTGAGCTCCTGTTGATTCCTGTGGCTCTGTTCAACAAGGAAGATCTTGGATTGACATAAATTCTGCAGTTAGGGTGATTTATGTGTGTGAGAGAGAAAGTCAGAGAGAAAGTGACCTCTTTTCCTGATGATTTTTAAAACCATTCCAAAAAGCATTGGTGGCAGACACAGTCTGTCAGTGCTGGCCAACTCTGAAACCACTCAGCCTGTGGATCTTTTCTCAGCTGTAGCACATTGTTGTTTGTGAACTGTGTTCAGAGAGGTATCTGGCCTCCGCACAATGAGAGAATCAGCAAATAGTTGTCTGGAAAACTGTGATAAGTTTTTTTCCTTTCAATTCTTCCTCTGGGTCCTAATAATGAAATATGATTCAGCGTCCCATGGTGGTTTGCTCCATTCATGAGACCTCAGGATGGACTTAATCCCTTTGCACTAGAAAGGATCCCACTCTTAGCTGGAACACAACAAACTGTGTTCACCTAAGTAGTTTCACTTAATCTAACCATAATCTAACCATAATCAAAACTCTTGGAGTTTACAGTTTTCGTGGTTTGGGACAACTCCTCTCCTCTCCTCTCCTCTCCTCTCCTCTCCTCAATTTCATTTATCCATTCAAATACTACTTTGTCTTTTTCAAAGCACCAGTTTTTCTCAGTAGGTTGATGGACACACAATTTACTAAACCAGAATTCTCTAAAAATATTCCTCCATTTCTGGACAGTGAAAACAACTGCCACTTATTTGCCTTCATAGAGGTTTTGCATCCATAATTGGTATTCCACCCTAACTGGCACTGAATCCCCCTTGTCCTTGGGTTAATTTGATGACATTGCAATGGAGTAGGTGGCATTTTCTAGGAGAAATTTCATTTGCATTCCCAACCAGGCTGGGTTTCTAACCTTTGCAGAGTGATGTCTAATCATTATTAATGGTGACTTATTGTCTTGAAAGAAAAGGGAATGATTTAATATAGAAAAGGCGACATGGTCTAGTGAATAAAGCAGACACTGATGAGCAAAGAAATAATGCTACTTTTCCCTTTACTTCTTTTAATGGGGTTTGTTGAGTCAGCTGTTGAATGTTTCCAAATGTGATATTACTCACTTATAAAGAATTGTCACTGATAAGCTATCTCTGTTTCTAAAATATTAAATCCTAACCCTCCACACTGCATAAGTTCTGCCCATTAACTGTCACCCTGCCAGCCCTTAGCCATAATTTTCGCTTTGGAAATTCTTCTAACCATTTTCAGTTATAAGAGCTCCTCAGAAGCATTCAGGGAGGCCCCTTTTATTCATTCAGAAGAGTGTACAAAACCACACCCAAACCACCTGAATTATCAGTAGCAATTTCTCCAGACTGCTATTCATCCAGAATGTTTTGATTTCAACATGTACTCTGACAGCCTTTGCAATTTCCTGATCAATATGCAAATGAAATTAGCAACAATAAAGGGTGTGGGAGGACATCTCCTTCTGAAAGAATCAGGTATCTTCAGGCTAATTCTTTTTGTGATAAAAGTCAGTCTTGATAAGGACCCTAAAGGAAGAGAAGGTTGATCCATACAGTAGTTTTCTATGCATGACAAACAGCATGACAAATAAATGAAATATGGGTAAAGTCAAGATTAACCAGTTTGTTGAACCAGAAACATAGAAATAAAAAACAATAGGAAACGATGTCAAAAGAATTACAAATGAATAGAGAAAAAGAATAGGCAATTTTTAGTTCTTTCAGGATTGATATGGGAAAGTAGATGAAAAGCTAATTATCTTTTTCTCTTTCTCATATATATGCATTATAAAGGTATTATTTATCACTGATTTGGTGCAAAAAAGGGTTTCCTGGATGTTGTGTATACTTCAATTTGGAATGGGTGGACTGGGGCACTATAAAATACAGGATGTTAACTTCGTTTTACATAATGTCATGGAACACTGACAATTTGGTGTCATCATGATATTTACAGGAGAAGTAGCACCAAGTTAAAGCAAGTAAATGGGGAAAAGACAAGCTGTGTCTTCAGTGGGAGATGCTGTATTTGGGAGTATCGGCAATGCTGACTTAGGCTCTCCTATTTAAAGAGATGATGTTTCATCAGAAAGGAATCGGTTTCAAGTCCATCTGAAAACTGAGAAAGCAATGAGGCCAAATGTGGATTGAATGCCTCACTGCTGTGAAAATTTACACAACCAGTCTTCCTTTTTTCATGGTACATGATTGGCAAGTTGTGCTGGCATGTGATGTGCACTTTTTGCCAGAGGCAAAAGAAAAATTGCTCAGCAGGAGGATAGATCTGGATGTTGGTTTTTTTTTTCTTCTGAATCTTGCACAGACTGTAATTTGAGGCTGGATGAGGGTGAAAATGTTGAGTGAAAGCCCACATTAGTAGGATCCATCCCTGCTGATTTTGTGTCCAGCACAATAACTGTGGTCATGAAAAGACCATGAAGAAGACCATGAATCCTCCTTTGTAAATCTTGCCTTAAAAAATTCATCAAAGCTAACAGGACCCAATGAAACGTGTTAATTTTGACAGACCAACATGTTTTGCTGAAAATGTTCTGGACAGTGTCTACTTCATTTTCTTTCTGAAAAAGGCAATTATCACTATACTTTTCAATGTATTGTTTTCTGAAAGCAATACAATTCTTCCATGGAGGGCTATTTGAATTGTGGTGATCATTTTAGCTTCCTGAAGTAATGAACAGCATAATGGAAAATAGGCTGTTCACTGTTTAACTGAAAGGGATTGGGTGGCAGTTTCCTAGGAAACAGGAAAGAAAGGGTTTGGGTGTCTCTTAAAATGTAAAATATACACATTCATATTGGATTATAGTCACATGCTAAAAAGGCGTGCCATAGATAGCATAATTACTACTAAAAATGCCAAAGAATGGCATTCAGGTTTTCTGGGAAACCTCAAAATCTTTCCTATTCCAGAACCTGATCACTAAATTTTCTTCGAACAGTCAAAATTTATGATGGACTGGAATGAAAGCCTGGGTGAAGGAAAATATTGGCCTTCTTCCTTAGAACAGCAACAGTAGAACTGGAGTTAAGGTAGTGTCTGGATATTTCAGTACAGCTGTCCACATTGAGTTTATTTTTCGGTGAGTTAATTTATAGCAGAAGAGAAGAGCTGCCTTTCCTCCAAAGCCACCTGAAGCCTCCCCAGTGGTCTGGGCTTGAAACTGAAAACAGCCGAAGAAGGGAGAAGCAGAAGAGGGAAAAGCTTTGGGGAATCAGGCTTGTGCTCCTGCTGCTGTCAGGGAAGGAGAGGGGTGAAGACAGAGATTTCTTGATGGAGCATCTCCCTAGGAAAGCACTTTTCAACCTGTTATAACTCCTGTCTCAGGGGTAGCAACAACAGCTGCCAGGCAGGTACACCAGGGCACTGGTATAAAAGAAGCTGCAGAGCCTTGGCTGTTTCACTGCCCATGGCGGCTGCCTGCTGTGATTGTGCCTCAAGCTAGACCTTGATCTACACGCAAACGTATGCTGTCTGCAATTAGGTGTATCACAAAGCAAGACAGATTTTTCAGGTAGAAATCTTTGAAAAATGGTCATGACAAAATCTCCAGTGACATCCTGCAAAAAGTCTGTTTTCACAAATAGTTGTCAAATTATGGAAAGCTTTAAAGTTTTCCACTTCCATTTCAATTTTTCAGAAAAAGCATACCAGACATCTTTACCGCTTTCCTCAAACATATAACTTTATACAATCACAGACAGTCTCCCAGAAGCTTCACTTCACCTGCACTGTGAATCACTGAATCACAGAATCGCTGATGTTGGAAGGGGCCTTACTGAAGTTGAGATAATCACCATCTGCTGCTCTCACCTCATCCACCAAGCCAATCATCTCATTGTAGGAAGCTATCAGGTTGGTCAGGCATGATTTCCCTTCATAAATCCATGCTCACTACTTCCAGTCACCTTCTTTTCCTTCATATATTTGAAAATCGTTTCCACGAGGATAAGCTCCATCACCTTCCCAGAGTCTGATGTGAGGCATACCTGTCTTAAGTTCCCTGGATTCTCCTTGTCCTTGAAGAAAGGACTGATGTTTTCTTTTTTCCAGTCATCAGTGTCCTCTCTGACCTCGAAAAGATAACTGAGAGTGGGGTAGCAGTGACATTGGCTAGCTCCCTCAGCACTTGTGGGTGCATCCATCAGGGACCAGGGACTTATGTATGTCTAGTTTTTTTTAAATATTCGTTAACCAGATTCTCCTCCACCAGTGATAACTCTACTTTGATCACAACTTTCTCTGGTCTGAGAGACCTGGGATTCCTGAAGACTGGACTTACAGTAAAGACTGCGGTCAACAAGGCATTGAGTACCTTCGCCTTCCCTGTGTTCTTTGCCAGCATGTCCCCACCTCATTCAGCAGTGGGTCCACATTTTCCCTAGGCTTCCTTTTGCTGCCAGTATACCTGTAGAAGCCCTTCCGATTTCCCTTCAAGTACCTTCTAAGTCTCGTCTCCAGGTGGGCTTTGCCTTTCCTAATGCCATCCCTTCATGTTCCGACAGTGTCTCCATATTCCTCCCAAGTCACCTCACCCTGCTTCCATCTCTTGTACATTTCTTTTCTATGTCTGAGTTTTTTCAGGATCTTCTTGTTCATCCATACAGGCCTCCTGCCACCTTTGCTTGATTTCCTGCTCATCAGACTGAACCGTTCTGGAGCTTAGAGGAGGTGATGCTTGAAAATCAGTCAGATCTCCTGGACCCTTCTTCTTGCCAGGAATCTACCCCCTGAGATTCTTCCAAGCAGATCTCTGAAGAGGCCAAAGTCTGGTCTCCTGAAGACCATAGTTGTGATCCTGCTTTTTGCCTTGCTCCCTCCTGTCAGGATGCTAAATTCCACAATCTCACAGCCACTACAGCCAAGGCCGCCCCAACTTTCACATACCCAGCCAGTTCTTTCTTGTTGTAAGTATCAGGACCAGCAGCTTGTCCCTTCCTTGGCTCCTTGAAACTGTCTGGATTGCTTGTGCTCTGCTGTAGTCTTTCCAGCAGATATCAGGGTGGCTTAGTCCCCTTTGAAGACTAGGGCCTGCAAATATGAGGCTGCTTCCAGTTGTCTGCAGAAGTCCCCATCTACTTCATTCTGATCAGGTGGTCTGTAGAATACACCCACGTTGATCTGTCCTCTTAATTCTGATTGCAGGTCATTATATCCCTCCCTGGTCATTCCTAGTTCAAAGATCTCCTCACCAGGTTGGCCTTCCTGTTGGCAAAGATGCTTTTGCCCCATTTAGGTGGAACTTGTCTCTTTCTAGAAATTGTTTCCCTGGTCTAGGAGATGCCCTTGGCTGCTCCCCGCCCCAACCAGCCCAGTTCCCTGGGCTTGCCTTGAGAAGCCTCCCAGCCCCTAGCTTCCCCCAGGAAGACACAGGCTCTGCTGCATCCTGGCACCAAACAAGTTATTAAATCCACTCTTGTCATGCTATAGGAAATGAAAATAGCGTATAAATAAGTATTATAACTGCACTTGAGGGTTTGTGAATAACACTTGATTTATCTTGGTTAATCAATTTATAAATGAGAAAATGGAAGAAATTGTTAAGTAAAGGCTCGATGTTCCGGTTGTATTAGTGTGTTATCAGAGGGGCAGTGATAACCTCCACACTTTTAGCTGCAAACAATGTAAGATAACTGGACTTAGCTTAACCCCATACTGAAGCCAGTACCACTGCTTTCAGTGAGGAGGACTGAGAACATACAGGGCATGGGCAGCTCCTGCAGCTCTGATTATATGCAATAACCTGATAAGGCACTGTTGCTTGATTATGAAATTGAGCTCTAAGTACTATGAAAGCCTAGGCAGCATTTTCTTAAAAGGATTTGTCTTGAAACAAGCAAAGCAGTGAATAGGAGAAATTAGAAATCTAATTTAAATCCCAGTATATCTCACCATTTACTTTGGTATTCTCATGAGGAATTCCTGGTCTCATTAATACCATATTTAATGGGAGAAGCTGTTAATATCTCAAATTACAAGAGGATTTTAGTATCCTATTGAAAACAATAAAAATAATAATTTAATCCTTTTCTCTCCTTTGTAACATCCTCTCTGGTGAGACCGCACTGAGTTGGTTTGAGTGGTCTTGTCATATTGAGTGCTGAATGAGTACTGAACTGAATAGTCATTTCTTATTAATACTGTTTCTAGCATCTTTTGGCCTTTGCTCCTTTTCTTTGCTTTCTGACACTTGCTTGCTGGAGTGAAGAGGATGAACCATGCTGAGAGCTACAAAGTTGAAGAACAGTGGAGAGCAGGGCCTGCCATAAGTCCTGTCCCCAAAGAGGGAAAACAACACAAATCTTGCATATTCAGGTGCATTCGAGATCAGCAAGGCTCGTCTTTAGATTAGCTAAGCACCTTCACAGCGTGCAGCTCCTGAGCAGACGCAGGCTCACTCTGAGAGAGGCTCTACATGCCCTGGTCCTCAATACTCACCTGCTGTGCAAAATACAACAAACTCTTATTTGCTTTTTTTTAAAAATATTGTGCCACGTGTCACCCACAGGATGAGAAGAAGAAATAAAAATCACTTTGCTCAATATTAAGCCTTCTGTTTTTCTATCCAAATCAGGCTGTGCGTTTGCCCTGGCAATACCGAGATTTTCCCCCTGTCTAGGCTCAGTCTGCCTTTCATTGGCCTTGTGAGAGAGTGGTCCTGGAGCCTCTTTAAAGCTGGTGATCTAACTTTTCCATTAAGCCAGGTTAATTTTGAGATAGATGGTTATTTTTTTTCAGAGCTTAATAGAAACTGACATTCAAGTTCAAATAAGTCCAAATACTCTAACTCTTTATCTACTCAATATTTCAGTATTTTAAAATTAGCATCTTTAAATATAAGCAGACGTTCAAGAAGTCATTTCCCCCTCCCCCACTTCTTTTTTGTCAGCATTTGCATAAGTAGTTCTTGGTTGTGCCTTCAACAAGGATGTTTCTGGATAAATTTATTAACTATTTCACATTCAAGTGATATCTTATACTAGTAATCAAGCTGTCAAAATTTTTGGATGTCCTCTACATGCATGAAGCATTGTACAGTTTATGTAGGACTGATTATGGCATATATATATAAAATACACAAATACATATATACACACACACATATATGAACGTATGTATGTATATGTATATGTATATGTATATGTATATGTATATGTATATGTATATGTATAAACCTCTCAAGAACAGCTTGCCATCTCAAGTGTTTAAGAAAAGACGTGTCAAGAAAATGATTCAGTATCTTCTGCAAAATATTTTTCATCCATCAGTGTGTTTTCTGAAGTTCAAAGTCTTTAGGTCATTTGGAATAAAATATTTTCATTAAAAAACACAGCCATATTTAAACTGGGAACTTTTTCGTTGCCTTCTTTTGCTGTTAGATAACCTTTCCTCTATTGCAAAGTGGGACTCTTTCTGGAATGTCTTGAAAGATTTGTTTTTAGAGGAAAAGGTCATCATATGCCAAGGAGATACCTTTTGCAGAAATAATGTTCTCCAAAGATTTATTCTAAATGTTTGCTTTAACTTCCCATTAAAAAATAAAGTTAGCTATTTGCAATATAATTTCCACCTCAAGTTCAATAGCTATATCATTTTCTGTTAAAAAACCCAAATAAGCCACAAACCCCAGTAGCCAAAGACGTTTGGTAATACACATACTTTGTAATATATCATCACCAACAAAGAAAGAAAACTGAAATTGCAAAGCCCGACACTAAGATTAAGAAAAAAAAGTGGTAAAGAATGCATTTTCAATTTTATAAATGGTCGATGAACGCAGTATTACAATCTGGAAAATCTGAGGTTGTTCCTCAGTGACACAAAGTAAGAAAACTCTTGGAATTTATTGAATTGGCCTAAAAATCCTTTTTAGACACAAATCTATGTCTGAATTCGCATGTGGTATGTACCTTTGTATGCATGTCTATTTGTGTACATATAAAAATTTGATTTATTTAATTTCCTTGACCTTATTAGTATTTGTAGCCATCTGTTAAAAAAATCAATGAAAATGAAGGAAATTTTCTCATGACTGAACCTCAGAAGGTGTTGCAATATTATTGGTTTTGGATATATCCAGAACATCTCCCACTGTCTCACATAGGACTTATTCAGCACCACCAATGCCACTCAAATCACTCAAACATAAGCCAAGAATCAGTCTTTATAATGTTCTGGCTGAATACTGGGCTGTGTCATCTCCGAAGATCACATGCAGAATTAATTATTTGCTGATGGCTATTTTATGTCCATAGCTTCAATTACCTTTCTTCCCTGGGAAAACTATGACTTACAAGTGAAAGCACTTGTGTAAGTATGTGGAGGTGCAAAAGAAAGCCAATTAATAGGGCCATTCTTGTCTTAAAACTGGTCTCACAGAAGAACTAGTGTGCAAGCAAGGAAGAAAGGCAAGAAGGACACCAGGAGGACCATTCAGAATTGCTACTTGTGAAATTTCCTCTCTCTGACATGGACCTGCAACTCATAACTATTTACCTGGCAAAGTCAGCATCTGCAAACCAGTCCCAAGTCAGAAACAGATTTATTATCTGGCCTCTGATTGATGCAGGTTTTTCTTGGCATAAAACTGGCCGCTCTCCTCCCTGGCAACAGCACATGTTTCGCAGGTGGCTGGGTGTCTGCCCATGGACATGGTTCTTTCAGATGTCACTTCTAGTTTCTTCAACTCAAGATATCATGAAATGGATCCAGTTATATGTAAATAAGATTCTCACATAGATGACATGTTGGTTTCTTCTGCTTTTCACAGATCTGATATGCCTGTCTTTTTCACACATTAAAAAAAGCAGTTTAGAAAAGAAGCTCAGACTGACTTCTAAAGAACTCAAGTGAAAACTGATCTACTTCTTCCTGCTCTGCTATAAATCTTAAAAGTTTGTGTACAGTATTATACCAACCAACTCAGGACCAAGTTGAGATAGACATAGTCCCTCAAGAACAGATAAGTTCCAAGAAAACATGTAGATTTCATATAGCCATTATGAATCTGTGGTGTTCTTTTCATATATTTCTATGACTATATTAATATATTTTAATTATTAAATAACACGTGTTTGTTTCTTACAACTTTCTTTATAATCAATTGCATGCGGCCTCTAGGGAGCTGTATATCCTTCTCTATAGACTGAGATGCTGAGATGAACCCATTTCTGGGACATGAAAATACCTAGCAAAATCCAGAGCCTTTAATTATGGCTCCAAGGATCCAAGAATTAAATTAAGGATCCAACTTGCCTACTAAGCCAGCATGTTAGTCTGCCTCACCTGTCAGCAGAATGTGTCAAGAAAAGCTGACCAGACATTTTCTCACATTTTGTTGAAGACATCAGAGGAAACATTAAAAAATGGTTCATTAAAACATCTGTATTCAGCAGGTTTTGTCAAAGCCAAAATAAGCTTCATACAAAATAAGATAGTATGAAATGAAGATATTCTTTCCATCCTTTTGCCCCCACCCCCAAGTCAGGGAAGAGCAGTGTATACATAGAAATTCAGTAGCTGTTTACGACAGTTGTGTAAGATCAACAGTATATAGGAAGATCCTAAAAGCATTAGTAACCCTGAGTACCTCTTTATTCTGCGTGTAACCCCAGGAAGGACAGAGGATGGAGAAGACTGTCTTGCTGAGACTTGATTTTGTTGACCTAAGAGTTTGCACGTGCCCAGGGCCTTCAGACAGGATCCCCTGCACCAAGCAAAGCCGGCTTAACTCCCACTGAAACGTCCAGCCCCTGGCATACCAAAACAGGTGCTCCCATTTTCCACCTGCAGGGTAGGGGTGATGCTGCTGATTTTTTTATTTATTTTGTTTCAGAAAGCCCTCTTGGCTGGTTGCAGTCCTTTGCCGCATATGTATGCAATGCACAGTGACACGGGGCCATGAAGTACTACTGTAATGCAAATAATGCAAGGCTGTAATAGGTCTGCTGAAGCAGGAAGGCAGCACTGAATATCAGCACTGTTGAACTAGCATACAAGCATCAGAGTGAATCTGTGTTATTATCTACCATGTACTTACTGAGTTATAATAACGTACTGAAATAAAATGACAGTAAGACGTTGCTATAACAATAACAGTATTTCAGGTTAATTTTGGTTCTGTGAAAAAATGCCGTTAATTAGATATTCACAGTGGAAACTATTAGAGCTATCAGCTTGAAGCTTGAATGACAGCATCAAATCTCAGTCTCTTTTACATAGAGAAATATGGCTTTGTCATTTAGCTCTTTTATATATAAAAGAAATACAGATTGGTACAATTGTCTTAATGTTTGAACTGCCTTCATCCTATAAAGTGATCATGATCAAATGTTTCCAGACAATATGAATATTTTGTATTCTTTTTTTTTGCCATTATCAGACATTTTCTTAGTCAAACAAATCAGCGTTCTCCATTCTAATATCCACCTTTACGCATTGTAAAGCTAATGAAAATGATACGATGTGTACGGTAGTCTATGCATCCCTTCCTTAGTCTATGCATCCCTTCTTTCTTTTATGTACTTCAGGAATGTATTTTAAAAACGATTTGCTGTTGCTAATGTGGGGTGGGATGTCCTTTAATGGGATCTCCAGAAGATTAATGGCTTCCTGAGAATCTCTGACATCAAGCCAAACAAATCCTCATATACCCCCCCATTGGTGAGAAACAAGTTGAGGTGTGTCTCAGTAGCTAAATCTGCTCCTCAGCTGCCCTCATCTTTTGAAATGAGTTCAGCCCCATTGCTTGGATCTCAGAGGAAGGGAGCTGAATTCCCTGCCTTGTTGCAGGCCTTCAGAATATACTTACATTTTTCTGTGACTCAGCTCCTCGCCTGTACAATGGGAACTTTACAGTTGAAGTGGAGGGTAAGAGCCTAAGGAAAAATGAAAGAGGATTCATCTACACCAACATTTTCAGTGAGAGCCACAGTGAACCGGGGCACTTTTACAGAGATACAGCAAAACAGAGAGCTGTGAAGTGCATAAGAACCTGTTTCAAGATCTTCAGAAATTTTACGTGTTTGACCCAGAATAACATTGCTGTTAAAGCATAACAAGTTTTAAGTGATCCAAATACTTTTTTTTTTTTTAAACTAGAAGAGTAATAACTTCTGGAATATAATAAGGTTCATAAAGAAACACTAAAGATGGAGATACAGTCTACATTTTGACAGTTACTTCAAAGTTTTGCTATGCTGTTAGAAGCAACTAAGGGGGAAAGTGAAAGCAGCCAGAATGTAATTAGGGTGTTGTAGACTGAAATTGTCTCTCCATTGTCCAGTGATAAATGGCCGTGTATTAGAAATGGCCTTTCAGATAAGTTGAGAGCAGTGTCAGTAGGGTGAAACCAGGGTTATCTGTGAGGCAAGACCACAGTCCTGCTGAAGGTCTAGTGTCTCAAATTTGGTACTTTAAAAATGGAAACATTCATTTGCTCATCAGCATTGAAGTAGGTCACATGTGCTACATTTCTGGATGATGAGAGATGGAATTACTTTAAAAAATGCCTAACTGAGGGAAAAAAAATCCTATTAGAAATCATGAAGTCTCCTGGGTTACTCAGATTCAGTGCCCAAAAATTATCTTGACAACTAATCTCATTGAAATCAAAGGGGTGTAGTACCTCCGTATCTTTGAGGAGATTTTGTTGTCTATGAAATTCTGCATATGAGCTAAATATTTTATTATTACTATTTTATAGTGACATTGACTTTAATCCTACCATTATCATATTCAGATTGATTTGTAAAGTTACTCTGTAGCCAGCATTGCAAAGTGAAAATGTGATTGTTGTTGCTGTTGTTATTTATTTTAATAAGAAAAAATGATGGAAAAATTATGTAAAATTGTATTTCAGAGAAAAAAAACTAATCAATATCTTTATTTGCCCAACTATTCCCACTGAGACAGTAATCCCTCTCACAACAGAAATCTCTGTGAGGCACAGCAGCTTTTAAAATGTTTTCCTGTGCTGCTGTGATGGGAGTGGATCAGTAATTCCAAAGAACTCCTTTATTTAAAAATTACATAAAATAAAGGAATCTGTGGGGAGCTGGATGCATCAAGTCCCATGAGCCTTCATGAGCTCCAGTGAAGTACTGGAGACTTTTATGCTTGGATTATTTGCTAGCCTTCTTAAGAAAGATTAGTGTTTGGGAGAAAAATATGCAAATGCATACTTGCATATGCAAATGCAAATCTTAACATGTTCCAGTCAAACTTAGCTACCACTAGACAAAATCCAGTTGCCACCAATAGACTCCTACTGTGTTTAAAAGGTTTTGGCCATGCCTTTAAAAAGAAGCAATTTCTAGCACTATTGTTGCTTAGGGCAACAATGTCTAAGTAAAGGGCGATGTTTGATTTTTTTCTGTAATGAAGGGTGTCAGGACACATTATTGGTATTGTCCCTTCCAGCTCTCACACCTCAGAAATGACACACTTGCATGACCAGATGCTCAAACACGTGCCCTGTTTCTTTCTTGCTCACTGGGGGCGTCCGGTTACTGACGCAGCTCCGGTTGAACTGTTGTATAAGCAGTGAAGCTTGCAAAGAATAAGTGTATAAGTGACGTTCATTCCTGAGGGTTTGGTGTTGACAGAAGATAATTGCATCCCACCATGAGTTTCTTTGTACATTTTTTGTCCCAACGCAGCTTCTAAAGCAGGGAAAATGACATAAGGTGGTTTGGATCCTTAGTTTTGCTGGATAATTGGTGGGGTGTAGAAGAAATCATAAATGCCAGGTGTGCAATCAGTTTTTAGTCCTGCTAAATTGACTTGAATGAATGATTTGAAGGTACAACTTATAGTAATAAATACAACAGGTCATAGAAGAGGCTTGAGCCTCCTGTTTGATTGCTAGCAAACATGCAGAATGATTTTGACTCCTGGAACTTTCATTCTAGCCCAAAACTAGCTAAACTCTTGCCCAATTTGAAGGACAGCACAATTCAGACATTGTTTCCAGTAGACAGTCTGGACTCTCTTCTGCAAGAAAGACTGTTTAGGTACCTGGATGCTATGCCTGCAATGTCACTTGTCCCCAAGGCCATGGAAAACTCACAGGCGTGTTTAGTTTGGTAGCGTAGACATACCGTAAGAGGCTGAGCAGTATTATCATCCTAGCAGTGAGCAGAAAGTTAAGTGTGTGTTTGTAGTACCCCAGGATTTCTAGGTTGATTGATCTCTGCACTACATGACCTCTTTGCTAACATGTTCCACAGTAAAGTGAACTTAGCTGACTGGCTATTGCAGTAAACGCTGGTGGATGCATGATGCTCTGGTACTATTGACGCCATTCTGATCTTCAGTGTTTTGTCCCATGTTGTCTTTAAATTGGGAAACAGTCTCCTTCTTTGGGGTATGTCAGCTGGCAACTCTCTCTCATGTGCTGCCTGGAGCACTTCCAAGTCACTCAGCAGGGGAATGGAAGGTAGCACTCTGCTCCAGCCAGGCCAAGATGCCAGGAGGTGTTGCAAAGGGACAACTCTCCATCTGGAGTAATTTAAAGCTGAAAAAAATGCACGAAGTTTCATGAAAAAAGAAGGCAAAGAGAAAGGATCCTGCAGGTTATCCCAGATTATATTTACATGTGGATTCCCTATAAAGTTGTGCACTAAGACAAGGCAAGAGATTGCTCTTTAGAAGTTGTCAATAAAATAGTAAAGGAGCTAAAAGTAGTAAAAAAAAAAATCACATCCTCAGGGGTAAAATTGATTTTGAAGATGGTGTCTTCCTTCACTATTCTGAAGGAAGACTACCAAAAAATGAAGGCATTTAATTCAGCCTGAAAAACAGGGTATGACCTTTGAGTGGTCACATTCCAGAAAGAGTTATCGTTCTTGAACCCCAAGCTGCAATAAGGGTGATACAGGAGAAACTGCTAGACATTAATGTACGACTGCATTCTTTTCCTGAATGTAATTAGATACGTTGCACAAAATTCTAGTTTACTTTGCTGTTTACATATCTGATTTTTTAGTTTAAGCCTAAAGGTTTACTGCCTGATATCTTGGCATTTTGGTGAAGTCTGTTAAAGGATTTTTTAGTCTTTGACTTAGCTTATGCTCTGATCTTTTTCTGGTGGGGTCCATAAAAAAGTGGATTTAAAAAAAAATAATAATAATAACAACAACAATAACAACAACAACAACAACAATAACAACAACAATTCATCTATCTGATAGAATTCATTTTAGACCCTAAATGTGTTCACAGAACTGATATCACAAGCTGCAGACGTCTCTGTCTGTATATCAGATATTCTCTGTATATTTAAATACAGTTGTAGACGTAGAAATAGATATTGTCCAAGCTACAGAGGTTGTCACATTTTCAGAGAGAGAGTGACAGGTTGGCACATCTTTAGCAGTTGAAGGGCAGGAAGAATCAGGGTCCCTGTGCTGAAGCCACAGTCTTTTATTGCGTGGCTATGTGCATCTGTGCAATTTGCTCAGCCTCACAGAGGTCTGCTTTGGCTGTTTGCATTTTGTTTTCCATAACCACAGTTTTTACAGCACTAGAAGGTTTAAACAATATTTGTGAAGGAAACCATTGAAAGTGCGAAACAATATATCAGAACTATTGCTTATTTTCAGACCTGTTGGATTCAAGGTGGGGATGAGCTGATGTCCCAGAAGGACTCCTTATGTATGTATGGCATGTATTAAATTCTTACTTGTTGCAGCAGCGTCACTGATGTCTCATAACTGCGGAGATAGTTGGTTACAAGAATTTAGTCTTAAGTCAGATCAAAAGCCTGCAGATGTTCAGCCATTTATATTGTATGAGTGTCTCATTTTATCTTTTCCTTTAGCAGTATATGTAACAAGTTTTGCATTTCTTTAGTGTTTTGGTTTTGATTTTTTTTTTGTTTTTGTTTTGTTTTGTTTTGTTTTTTTCCATTTATCTGTTTCTTTTGCTTTTACTCTCTTTCTCTTTTTTCATGAACCAAGAATTTTTATGTTATTTGTGAGAATTCAGAAGGCGACAAACAACTTAGACTATAATTGGCACACATCTTTAACCCTGCATTTCAAATGCTCACAAAACACAGCAGCAAAACAGCATAACAGGAACCTGGGGAGAAACCTAACGTGACACAAGGTGGCTGTTTTTAAAGCATGAATGCAGAAGAGGAAACATGCGTTGTCCCACTGAAAGCAATAGCATAGATATTTTAATGACAAAGAGCAGCAGCTGCAGTAACACTAGCTGCAATGAAAAATTACAAGGGTTGTCAATTCTCATATTTCAGTTAATGATCTGATCACGAGCTGAAGTCAGTTAGAAATTTCCCCCCATTGTGTATTATTGTTGTCCAATTAGATGTATTATGGGGTTTTATATGTCCTCTTGAAGCATTCGGTGTTGGCCAGTATTAGGGATTATGAAAATCTGTTGGATGGACCATCGCTCTGTTCTGAAATGGCAGTTCTGTATTCTTGTGTTTAAGGGAGGGAAATCATGGGTAATGTTTAATGAGGCAGAAGGAAAGAATTCATGCCCTTGAAAATTATTTGTTCAGGGTCATACTTTCCTACTTGTTGTCCACCTCCCACCTGCCTGAAATTCTCAATAATTGGTTTCTGGTAAAGCAAAGTGAGGTCCTGTTGTTATGTTCAGGCAGAGTGGAGGGAAGAACCACTCTAGATTAAATGCAGACCACAATAAAAAAGCCCATCCGTTTCAAAGGGGACTGTTTTCATTCTGGCAAGAGAGACATCAGAAGAGTGACAAGACTGCTGAGTAGCTGGATAATGCTGCTTGGTATTTAGGTGCAACCTAAAGCTGAGGGTCTCAGTTTGTACTAATCTCCCTATCTGCTTGGTGAAATAAGTAGACCATAGGTAGGTGAAAAAAAAGGTTGGTTAGAAATTGAGAGTTGCACTGAGGTTTTTGACCTCTGAAGATCAATTTCCAGTCATTTTTCCTGGAAGGATCTCAAAAAATGACTTAGGAAAAAAAAAAAAGCAACAAGAACAGACAGTATAGGCTTTGTCCCACAGCAAACTTGGGTCCATACTGAAGGACTGTGTCATAATCACCTCTGGAATAAGTACAGACTGGTATTAGTTTTTATAAGCCCTATAAATCCTCTATTCAAACCAGAGAGCAAGACCTAATGTATGTTGAGGGAGAATTGCAACTCCACTCAAAAAACTTTGGCGCAAGATTATTTTGAAAGAGGCAGAAGGAATTTCCTTTTGTTTCTGGTAAGAACTGAACAAATCTGTAAGTCTTTTACATTACCTGCAGTAATGAGACTATCAGTCTAAAATAAGGTCCAGTTCTGTTTCTCATGAAATAATTGTTCCTGATTTCCATCTTCTGTTTACTTAAATGCTTGATATTTATTTATGGCACACTGACATATTTAGCTGTTTTCATTAAAATAGACGCCATTGAATTTATTCATGCCATTCAGCAATGCCTTATTTCAGCTTCTCTATTGCACATCCCTCTTTTTAGCAAGTAGGCTGTATAATAAAATTCTGATCCTACATAATCAGTGTGGTTTTTAATATGATCCACTTGTATCTCCAGGGAAAACTAGCTTCTCCTAAATAAACAATGTCACTACTATGCAGAAAGACTGAAACATTTGGAGCAAAAAGAAATTTTGCAATTCAGATTGGGTGGTGGTAAGGGAAGGTCATTTTGTTGATTTTCATCTGGGAACAGAAGAATCTCAAACAGTGAAGACTGGGTTGTTAAATTAGTTCTGAAAATCATCAGCAGCTTTGTTTGGTTCTTCCCAGAAGTACTCATTTCACTCTATTATAGCACAGTCCCAGATACATGCATCAGGTGGTTCAGAAAAAGATGAAAATCTTGACTCTAAAAATATTTGTAATCTGTCATTACATACAAATTATGGGAAACAGGAACATTTTGCAGCTCCTTTCTCTGAGTTTCTTCTGATGGAAAATCTGCTTGTATGCCTGTATCTTGGTCCCCATAAGAAGAAATAAAAGACTATGGGTCAGAAGGCAGCGAATTCGTGTCTCACTTCTGATCCCATCATCAGCCAGATCTGGGGACTTGCCAAAGTTTAGGCACCTGGAATAAAACTTATTCACTTAAAAATATATGATGTGATCTTACATCTAGCACAGTGTTAGTTTGGGCTACTGGCTGCTACTAAAAGCAGTGGCTTTATTTTCTTTTAGCTATGGTTGGATCTTCTCACAGCTGTGTGGTCTCTTTTTTCTTGTATGGGACCTTATGATTGAGCCATCTGCATCAAACTTAGCTGTCACATTGCTGCACAATGCAGTAAATTGTCAGGATAGCAGGCTGCACTTCAGTGAGTCCATCTCATGGGGGAATAACTATTTTTGGGGGAATGGTTTAGTTTTCCACCCTGAATTTATTCATCCTGAGGCTGTATGAACCTTAGGTTCAGTCAAAGGGAGGTAACCGAAGACAGGTGGGAGAAATACTGAAACACTTCTTTTTAAGAGCACCCTGAAATTGTATGATATTGGTAATCTAGCCAACTTGGTCAGCAGTAGACATCTATACTTTACACATCTGAAATAAAGATTAACCACCCCTGCCTCTCTGGATTAGGTGGTTTGACATCCATTTGTTGGATTAAGCACCTTAAATTCAGCTCAGTCTAAAGGCTGTATTAAGTCTGCAGGAAGCCGTGCTCTCATGTGCTATCACTAGACATTATTAGTCTAGTGACTAAGATACTGGTCAAATTGTTGCAAAACTGGAAATTCATCCTGGCTTTATTGTTAATACGTCTGCATGTCTTTTGCATGCTTCTCTCATGAGAACTACTTCAGTCTACCAGGAGTACAGGTTTTGGGGTAGTATTGTTTTGTGCATACTTGCTGGTCGTTCCATTATTTTATTTTTACCTGCAGCTAAAAGAGAGATGGAAAAATGACCATTTGAAAAAATAATTACCTCGTTAGTCGAATCAGCAATGTTGCAATCCTATGTAATTTTATACATATCACTCTACAGATACCCAGACCTACTGACGACGTTGGCTGCTTTGTTTTCTTTCAGTTAGAATTGCTGGATATTATTGTAACTCAAAGTTCAAGGTAAATTAATAAAACTTAGGTAGTTTTCTCTATATTAGCAAATCCTGACTTGAACTTACCTATGCATGCACTTTTATTCCAGCAGCTTGTCTGTGACTCCTTAAGAATTACTCAAATGGCATGGATCTTGAGGAAGTAAAAAAAGAGAGAGACAGTGCAAAAGAGCCTCATAGGTATTTTAATTTAATAAAAATAAATGTTCTTCTCCAGTTTATTTAATTCAGATACATTCTCTGTTCCATAGCCCTAAGAGTATATTACAAAGACGAACAGATGTACTGGCAGATTTTTTTTATAGAAAAGTCTCAGATGCAAATGGGACATCTTAGTCTTTACAATAACTTAGACAGTCTCATATCACCTGGCATTTGGCCATTCAGTTCAGCTTGTCTGGACAGAGGAGTTTGTGGATTGATTACACAAGTCCTCTGGCTGA
>VYZM01022369.1:0-26781 GCA_013398915.1 Dromas ardeola | reverse complement strand
GTGACCACCATTGCTCTGTGTGCGCACCCAGGAGACAACAGTTGAACGCTCCCACAAAGGGGAGTAACCTACTTTACACACAGGCAAACGCAGCCTGTGGCTGCCCTTAGTGGTGCATCACGTTGGGTAGAGGCAAAAATATGAAGAGGCTTAGAGAAGAAAGCACAAAGCACCACTGTTAGCTCCTCTTCTGGTGTTACTCAGGGCATTATGAGGGCCTTTCCATCATGGAAAGTGTATTTATGGGCTCAGAGAGACCTGGGGAGTTCTGAAGATCCTCCAGGAGAACATAATGTGGGATGTTCTGATCTACACAGAGCAAATGAAACAAGAAACTGGGGCACTTGGAGATAGGGTCAAAGTTCTCCTGTGCCGGGGCTGCACTCTGTGAGTTGATTAGCTAAGCTCCCCCCTCCGCTGTGTTTAAGGTGAACGGGCAAATTATAAACAGAAAAAAAACCTCCATTGCCAGTTGATGCAGCTCAAGCCCCCTATGACATTTTCTACTATGTCCTGCAGGGTGCAACTGGCTCAGCTCTGCTGGTATAAAACTGTGTGGCCCTGCTGTGAACCATAATGGGAAATCAACCAGTGAAATAATCTCCTTTGTCTTCAAAGTTAAGCCATATGAATTCTGCAACGTTGTTCACAGTAAAAAAAAAAAAAAAACAAAAACCACACAACAAACCCCAAACCTGCAGAGAAACAGTTAAATTTTTTTCCATAACA
This sequence comes from Dromas ardeola, assembly GCA_013398915.1. Classification (NCBI taxonomy): domain Eukaryota; kingdom Metazoa; phylum Chordata; class Aves; order Charadriiformes; family Dromadidae; genus Dromas; species Dromas ardeola. The sequence goes on along the minus strand of VYZM01022369.1, from coordinate 26,052 downwards.
GTAGGAAGAAAACAGTGGAAGATGGATACATAGAGCTGGTCATACAGAGATCCTTGTGCAGAACAGAGAGTGTACTGTAAATTCACACCCCTTTAGCACGAACACTGCAACATTATTTTAAGATATTCCTTCAATTTGTGGTTCTGATTTATCTGAAGTCAGCAAAGAAGTCCTTACTTTTTCCGAGTCATGTAAGATTTGACTCCAATGGACAAATGAAACTATTTGGGTAAAACATTTCACTCTGTAGGATCTGCTGCGTCCTTCTGGAAGAACATGCTTACCACCTACTGCCGTTGAGTGTCTCCCTCTGACTCACAGTTCAGATGAGTATGTTTGTCCTGAAGACCTCTAACCTACAGCGCTGCCCATGATGCCTCGCGTAACTATGCAGCCGACTCAGATATTCTGTTACGCTGGGATGATTAGTATCAAGGTCAGTTATTTTTTCTGCAGAAGCAGTTGGCTAAATTGCAGGTGTCCTCTGATTATTACTGTGCAAACAATAACATGGAATAGCAAATATATTTGTAATTTGGACAAGTACAGCTGAAATACAGAATTCTGTCAGAATTCATTATCTAGTTCGGCATCACATTTTCCGCTGCAAGATACTTCACTCCCAGTTATAAACAATTTTTAAATCCTTAAAAAAGGACTGCAACAATTTTGTTGCAATGGAAACATCTTTCTACACACTCCATACTCTAGAGACTGAGTCTGTCAAAAGAAATCAATGATCAAGAGAAATGAATTTTCATAGCAATGTATGAAAGCTTCAAAAACCGATAGAAGAGTGAAAAGCTGTAAAGTGGGAACTGCAGTGAACCTCTTCACAGCTTTTGCTATCATTCCAGTGGTTTTCTCCTTAATGGTGTGAACGAAGAAAGTATGGTATGGTGTGATACGGCATGGTATGTAAAGACCATCATGCTCGCAAGTAAAATGCGCAAGCCTGACCTGACATGAAATAGTTTCCCTCACCAAATGAGACTGTATGTCAGTAATACAACTTTGCAAAGAATTTTCTCTCTTCTCTAGGGAATTTTTAAATTGGTGTCTCTTTAAGGCCTACTGCTCAGATTTTGCTGTTTAAAGCATGACTGCAGTGTTTACAGGCAAGAGCCTTTTTCTTATATTCCTCTATCTAATTTGGTCATGCTGTGCCAAATCAAGACAGTTACATGGATTTATAAATCCTTTGCATCTCAGCACCAGCCTGGAAAAATGAAGCAGGTGTACTGAGAGATTCACACTATTTAATTTTTTTTTTTCCTTTGTCAAAGAACCTTTCCATGTTTTAGAGGACGCCACGATGGGACAGCAGGATTTTCGGTGATTTACTCTAGAAAACCATGAGGAGGGAACGACACAGAATTTGCCCACAGGGGGGTGCGTGTGAGTAGTAAGGATGAGGCGGTCGCCGAAGTATTTCGGGGAGAAAGACACTGGCAGATAAACCCCACTGTACCTGTGCAGGTTTTTCCACTGACTTCATCTAACATCCGGTGGAAATAAACACCATATGGTATTGCTCTGTATGTATTCTAAGCAGCACGGACATAATAATTTCATGCTTAAAAATATTAGTCACCTGTGAGTAAAACCAAAAGGACTTTTACCTATGATGGGAAGATGAAAGATCACTTGGATGAAATACTAAAAGTAATTTAAAAAAGAAAAAAGGAGACAGCACAGAAGGGACAGAGTGCACAGCCTGATTTCCTTAGGAGCTAGCTTAGGGATGCCAGTCCATGGTACACAGAAAGATACCCCAAAAACCTTACTTTCACGTGTGTACTGCTGAAAAAAGGAAACATTCCTTTAACAGCTACTACAGTGAGAACAACACATTGGCAGAGAATTAATCTGCAGAAGATACTCTCCTCCTTGATTTCTAAAGGAAAACAAAAGTGGATCTTGCAAATAGCTCACTAGGCATGAAAACCTAAAAAATCTGTAATGGGCAGAGAAAGCCACTCTGGAGCAATAGCATCCTGCAAAAATACTAGTTGTTAAAACTCAGCAAAGAAAGAAATGAAAGATGTTTGAAACAGCTTGAAAATTAGGTAAGGTCTATCAGTTTTAAAGCTGCTTGAGCTTGTTTGTACTGTTTTCTTCAGAGCCTGGGCACATCGCTTAAATTAAGAAGAAATAAATGAACTATTTTATGTGGGAGAACACTACAAGGTCGTCTTGAGCTATCTCACAGACAGAGCATATTTCTCATCCCTTGATGTTTTTACCTGACCTTGGAGATAAGAGAAGAATCTCAAAAGGAGCTAGCAGTAGAGGACTGTTTTTCAGTCATGAGAAAATTTTAATCCTTCTTGATTTGAACCCTTACAAATCAGGTCAGGTGGCTTAAACTAAAATATTACAACAATTCCAAAGGGAGAACATCAAAGTCTCTTCCTTATTTCTTACTAAACAGTAGATAAAGGAAAACCTTCCATTATTTCAAAATTAGTGGGAGAGTTAATTATTATTAACTTGAAGCCAGGAGACGAGTATTACATTCAAGAGCTACAGCGTATGACTTTGATACTGAAGCAGTGGTGAATATGTAAGATGTGTATTCTTTTTCGTTACATCTTGCTATATTCATTCAGCATGTATTAGAGGTTGGTTTGAAGCCAAGAGAAAGTTTTAAGTAAGACATACTGATAAGTGTTTTGGTTTTGCCTCTTGTTGTAATAGACTGAAACCATGAAACCTCTAGGGAAAGAATCATTCAAGACTATTTCAGATTAAAAGATTTAAATGAGTATTTTCTATTTTGACAGAGTAAATAAGGAAAGCCCAAGTTGTACAAATTGCTGAAGACTACATCCATAGTGTCTAATCCTGCAAGCAGTTAAGTATCTCTTTGCTTCCAATGTTTTCAAACATCTCACAGACACTGGAGGGATTCATGAAGTTAAGCATTTAGCTTTTGAATAATATGAGTAAAGAAACACTTAACTTATCTAACAAAACTGTTTGGTTCTTAGGAATTGTACTGGGATAAACTGCCATCAGACTTAAAACTTAGAAACTTAACAACTGTATCTCCTACAGGTTTTATGAATTCTTATGTATGATATTATTCAGTTACACTTTGAAAAAGCATTAACAGTTGCCATTTCCCATGCAACTCCATCAGGCTATTTCATAACAGTTCCATCAGCCAAATGGATTGTAAAAATGCACTGCATATCAGAATGGTTTTGATTTAAATGTATAGCAAGAAACTTCTGTGAAATAAGAACTGCATTAACAAAGCTGGCACTTGGCCACAACTGACTTTGTTCTGGTTGCTGCCACCCGTATTACCTGCAAGGCCATTTACTCATGAAAACAGGCAGAGTACAACTTGTCCCACTCATGTCCCCAGGAGCCTCTGGTACAGGTACAGAATATACAGCCTCCTCTCAGGTTCATGCTGCAGATCATTTCTGTCATTCATACTTGTTATAAAAAGGTGAATCTTAGAAGCGTAGCGCTGCAGCAAATTGCTCTGGTACTTGGACACAGAGTTACAGTTTTCTACTTTACCTCATCTGCTCCATGGATTTCATAGAAAAGTATAGCTGTCAGCTAAGTCAGAGAGAAAATCTAAATGAGGCAGTGACAGGGTGAGGGAAGGCTACTTTCTCTTTTCAAAACATTCCACTAGCATTTTTAAATTAGGAGTCCATTTCAAAAAAACTTCTTTGTTGACATCTTAGAATGAACTGTCAGTGTAACGCTATCAAGGTTGCTGCGTCCTTGGCCTTCAGGCAGGTATGCAGGGAGGAGGGTACAATGCTTTCCTCCTCATTCCTTGGCAAAAGGATTAAGACTATCTGACTTCTGTGTGAGAATTTAGAGAGCCAAGTTAAAACAGACGCTTAGTATGTGTCCTAATCACAGGCAGGAAGTAAGTATTTGATTTATTGAAGGTTCTGTGTGTGGTTTTCTCTTTGATAACTCCAAAATCAAAGCTTCTCATTTCTTAGGAATTGACAACAACAAAAAAAATTCAATGGTGTAGAAGCAGTAGAGAAGACAGGTGTCAGAGTACAGAACTAATTACCATGGAGCTAATATAGCCAAAGTATGGGTAAGAACCACAATTAGAACATGTACTATGAAGCAAAAAGGTTTCAAAAGGAAGATATTATGATTCATTTCTTAAAATAAGACAAAGACAAGTTAAAAGATAGAATGGAAGCGGAACTTGACATGTTACCCACTGTTTCTTCTGCGAGCAGGTGGTTTATTTCTGCAGTGATGCTGTGGCAAGTTAAAAGCTATTATGCAAGGATTCTGAAAGCAAAATCCTTCATATGCAGGATTTCCAGCATCAAAACCAGATATACCTACCTAATTGCTGCCTTAAGGCTTTAGCTCATCTCCTTAAGAATACTAATTACAGTTAGCAGACATTTCTAGTCATGGGCTAGAAAAAAAGGAGCAATGCAAATAATCTGTAAAATGTCATGTACAAGAAATACTGCGTGATTTGCCAAATGCTTTTAAAACTATCTAACTTTCAATAATGCTACTATATATGGCATTTTCAGACTGTATTCAATATTTGTCTCACTAATGTCATATGTTACACTGTCTTTGAAAGTTGACTGAGAATTACATTCTGGTTTCACTCACCGTAGCCCTAAAATGAAACTATAGGTAACATTATATGAAAAGGCAGAAATTAAGCTAAAGCTTCAGCTAAGAGCTGAGCTATGGCACAGAAACTTGTAGCTCAGCCGGAGAAGACGAAAATGTAGTATCTTTGCCATCTATGATAGAATGCACCATTCCTTCTTAATTTTGGATTTCTACTTCTATAGGGTTTATTCAACCTTGATAAGCATGGTAATGGAAACATGAGTGGATGAGTTCTGTTTGCAATTGGCTAAAGGGTGAGGGTGAGAAAAGGTCATTCAGATGTTAATGGGTTTTCAGTGCAGGAAAGGGTTAATAAATGCTGAGTGGTTTGCAGTGAGGGAGGGCCTTTGAGAGAGAGTGCAGCAAAGACACTTTGCAGGCTGCTGTTCTTTTGGCAATTGCTACCATGAAGTATGTTCCTAAAAGCCAAAGGAAAGATTTTTTTAAAGAGAGGCAACTAACAAACAGGAAAAGGTGCCATGCTGTTGTCTGCCCTTCCAGGGAAGAAAATATTGATGGTACTAGGAGGGATTTATTGCCACACAGACCATGCATTGAATCAAAGCATTACTCTGTCACACTTTTTTTAAAAAGCACAGATAATCTCATTGCTGTATTTCAGAAAAGAAGGGAGCCCCTAAAGAGGCCCTTTAAGAGGCCTCTGGGCAGGAGAGCTGCTTTTCCAGTCTCTCCAAGTACGGCTGCCGTTGGGGTCACCATCCATGACTGACTGGGTGTCTCCTCTGTAGCAGATTTGTTACTGCAGGTGTTCGCAAAAGTCAACAATGGGGTTGAAGGGTCTCTCATAAACAGTCCATTTCATCTGATTTGAAACCACAGGCCTCCCAAACTCAGACAGGCGCCCTCTCATCAACCTTGCTCTTGGCGTAGGAAGAACCCTCTCCCTTTGTTGCCACATCAGTGTGAGTTTGTGGCTGGAGACATGGGCACCTCCACATGATCGGTGGCAGCAGAGTCTAGGATCTCTGCCATGAGTACCCTAACTGAGCAAGCAAGAAGGGCAACGAACTGCCTTACAGGGCAAGAGAGAGAAAAGAACAGGCACTACTACCAGAGGTGTACAAAGGGCTTGTTCCCACTGAAATAACAAAAAAGGTCATGAGAGTTTATGTAAAAGAAAAACTACACACATCCTGCTGAGGACAAAGGCAGCCGTCATCTCAAGAAGGATGCTTTCAAGAGCTGTGCTCGGTTACCTGCATTCGAACACTGGTGATATATTAAAAAAATCTTCCTTGTGATCACTTCTCTCTGACAGGAAATAAATGATCTCAACTTTCAAATATAATCAAATACTTGCTAACAACCTGTAAATTCTGCTTCCTAAACCTGGATGCTTGAGAGAGTTCTCACTCCAAGTTACCTGTCTCACCCTTTCTGCAAAGGGGTCAGGGACTTTTGCTGCTTGCCTAGCAGCTGCTGAACCCACCCAGGTTACCGTCAATATGCTGGGCTCCGCACTGCACATTACCTGACATGACTTCCTTCCACCACAGACGCAAATGACTTCACACAACATTCCAGCCGAACCACAGCTCTCTTGTCTGGCAGCTGCCCACAGCTCATGTTCCATTTCACTTTCTGAATGTCACTGGGTTTTTTGGCCCTTACCGGGCCAATGCTGGGAATGTAAATTAACGTCATAATGAATACTTCGTTTAGGCAGGTGACCTGCAGGCTGAAATGCTCTATCATTTACTTTTTCCCTGTTTCCTAAATGACAGACACAGCCCTTAAAAAACAGCCTCTACAGTTAACAGGAAAAATACCATACATGACTCGTTTCAGTGCAGGGCATCTCCGTGAACCATGAAATATGGTCCCATATATTGAAGCAATAGACAGAGATAAATATAGCACCGTTCAGCAACTTCGCAATCTGGCTACTCCTGCCTGTCTCTGACTGTGTGCCAGGCACTTGAATTGCTACCCAGTGAAAACAGACGTGTAGGATTATGCTTCAGTCTGTGACTGAACAAGTTGCCACAGGCATCAAGTGGGCTGGAGGTTTCTCATGTAGCTCTTAAATCCTTCAGCAGCAGAGGGAAGACCAATCCTTTACAATTTACCACTAGATAGATACTGAGTCACTCTCTAAACACAAATGTTCATAGTAACTCAGAGCAATCCTAAATCAGTTGTCCATGAATGAGAACACTTGTTGCCAGAGGCTTAGCTTCTACAGTAACCCAGTCTATCGTTTTGACTTTTCTCGTGTCTCCTTGTACTTCTGCAGACTTACATTCATAATACCAGACTCACTGTACAAATTGTACAAATAGCAAAATGCAGGTTCTTTCTTCCATGTCCCTCTGGATGCTGTTGCAAAGGCTTTCATTCTGCATGTCTGGGTTCAGCTGATATATTTTTCAAAGCCTTATCACTCCAGCATACAACAGCAGGGATCAGGTAACCATTACATTAATGGAGTTTCAGTGTTGCTTATGCTGCTTCTAATGCAACATTGCAAAAGCAAAGCTCATCTGTGCTAGCTATGAAACTATTCAACCCTGTTCAGATCCAGTCCTGGAAGCCATTGAGAATCCCTCATTGAAAGTGACACTCAGGATTCTGCAGAACGCAGTCCACCACAAACTTTAACAACCCATCAAACTCAGGGAGGAAAAAAGTAAACTTTGGCTTGATGCTGTGCATGCTATACATATATATGTGTGTGTGTGTATATACATATATATATATATGCATATATATATGTACATGTGTTAATCTTTACCTTCCAAATCGTAAGAAGAATAAAAATGAAGGCACAAGTAAAGGCTGCAGGATCAGTAAACTAGTCAATCTTTAACATAATTCTCTCTCTCTCTTTTTTTTTTTTTTTCCAAATGGTAGAACTCTTTGTAGCAGTCCTGCAGATTCTGAATATCAGATCTTTCTTATTTTGATGCATCAACAAATGTTTTCTTCCTACTCACTCTAAAAATTTGGGGTGACACTCCATGCTGACAAGGCATCCTAAGTAGTCCTATTGTTGTGTAAATCAACCAATGACTCCATTGGTAAATGCATTCAACAAAGTACAGGTCAATATAGGATTTATCCTGACATTTGTCACTGAAATAACTTGCCTAGTTTCATTCTGAGCATGCGACGCCAAAGCAAATAAAGCTAATCACCTTAGCATGGTGAAGCATCTGGCAGAGAAGTGGAGACAGTGGCTGTACCAGTTCCATTTTTTCCTAGAAGAGTGTGAGAACAAGCAAATGCAAAGGAAAAAAAAACCCCTCCACACAGAGAGACCCACTGCTGTGTGCAAAGTGCCCACAGCCATTACAGTACCGTGCAGCACTCCCGCAGAAGCTGAAAAAAGGCTCACCAGATGTGGGGGTTTCCAAACTAAGAGATGCATCTTGTTAATAGTAGACAAACTTCTCCAAAGTGATAGGCAAAACACTGCTTGATCAGCCAAATGTTTTCTGCTGCTGCACATCCACATAGCTGTCACCTCTTCCAATCACGGTTCCAGAGAAAACTCAGGCTGGGAACACTTCCACTAGGCAAGGCCAACAGCTTCAGCCTTCTGATCCATGCAGGAGCCTCTCTGGGGAAAGGCACATTTCATTTACAAGGAATTGCCTGAAAGGTCAGCTTACAGAGCAGTTATTTTATAGATCAAAGCGAAAAGAAGGGAAATGTGCCAGCGATCAGAACGACTATCTTCTGAGTTATGTGGTATTCTAACAAACAGGTCAAAGAAAAATTGTGAGAATAGGTCCTAAGCTGAGTGCAATGGTTATCTGAACATTATTTAAAAACAAACAAAAAAAAAACACAAAAAAAAAGGTTTCCAAAACAAACATATAAGCCAAGCAAGTTGAAAGAAGATGTAATTAGAAATTCAGGAAAAGAGAAATTCAAGGGAAAGAAAGAAACCTTGTTTGTTAGAATAAACGTAAGGGCAGCCCTAGCACAAGGAAATAATATCAAGCACCAGCAGGCCTACATCAGATATAAACCAACATAATTTATTTTTGGAAATGGAAGTCCATTAATGATAAGTCACAATGAAACACAGCAAAAGAAAGCTGTGATGCTAATGCTTGGAGCAATGGTTTAAGTCTATGAATAATCTTTATGGATAAATATTTTTTGGAGCAGGAGAAACACTTTTAAAAGACAAGCATTATCAGAAACACAGGATCAGAACTGAGCAGGACAACTTCACACAATTATAATCACTGTCATTAAAATAAACCCAAAACCTTATACACAAGGATGTTATAAAACTGGTGCTTTGAAGTACTATCATGGGGTTTCTGCACATGCTTGGGTTGAAAAAAACATCAGTCTGCAAACAGGGTAGTAAAATGGGTGTTAAAAGTAATCTACAACAAGAGAAAAAAATCCAACAAACCCCAAAACCCAGGAGAAGCTGGTAAAAGAGGTTTTTTTTGTTACCAAGCTGACACTACAGGATTATAAAATATTACTCCTCATAAAGCCAAAGGGAGCCTCTATCCACTGTCTCCAGCGGCTATTATTATAACAAAAAGCTGCCTCAGGCTATGCAATGGTTTCAATCAGACACTGTGCAGGCACAAAGGTCTGCCCACAGGCATCTAGCTGTGAGCTGGGACTTGGCAAGTACGGGCTGTGATAGTGCCTGGAAGCACCCCCAATTAGCCATTCACCATTTTGCTGGTAAGGCACTACAGTCCTGAACTCTCAGCCATTATCACCTTCCTGGATCTAATCTGGGACGTCTTGGACTTCAGGTTTCTGTACATCCTCCCCAGGCTACAAAATTTTTTACAAAATTTTTCTTGAGATTCGGATTCTGAAGTTCAGCTGCCCACTGAGTTTGGCTCTGTCCAAGCTCCTCCAGTTCCAACTTCTGATGGAAATAAGCTGTTTCCAAGAATAACAGAAAACTGAAGCCCTCGGGTTCATACCTAAACCCTTCAGAACACCTCAGACCCACAAAGGCAAACAAGCCGATGGTCAGTTTGCTTAGTGTTTCTAGACACATCATTACTTTCACTTCGAGAAGGAATAATCCCACACTTATTTTTAGTGCAGCATCCTTTCTTCCAGTTCACTGGAAGCTGAATTCCTTTCTTCTAAGCAGCAAAATTCCCTTCTCTCCACACAGCCAGAGATGCTAAAAATTGTTAAAGAAAGCAAAAAATTTGGCTCCTTTCTTTTTATAGCCCTGCATTTCCCTTCTCCTCAGATGATTCATACAGGGTGCTTACAGGCCTCTTCCACAATTTTCTGCAAGCAAACAAGTTTTCTTCAGAAGCAGTTAATTTGGTTTTTTCCAGCTTCTATTTTGTGACAGCGAACAGGAGTCGGCAGGTCTTTACCGCTAGTCTCACGCCAACAACTCCGTGGAGTTGTTGTAAACTGTAAAATCACAGTGAGAAGGCAAAGCAGCTGAAATGAGACCAGCAATCTGACAGTTACTTCTGGAGTCCCCCACCAGAGTCAGAATCCATACAGCCTGCAGACAGACTCCCAGATTCGCCTTAGACCTACCCTTGGATTACTGACCTGTGGCTGGACAGAAAGCTGCCCTTAAACAAATGCACAAAGTGTGAACCTGTCCCCCATCCCCTGCTTTATTATTTTTACAACTGCAGCTAAAAAATAACTGGTACTTTATAAAGTATGCTGTGGTTCTCTTTGTAAAAGCAATGCAGACCTCTACTGACACAGCTAAGAACAAGCAAGTCACGTCAATGATAATCCTCCTGTTAGTCTCAGTTAGCTAGTTTCGTATACTGGCAAAAGGATTTATATTTTGCCAGTATAGCTATGTTTAACTGAGCTATGTTCAGCTATGGGGCTAAGAAATCTTTCCAGGCTCCTTCTTAATCTACACCATTCATGTCAGCAAAACTTCTTCAGTGTTGATCACACCCAAATAACAGGCAGTCTCATTATGGGGCTATTTCTATTTCAACTACATTTCCATGTTGAAGCAGTGGGGAGGACTGTGTGTTGTATTCAGTTCGTGGACATTGCATGCTTTAGCATATGTGTGTATCATACAGAAAACCACGGAAAAACGGTAAAAGCAATAGCCAGCCTATAGTCTTCATAGTATCATATGTCAAAATAAGTTGATAAATGGAGAACACTGATTGTAACAGCACAGCTAAATTCAGATGGCTAGAAAAATGTGTGACTAAGCCAAGCGTTCAAGTGTAGTGTCTTATTTCTGTTTGATTACCTCACTGATGCAGATCTTAGAGTTTTTTGTTTTAAGAAAGCAAACCAAACTAAAAAGCTGTAATGAAGCTGTTACCTTCTTCAAAGTGGAGCTTCTTAATAAGTCTGTAATAAATTACCAGTGAGAACAACTACCATAAAAGCTAAGCTGGGAAAAAAAGCAACATCTTACTACACAACATATTAACTAAGGTGCAACCTCCCCTTTTTACATTCACACACACAGGCATACAAAGAACTGAAGGGCCAATGTGAACATGAAGATTAATTAAAAAGACTCCTTCTGATACATTCTTCCTTCATTTCCTAGGCTGAGGCTTAGCCCAGACAGTGGCAGATCACCTGTGTCAAGAACAAAACTCGCTGTTTCCTTTTCCCATTGCCTTTAAATATGGGGCACTCTTACTCCTATTGAAAATTGTCCTATACAACTTTGGATTGTGCCGACTTTTGATAACTGTAGCTTATTTTAATGCAGTCTGAAGCATGAGATTATAAGTGTCTGTTTATGCAGAACAAACTATACAGTCTTTAAAGATCTTGTGGTGAATTCTAGTGTGGTTCTCCTTGTTGTTTTCTTCAGAAAGCTCCATTTAACTGGTGGTGTTGCAGGTATGGATATTGACAACAGGATGGGCAAGGAATGAGACAGAAGAAGCATTCAGATAGGGTGAAAAACAGCTCAGAAAAAGGGGCCGGATTTCAGCATTTGTCATGCTGACAACAGTGGGGACAAGTAGTGTCATGATATAATCATGCATTTCTTGATTACATATCTTGATTACGATGTATCAGAAAAGCCATTTCAAAGCAGGTACAAATGGGTAACTCCATTTCAGTGAGACTAAGAATAGTTGCCATGCAAGACAGCCTATGAGGTGAAGAGGACCCTATCAGGTTTCAGTTCCAGCTCAGCTGTGTGACCTTGGGCAATCATTTCTATGCATGTTCCTCTACCCTATTTCATCTATCTGTGTTGTGAACTCTTCAGGACAGAACTCTTTCCCCACTGAATTTAGGAAAGGCATCTGTGAAAATGGGCCACACTTGTAGCAAAAGGTAGGAAGATTCTAAAGGAGTAATGATAAACCATCTATCATACTAGCCTTAATATGTTCAGGAGAAGGACCTAAATCTTGGAATAGAGTGAATGTTCAGCTTTAAAGGTTGAGAAATAGTGTCTCTTTGAAAAAAGAAAGTTTAAACAAAAAATCAAGGTACCGTATGTTACAAACCCAAGTTTTCCAAAGCTTTAAAAGAAGGCTTGCAGCTTCAAGTAATATGTACAGCCAAGGAAACTTGCTTAATAATTGATAAGAGCCAGCAGGGCCGCCACTGCTATCTTGTGCCTGCTGCTCCGTACAACTGATTGCAGAAATAAGCCACAGCAGGGTATGCATTAGGCAGTTATTGGTGCCCACATCCAGTGCACTGTTAGGGAGCACGTGAGAGGCTGAATATGCCTCCAACCACCTGAGAAATACGTCAGGAACCTAAAAGTGTGCACCCTCCTGTGTTTGGTTGTAACCAGGATAAGGCTCTTCCATTTCACAATTTACATTCTGTAACTTTTATCTTGTAATTTTGACATCTAGGAAGGAGGAAGTGTCATTCAGCATTATCTGTTCATGATTTACCATTTTGCAGGGCTTTAAAGATGGAATACCTTTTACTTGAGCAGGTGAAAGATACTATAGATCCTTACAAAATTAGTATTTCGCATACTTACGTTGTATTTTAACATGTCGAGGTTTAGTAAGGCTCCCTCCCTCAGATGCAGTGACACCCTCAACAACTTCTGCCCCAAAATGTTACTGTGTTTTAAACTTGTGCTCTGAAGCCCAGCTTAGGCTTTGAACTTACAGGGAGAGATCTCCCACACAAATAAAACCTCAGTTTCCCTCTACTCTCATTATCTCTTTGTCCATGAGATATACACATTCAGCTTTACATTGAAAGGAAAGGAAGACAGATGGCTGAAGGGCAGCTGACAGGCAGAAGCTCCCTCCTTTCCATCCTTCAACCAATGTGCCTTTTATAGGGATAGGAATGTCCGACCACGCCTTCGATGTCATGCTAGAGGATCAATGCAGAGCACTACGGCCAAAAGCAGCAGCACATTTTTATTTCCTATCACTTTTCATACAGGTATAACTGAGCTCCAAAAGTTTTATTCACAGCGTTCTTACAACCTCTGTAAAGGAATTCCAAAACTGTACCAGCGTTGGAAACACCCTGAACACTTTCTTTACACACCTCTGGCAAAGGCAAACACAAAGCCTGTCTAGGGTGCTCTGCTTCAAGGCACCGTTGATACTGGTCCAGTTCCCTCCTGGGGAAAGGATGGTGCGCTCCTGTTTTTTTTCACACTGAAGGTTGTATTAGCAGGAATTAACAAGGGTGCTCACCACACATAAGGTCTGACTTTGCTCAGAAGTCTTCTGGGGAAGGTGAAGCGCAGGCTATTGTGACAGCCCCATCTTCTTGAAATGAGTCAATTTCATAGGTAAAGAAACTGGCCAGCTACATGTTCCGCCCTGTTCATGTAGCAGGTGCTGGAGGTCCCATTGTGTTCAGCAACGTTGCTTTGAATATACGGAAAACCAAATTTGACCCTAAGACTGTGTGGCTTGAAAATATTAACTTTTTAAAACAGATTTTTTTGTGAGCATGTGTGCACACCACTCTTCCGGAGTTTTAAATGAGTGGGTGGGTAGCAAGAAATAGCTGACTTTGGATGAACAATGAATCTGATCTAGGCTTGTAGGATTTGCCCTGACCATATCTATCACTATTCTTTCACTCACAAAGCTCCTGCTTCTGAATATCTGGACTTAAATTTTAGAATACTCACAAGTATGAGCTGAGCGAATGGCAGCGGTAAGGATTCTCTCAAAAAAAAGTGAATTAGTATTTAATATTATTCAAAATAGTATTTCTGTTAGAAAAGCTTTTAATAGTTTTTTTCATCTAATGACCTCTGGCTGGAGTTTTTCAAGAGGCATTTTCTCTTACATTTTTCCCTTGAAAAGTGGCATTTCTGTGTAGATATAGAATGATTAGAACAGTCACTAATTGGCCACCAATATGGTTAGATTTAGACAAATATTATCCTGTGCAACAACTGGAATGGTGAAATTTGACGATATGTTTTCATGCAATTTGCGATGGCACTTTTGCAGGCTGTGCTTGAGGGAACTTGCCTGTTGAGCAAAATGGACAAAACACTTTAAAAAATTATTAGGAGTAGCATCCATAGCTTAATTCCTTTCCATTTATGTTTTCAACACACACTGTTCATTTCCATTTAACCACAATGAACATGTCTAATAAATCACAGAGGCACTGTTCTTCTTGACAGCAAAGAACCAAGGACCTAAGTAACCAGCTGAAATAATACTGTGTGGCTGCCAGGTGTTCCCTCCTGAACATGAGAAATTAAGGTAGACCATTTGTCCCTGTCTCTCTCAGTTTACAACTCTAAGCTACCTTTGCTTTAGCTTTTTTTTTTTTTCCCCCAACATGCCAAGTATTTCTTGGGCACTTTTACAACAATAATACAAGGAGAACTTACAGTTTATTAACTTGGTTCTGACACAATGGCCCTTAAAGCCTTCTCAAAACCAGGGAAATTCATCACTGCTACAACTGACTATATCTTATATTAGACAAGTTCTGAAAGCACAGTTTGAAACCAGAAGTAGGTACATAAACACATTTGAGGATCTAATCCAGTGACTCCAGCTCAGAAATGAACTCTTTGTAACTTTGACCCAGTATCTCATACAGCCTGAATTAAATACTTGTGTCTCCATGCAAAAGTCTTACAGAATTGGGCTCTGGTGGTTCAAGTACTACCCTTACGAGAAGTCAGACTAAAATGACTGCCACCCAGTGCATTATACAAATTCAAGCTCTATCTATAGCAGAGTACAGTAAGCCACTGTTTTATACCACGTATTTTCTTCCTTTAGACTGTAAAGGGCTCTTGGTATTCCACCAGGTATTATAAACTGAAATGAGGTACAGATCATCCTCCTAACCTGAAGCCTTCATACCATGGTCAAATGATATCTGTACTTGAAAACAATGGGGAATACATATTCACAGGATATTCCCGCTCTGAGCTGTCAGGAAGAAAGAACACAAAGAAATGCTACAAGAAACATATAAAGAAGAGACTTCTTACTGCAATTGCTTGAAGAATTTTCTCAGTCTTCATACAGTTCTCCGGAAGAAGCAGAAATACAAGTCTTCAAGGAGAATGGCAGATTGTTTCACTAGCCTATCTTATGAGTAGTTGGTATCCAGTGACAGGACGCATGGGAACCGTTCAAAGCTGACAGGGGAGGTTCAGACTGGACATTAGGAAGCGTTTCTTTACTGAGAGGGTGGTCAAACACTGGAACAGGCTTCCTAGAGAGGTCGTTGATGCCCCCTGCCTGTCACCTGTTCGAGAGGCATTTGCACAATGCCCTGAAGTGGTCAAGCAGTTGGACTAGACGATTGTTGTAGTTCCTTCAAACTGAAATATTCCATTCCAACTTGTTGCCTATCTGTAATATACTAAAGGCTAAGTTCCACTGGGCCAGTTGCTGAGCAAATACAAGAATGCATGACTATCTGTGGCCTGAAGAATGGGCATCCCAAAGAGAAAGCAAACAACAGGGTGGGGACATGAAAGAGCAGAGCAACAATGCAGTCATTAACAACAGGGCTGCTAAATGGTAACTATTGTACAGATTATGATTTTGATAAATGGTGGTCACATTTTGACATCACTCTCAGAGATACCGAACTTCTCTCAATGAGCACCTTCTCCCACCTTTGTTGAGCACAGACACAGAGTTGATTTGTCATTCCTGACAACTATGGGGGCCAAAGGAGTGATTAAGGAAGAAAAAAGAGAGTGGAAAGGCATTCTCCTAAAACCTGTGCCAAATCGATATTGGACAGTTCCTATTCCCCACACTCACTTCATCCTCTGACAAATTTTTACCTTCTCTTCAAGTCTACTAGGTCAAGTGTTTGTAAGACTAGACTTGATCTGAGCTGGTAAAAGCAATCTTCTTAAATAAAAATGGGGGCACCTTTTTCATATTATTTTCTAGTTGGGCCTTAAAGGCTAAAGAACTCCACTTATCATGTTCATTTTGTAATTTTCTTGTTCACCTGACAGTTACTAAAAAGAAGCAGAAGAAAACTATGAATGGAAATACATCTTCAGGTGGGCAGATGTAGCCTGTTAAATCTGCTGGGAATATGCACGGTGTGCTGAGCAGAAGGGTCAGGGCTTACAAAACAGTCATTTAAGAGAGCCTATGGCGTATAGGGGAAAGCCCAGGTTTAACTCCAGGGTACGAACTGTTACCAGGAGCAATTACAAGCCCTTCCAACGGAACAGGCATAAGATTGAGCACAAAATTACCAGTTGAGTCTCAGTAGTTGAGCACTTTTCTAGACATTTAGAGTGTGATTTGATAAAAGACAAAAGCTGCACAATGTAGCAGTCTAACCAGTTTTGGGGTAATTGACTTAGGCTAGAATCTAAAGACTATTTAGACCCACAGGAGTGCGAGTAGAAATCTCAGTCTTCATGAGAGCAATCTTAGAAACACTATATGCCAACTGGGAGCTGTTTGTGGCTACACATGATCAAGATACATGAATAAATGCTAGGGCAAACTCTGCAACCCTGTGAACTCTTTGGCTCCAAGTAATTCCAAAAAATTGTGGAATAGAGATGTTAACTGTAGTCAAGCAATACATACAGATATGGCATTAACAAGCAACACTGTGCGGTTACAAATGATCCTTATTCCAGATGTCCAGGAATCAAACGTATAGCAGATGTTTCCCTGGCTAAGACTCCTCATCCAGTAATGCATATGTTGGTACATCTAGTTATTTACAAAGTTTGTATGAGATTGCGTTTCTGCATCTGTGCATCCACAAATCCTGTGGAGCTGGGAACAGTAATTTGCAAAGTATAATGTGGGACTGAACTCTAAAAGCACACTGGAGCATCCTAAAAGACAACTAACTAATGAAAAATGTGCAAAAGAAACAAGTCATAAACATGATAGTATGCAAGATTAATCAAAGTCTGTAAGGGAACAACATAGATATAAAAGAATCTTGTAGTAAGAAAAGTGAAATTGGTGGTTACCTATGAAAAACAGATTCTTTGAGTATTCGGAAAGAAAAAAAAGGAACAGGAGTAAGTATGGTAGAGCTGTAAAATAAAGATGTGTTTCAGTTTACTAGAGAGATGTACTGATGGCAAATTTGGTCCACTAATGAAACTTACTACCATAAACTCACCTATAACACTGGAAGAACGTCAAGAAAATTTTTCATGGAGAAAAAAGGTGTTGTGTGATAATGAAATTCCACTATAACAGTTATCAGCTAATTGGCCATCTTGGAAGTCCTGCTGTTTCCCTGGCGCTTCCAAATATGCTATAAATAAATAAATAAACTTTACCACTAGAGGGTAGTGTTATGTAAAGCTGTAACGGAAAGGCACCTGGAGGTGCTAACAAATCTATTATACACGTGTTATGTCAAGCTGTAACAGGAAGGCACGTGGACGAGGTAACAAATCTATTATACCTGTGCAGTGCTGTTGGCACATTGAAGTACAAAGGCTTTTCTATGGAAAGGATGTGATAATTTCTCCGTTATTAGGTGCAGCAGTGGCCTCAGTTGAAGAAAAATTGAGAAAACTTAGATGTCATGACTTCGGGACAAAGAGTACTCAAAGAGAGGGGGCAGCTCTCTAAACACTGAATGACAAATCTTCATACAATTTGTTTGTAACTTTATTGAACTGAATAGATGCTGTACCAGAAATCGGGGTCACCGAATGTCAAGATGTAAGTACAATAAATCAGTCTCTGTCCTGAAAAGTGGATGGTTAAAATAGGCAAGATAGAAAAAAACCCAGCATATTTCTCTTCAGTGATCAACCGAACCACCTAAGAAACCCTAGGCCAAATATCTCCAGCATTCAGAGTTTCGTTAATATTACCAGAATTATTACAGCGTCCAGAAATTCTCGTGAGTTACATAATGACAGTAAGTATGGTTCAAATACAAAGAAAATCACAAAGTCAAACCACTTCCACCTCAGCAAAGAATGGACTACATGAGTCAGAGTGTTTTGATGTTATCCAAGGGGCTTGGGGGGATATTTCTGAATAAAAGATGCTCACACCACTCTCTACCCTACTAGGGAAAGAAAAAAAAAAAAAAAAAAAAAGAATATTTCTTCATCTGAAAGCAATGTCTTCTTTTCCAACAGCCATTCTGCTCAAAGGAATTAGTTGCCTTCCAAACAGCCACTCATCACTTCTTCACCCTTCTGCTGGCTTCTCTTCATCTTGATATCCTATCTTTCTGCCTCTGACCTACACAGAGTCAATGGGAAAGCCCGCACCCAGTAATTGCCTGTCAGGAACCTCGGTGACAAATAGGCCTTGGCTGCCCTGACAAGGCTCTCTCAGAGCCTCCACCTGCACCCTCTGACTTGGGTCTCCATTTAAGCTCATGACCTTCAGTCCCCACTTGAGTAACATCTTAGGTACGCTTGCCCCTAGTTCTGTACCTTAATTGTTGTTTGGATTTCTTGGATTGACCTTGGAACTGGCATGTTACCTCCTCTTTGCCTGATACTCACCAGACTGTCAACAGGACCTGCTGCAGTCACCACTATGCTCTGCTCACCTGCCCCTGGTGCCATGGGACTGCGACCTGCTGCTGGGGCCACCGCCTGGCCTTGTGGGCTGCTCTCCTCTCACCTTCCTTTGGGGAGCAGCCTTCTCTTGCTGCTACTGACCATCCCATGGAAAAATGAGACTTGGCTTCCTAAGAGAGTCCCAATTGTCCTTATAACTTGAGCAGTAGCTTCTGTTTCTGGAAGCCCAACTTAATAAAAGTCCTTGAATGCATCTCCCCTCTTCCACATCCAGTAACTTTAAATAGGTTTGTAAATGATGGCAGCAAGTAACTCACTCCAGCATAATAAAAATGCAATGAGAAACAATGGATAATATTCACTGACCATTTCCAGGCACGTGTTGTGAATTAGACTGAGAACATGCCTCAATTTTACATGCAACTCCAAAACAACCACCAGATTAGTGATATATTAAATACACGAGCAAGATTCATATCAATTGGATCCTAGGAGAAGGGCAATGAAAAGGACTAAGAATTAGATCTTTGCTGCCATATTCACTGGATGGATCCTAGCCAATTTTATTTTTCCCTCACAGGACAAGAGTGTCTCAGAACAGTCAGACACAACAGGAAGTGTTTGGTAGTGTCTTATCGGCAATGAAAAACGGTTATCTAGTGAGGTGAAACAGCAAGTCCTGCTCTTACTCTGTGTCTGTCTTTTGTCTCCTGACCCTCTGCTCTGTGATTCAAATGGCTACCTCTGAGCTGGATTTGGGGTGACATTCTGAGTTTCCTCTGAACTGTTCAATGCCCAATATTTACTTTAAAAACAAAACTTATTTACTTCTTTGGGGGGTGGTATGTTCACAATTTTACACATTCTGGCAATTCTATTTACAAGCACAAATAAGAATTTTGGAGCATAATTTTACATCCCAAGTTTGCTAGATCTTGCTTCAAAGTTTACTTTAAGCTCTGGTAACAAATTAAGCTTTGGCATCAACAGGCACAAATAAAATATCTTTCAATTTCTGCCATACCCAAATATCACACTCCATTCCCTAACACTCTTTACATCCAAACTCTGCCAAAGCCTTTCACTGTCCTCACCTGATCTTTTGCCACCTTCTGTGACTTGGATCTCTGCAAAGTATCCATAGATTTTGGCAGTCCTAGACTAAATTAGTGCAATGCACTCCACTTAGGGCTATAGTGAACAGGTTAGCTACTCTGTTTCCGTCACAGATGATTTAGTTAGTTCGTTCTCTTAGCCATTCCATGAGACAGACAAATATTAATTTGTTGTCATTTGTCAACAAATGGTGTTTAGGTTTACTGTGGTCTTAGAATGATTCTGCATCGAAATCAGGAGACAAGCCATAACTTCAATGGTAGCCAAGTCCTAACTACAAGGACATCTTCCCCATGTGAGGGTATTTCAGATGTTATGGTGAAGCAGCTATAACTAAATTCCTTTGTAGTAACATAATCTATGACTATTGCAATAGCACATACATTTTAATGCATTCTCACACATACCAGCTGAACAGAAATTTGTCAAGATTATCTCTCAAGAAAAAAAAAAGAAAAAGCTACTCTTGAACTGTGGCCACACAGTGATTTCAGTCTGAATTAAACTTAGCATTTTGATAAACACAGCTTTTAGTAGCCTAGCAAAACAATTTCTCCCTTTTCTTCACTGCCACTAAAATTCTGCTAAGATTCTGCACCCCATTTCTGCAGTGCATCAGGCCTCTTTGTGAAAGACACAGAATAGTAAATCACCGTATCTAATTGTCACTTTGAGGGTTCACTCAAAGGAATCGGTTTTCTCAGAGGAAACGTCTTGTTCAGTTTCTTTCCAGAAGGGACCAGTAGGATCAAAGATGCAACTTGTATTACTGAGCCACGGTGCAGCGGGCAGTTTAGTGGAGAGGCCAAACCCTACCAGGAGCTGCCAGCCGAAACAGCGCATGGTAAGTCAGACAAGGGATGGGCCATGGAAGTCCATAGCTACTCTATCCAGATGTCTGGTCTTCTCCACTCTACGGGAAATCACTATCCCCACTTTGTTGAACTGGACTGACCCCAAGAAAAAGGTGGAGGAGGTGGTTACTTTTTTTAATCCAGTTTGTGGAATGACCTTACAAGTAGTTGGGTCAAAACAGCTGATGGGCTGGCATGGTGCAGCGAATTGTCAGGTTTAATTAGGACTGTTATTTCTTGAGCTACAGTTGCTAGTGAAGGCCTCGGGTTGGCAAGCATGAGCAAAGCAGGATGTCCTAGTCAACGCTACCCTGGCAAGAAACCTCTTGGATTTTTTCCAGGAAACAAAATGAAGAAGTTCCTACTAGAAGTTGTATTGTATTGTATTTTATTCCCAGAAACATAGCACATCTGACTATGTACACATAACATTTTACAAAGAACTAAGAAATTTTAATAGGAGAACTACATGAGAGACAACAATGTATCAAATTATTCTGAGTAAATAGGTGCTAATTAAAATGTACAACAGGATATTTCCCCATTAAATAAACAGCAGTTTAGAAGACCGTTTAGCTGCCAACTACTAATTAATGTAAAAAAAAAAAATCTTAAAACCATATGGTAATGAGTTTGTTCCAATGAGTTAGTACTTATATAGCAATTATTTGATATATTTGGATGGTAAAAATAAGAAGCAAATGTAACAAAGATGTCTAAATTATTGACTTTAATATGATGATCATGAAAGCTGACAATCCACAGTAATTAAGTGTATTGTTTAAAATGACTTAACAGTAGATATTGGGGAAAAGATGGAAAGTCATATTTTTTATTTATTAACCTGGCAAGAAAAGAGCAAAAGCGGTGCCAAATTGCTCACTGGAAAGATTGAACATATTCTTTCTCAAATTCATTTCCCTGAGTTTCATAATAAGTACAAATTCTGCCTTACGGACATGTAAACTAAAACACAGAACAGCAGGCAGATCATGCCAGCTCAAACCCAGTGAAGAAATTGAGAGGTTTGGAACCATTTCCTTTCTGTACTGAATCAGTGTACATGGCATGTTGCATTCCTGATTACAGCACATGGGAACAATATGACTTGAAGATTACGTATTGATTTTGTGGCAAGCATTAAAAACTGACTGAATCAGCAAAGATAAAGTGTTTTCAGTGTTGAGAATTTAGAAAAGACTTTCTTCTGTGTTAAACAGATCAGCTGAATTCCAAAATGGATTTGTGCAATAAGTTTGACAGAACAAAATCACAAAACAGAAAAACAGGCCAGTTTTTTTTTCATAGTGTAAGAAAGTATTAGTAATGTGGACAATAGGAATATCAATAAGATATGAATCAGAAAAATATGTTAGGTGTTAGTTTCTTTAAATCTGATATGAATAAACTCAAAGACAAGTGATTTTCAATAAAATTCTGTGCTGCTGAAAACAGATGAACATAGTTTGTTTAGAATAGATCACGTTGACTGATTGTGCCTGTCTAATCATATTTGTATGCTAAGTAGGCTAATTATTGTGCACCCAGACCCTGATGCTATAATTAGATCTGTGCATACAGACCTCTGTTCTTGCTTGAAGTTCTACTTAATTAAATTATACCATATATCTCTTTAAAGTAAACAAGACCATTGTTCAATTTATATGTCCTTATAAAAGAGGCAACTGAAACACAACACATCCGTTCAACCCAATCACTGGCACCTAATTTATAGATAGCACAACTCCACCAACTTCCCTAAAATTGCAAAAAACATGAATTTGACAGGTATCAGGAAGAATGCAATTTAAAGAAGCTGGAAATGGAGAAAAAGGAATAGACACAAGGAAACAGGGAAGCAAGCAGAAAAGAAAAGAATGAGTAAAATAATTGGACCAATTGAAAAACACAAACACTGCACATCACAGGGAAAGTAGGAATTTAAGTCCCAAAGCCCAAGTGTTTAACTCCCAAAGCCAACTCCAGCTCTAGGAGTTAGTCCTAGAAGTGTTTTCCCTCGCATTATCTTTATCTCTCTCTCTCCCCTACGCTCTTTCCCTCCCAGGAAGGGGATGTTTAAATTTTTCTTCCTTTCTGTTGTTCCCTGCATGTGTTAACAACCAGCTCGCAGGCCCTATCACAAAGGATTTATTTTCTTTTTCTATCATAACAATGTATCAAATTTTCTATTGGCTTCGTGAATTGCAGTTGGAAATTAATTTAAAAGCATTCTTCAACAGCAGCATGGTCTAGTTTTTTGGTGGAACACACTTTTTTCTATTTTTAATGTCTACAGACAAACTACAGGAGAACCCTCAGAGTATTTTTAAATTACATTGTATATTTAACTTGTAACAAGAAACACGTGCGCCAAGGGATGAAACTGTAAGGCATTTTTCACAATCTCTAATGAAAAGTATCTTTCAAAGGATTCCAAAATTATTGATTTTATGTTTATATAACAATATGTATATAATTACTAGCATATGTAATATATATTCTAATAAATTTAAAATATTTAATATATTAGTATATTTTCATATGTGCAAATGTATATTCTAGTATTAGAATATATGTATTAGCCTATATAATATATATATATATTCATATATAGAGAGAGATATTCTGCCTTCCTTTTCTCATCATAACTGATTCAAATATCAGATTTTGAGCCTGGTATTACAAATAAAACGGATTTTCTCAAATGAATACTCACCAAAGCACTTCTAATCTTACCTCAGCTGTCAATATGCTGGGTGTGGTTTTCTGATCATGGTGATTTGTCTTGCTCCCATATTTCACAGGGAACAGAAAACCAAACTTTTAAGCATTCTTATAAAGTTAGTAAAATCTACTGTTTTCAGTAATTTAATCTTGGAAAGTGACCAATTAAATCAAACAACACACTCATAACCTAATTTCTTTCACAAGTGATGATAACCTCTAAACCAAAACTTGGTCTGAGGTGGAAACCACATGAAACCACAACTTTCTCACAATTTCCACTTAAGACTGCAACTTTTCCCAGATTAGAGAATTCAGGCTGAGTTTAAAGGACATATGAGGTTGTGCTATCAAACCACAAAAACTTGGAGGTACACAGGGGAAACCAAATTCCCCTCTCTAAAAGATGCTTTTCTTGCCTCCTGCCTTAACAGTCCCAAACGAGAAACACAGCACACAGATACACTTTTTGACTTGGAATAGGGGACAAAGCTGGTTGACAAATTACCTAGTTTAAAAAAAAGTATTATTTTAAGGTCTGGTTAATTCCCCAGTACAGGGTATGGGCTGGCCACGCTGGCAGCTGTGATAGCAAAGACAGAGTGGTATGCTACCATGCTTGGACGGAAAAGAAAGAGAAAAAGGATGAGAGACAACAGTGTCTTGCCACTGTATACTTCATAACCTTCAGCTGAAAAAGCTTCATTCTATTTCTACATAACAGGACTCAACCTACAGTCTTCGATCAAATCCCGTCCCCTATTTTGGTGTGTATGTTCCATGAACTCCAAAGCACTCATTTTCCTGGGCGCTCCTTGATGCAGGCAGGGATTGGGCCAAGTACTTGGTGAACTTGCTGCTTACCAGCTTATTCTCAAGCCATTCCACTTGCTCTCCCTACAGCAGGACTCAAAAGGTGTCCTGTCACATTCAATGCAAATACCCTCCCACAGGTGATAGGTATCATCTGTCAGGAAGTGCTTGCAGTTCACTCGCCAGATACATTCTCATTACCTGAAGGGAGAGAGGATTGGGAACTGTAATCATCAAAAGCCTGTGTGTCAGGCTAAGTCTTGCACTGAGTGAACTCCAGGAGACGCAAAAATATAATAAATGCCATTGTTTCCTGTAAAGGAGGCTGTCATGTACTGTGTTTATGTTAGGTACTGAACAAATACAAATGCAAGCCTTTTCCCAATTTGTGTCAAAGGATTCACATTATAAGGGCACTAACCTGCAAATGGTTTCTGAAAGCGTATAGATCTGCCCCTCTGCTAATATTATCTTGTCTTCACTGCCTTTTAGCTTTTAGTTTCAGGCGATTTTGTGCATAAGTCAAATAAGCAACTGTAACAATCTGCCACGCTTAAAATTAAGGCACCTCTTGTACACATTAATCCTTCCTGTTCCAGGCCAGGTTTAGTAGAGAGACCAATGGGGCCTGCTTCTATCCACTGTCCCCGTCCAACCTTCACATGTACACACTTCCCATCATTATCACACTTGTAACTTCCACATCACGTGAAGCACTGTCATCTCACACAGAATTCTCAACCCATTTGCACTGAAGCTGCCTCTTCTCCATGTTCTTAGATGACTTGTGTGAAGAGTGATATGAGAAACCTCAGATACCCCATGTTTCTACACGTATTCTACAATACAAAAAGAGCTTTATCCCCAACACTGTGGCAGGTCTCTATTTCCCACTGAAGTCTGTCAGAGTCACAGGACTTAGATAATGCCAAGAATTGTCTTGTGACTCTCATCCATTTGATTGAGGCTACACACTTCTTTAACGCCATAACCCAGAAAAGGAGTTAGTTCAGGGAAGTCCTTAAGGTCCACGCCACACAGGACACAAACTACTGGAACACATTTCCTTCCAGTCTCATGACATGCAGATGCCTCATTTGGTAGCTGCCTGGTGTCTCCACAGTACGTCCCACCCCTTGGGTTCCTACCTCTAGGAGACAGGATGCAGAAGCAACTCATTTGACCCTGCACGCAGCCACCTCAGATACATGGAAATTACCAGACAAGGCCATGCATTACTCAACAGTTTCCCACCCTGCTCCCCAGGCCTCACACACACTTTTCTAGGCCTCTGCCCACTGATCCACCTGTAGCCCAGTGAATTTACAACCCTGATAACCGGCTCTAACATATCACAGAATCACAGAATGGTAGGGGTTGGAAGGGATCACCTAGTCCAACCTCCCTGCCAAAGCACGTTCACCTAAAGCAGGTTGCACAGGAGTACATCCAGATGGGTTTTGAATACCTCCAGAGAAGGAGACTCCACAACATCTCTGGGCAGCCTGTTCCAGTGCTCTGTCACCCTTGAAGTAAAGAAGTTTTTCCTGATGCTGAGATGGAATTTCCTGTGTTCCAGCTTGTGCCCGTTGCCCCTTATCCTGTACTGGGCATCACTGAAAAGAGTCACTACAGTCCAGGAGGTTCCTCCAGTATATTGATGATAACTTTTTGACACAGGTGGTGCAGGAGCCAACAAGGAGAAGAGCACTACTGCACCTAGTACTGACAAACACAGAGGGACTGGTAGAGGACGTTAATGCTGGGGGCAGCCTTGGCTGTAGTGATCATGAGAAGAGTTCAGGATCATGGGCAGTATTCACAAAACAACAAGAAGTAAAATTGCAACCTTGGACTTCAGGAGGGCTAACTTTGGCCTCTTCAAGAAACTGCTTGGAGAGATGCCATGGGCTAGGGCTCTGGAAGGCAGCTGGTTGGTATTCAAACACCACTTTCTCCAAGTTCAGGTTCGGTGCATCCCCAAGAGCAAGA
>VYZM01022340.1:0-43066 GCA_013398915.1 Dromas ardeola | reverse complement strand
CCCCCCCCCCCCAAATATGACTTCCATCCAGAGCAGTATATTTATTGAAGCTTATCTAGTACAGATGAGGTGTTTGTAGAAACATCTTAATGGTTGAAACCTGCTTTTTACAACATTTCCAATTACTTTTTGTGATAAAACTGTAGCTTAATCACCCAAAGCCTATCCAGATAATCTCTTAAAGCTTGAGTTCATAAGATTGGCCAACGTGTATTCAGGTAACTGCTTAGTTTTTGCACTCCTATCTGCTTGGATTTCAACCCATCCCTCTTTTGTGCCTATTAGTAGGGTGAGTTAAGGACACAGAAATTAACTTCAAAACAAAAAAGCAAAGGCCTGTACTGTTCACTCATCCTGTGAATTGTGAATTCTTTTAAAATACTAACACAAAGTGTGTTCTTCAGAACACGTGATTGTATTAGTGTAGTGTGTCCTTCTGCTATTTTTTTTTCTCTTCTCTCAGAGTGAGTACTTGATGATCGCAACTGTAGTATTAGAATCAGTATGCTTACGGATGGGGAAAACCCTTCAGGTAGAAGAGGAACCATTACTTGGGATGATGAGACAGAGCAAGAGAAAGGACAAATTGTGTTAATTTTATAGACTGTATGCTGGCCCATCACCTGTACTAGCTGTGCGGTTTTTGTCGGCAGAGTGGAAGGACTTGGAGTTGTCAGGGATCAAAGGTTTGGTTTTCCCTGGGCTGTAAGCTTCTGGCCAGTATCACCTGTGTGTGCCTAGCAGAGAGGGCTTTTTGCTAGTAGTTGGGTTATCTATGAATGGTGAAGCCTACACTTTATTCACATGTGGTCTGTGGTGGTAAAGAAGGTGAAAGAGGCTCTAGGAGAGTTTTCACATGGTCCCTGTGCTGAGTAGGTCTCAGCTGCATGGTTTAGTTGTTGCTTGATGAGGTCTTGGCTCATTTTGAAGCTTTCTGTACCATCCCCTTTTTTGCCAGACTTCCCTCCTCTTTTCTTGGCTCTCTGGTGCAGAGCTAGGCAAGGTGCTTCAATGTCATGCGTGCTTTGTGTGGATTCTCAGATTTCTAATAATATTTGAACTTTATTTTTTCCTTTGGCCTTGTCTTGGTTTTGTCTTTTGGTTTAGCTATGCATAGAGAGTGCTTTACTGCTTGTAAGCTTAGTGTGCGCAACATTTGAAGAGGGTATTCTGTCTCAGCTGTCTTACCTGACACTTAACTGCTGTAATAGATGAAGTAGTCTGTTTTCCTGTTTGAAGGTTTAATATTGCGATATGTGGAAAAGGCAGTTTGTTCTTCGGTGGCATGAACTACTGCCTACTACAGACTGTAGAAAGATGCTGATTTCACTGCATTTGTACACCTTCCTTACAGTATCTGAAACAGGATGTTTTATCAGGATGAACGAAAGTTCTTCTAACATCTTCACTGTGCTTGTTTGCTAGATGATGAGTTTCACAGAATGGCATACTTTCTCAGGCTACAGCAAAAAACGTGTGGAGTTGCATGATTTGAAATATCAGTGGAAAATGGATGCTTGGAAGCATAATCTTGTCTTTCCTCTCCCTTGTATGTGTGCCTCTCCATTATTTTTGGTTTCTGAGCTAGCACAGCACATGTATGACACACGTACTTAATTAAAGAAGCAATTTATCCTGTTCCTTTCGTGCTTCTAAAAAGTTTTGTTTACTGCAATTACAAGTGTTGCCTACTTCCAGATATTGCCAGATATTGCTTTGGGACCACACTCACAAGGAGACATGCCAGTGAGCCTTTAGCCAGTGGCTTTTCCTGGCTATGTATCTACAGAGCTGAATTTTCAGGATGTGTTCTCCTCTTAAAGCTCCTAGTTTAAGATCTCTTATTCCTCTTTGGTGCTCAGCCAGTAAGTTAATGGGCCCCTTCAGTTCATTACAATTTGTTCTGAGTTAGCATTTCGTTAGTTTTGTGTCGCTACTCAGCTTCGTTGTGTGCTTTCCTGTCTTTGCTTCTGTACTACCACTAAGAGCTACGTGGTTTCCATGTGGTCATATAGCAGTTCTGTGCTTACATGTTTAATTGCTCAAGAACTTAAGAAAGTATCTTGAAAACTTTTGTGTGTGTGTGTGTATGTATGTTAAAAAATTTAAAAATTCTTTCATCAAATATGCATTCATTTATATCCCTGCCCTTGAAGAACAAAGAGACCAGTATTGGCTGTTTGTATTGTTTTGTTCTTTTCTTGGGGAAATGCTGATGCTCTGTCATTGCATGTGTAATGTAATGTGTTAGAAGCTGATGTCTGGATATTGTGTTGATCTGGGTCTCTTTTAAGGATCCTACTTTAAGAAGTTTTGAGTTGTAAGCAGGCAAAACCATCAGATAAAGCCTTCCTGACAATAGCCTTTAATATTTGCAGAAGTTTTCTTTGTGGACGCTTTCTCTCCTCTATTTTTGGATTTCATCTTTAACTGATCAAAACCCTCTTGTCTTTCAGGCTATGAACCGCTCCCTCGCAAATGTGATTTTAGGGGGCTATGGCACCACATCAACAGCTGGTGGGAAGCCCATGGAAATTACTGGAACCCACACAGAAATCAATGTGGACAATGCCATTGAAATGATAAAGGAAGCCAATAATATTATTATTACTCCAGGTAAGACACTCTTGACTCATACAGCAAGATGTTCACAGGATGTATTATTAAAAAAAAACCTACCACAAACAAACAAAACCCCCAAACAAAACAAAAAACTGGAGTGTGTCAAATATCGACTGGGTCTGTGGGATCTGTTTTTGTTCCCAGGTTGGTCATCATTCCTCTGTGTAGGCGTGTATGCCACTTTATTTTTCCTTCTGTGTATTTCTTCAAACTTTGTTCTGTTTATTTAGATTTTAAATTCTTCAGGACGGACAAAGACTATCTTTTGTAAACTACGTTTACAGTTAATTTTGTGTGCACCTATTGTGGTGTGAGTTTCCAAGCCCTACCACAGTACCAGCAGTACCAATTACAAAATATCTGTCTGTTAATTTACTGAAAGAGAGGATTTTGTTTACACTTCTCATCTACTTGCTCAATTATGCATTGTTTTATTAAAAAAAACAGCAGAAAAACACCTAAAACTTAGTATACAATAAATACTGGCATTGAAGTAGAAAAAAACCCTGAAAACAAAACCCCTGAGTTGTCTGAAACTATTGTGTTGGCTGTAGGCTCATATGGTTCAATAGTGCATTCACTGTTAGGTGAGATCAGGTGCATAGCAGCTCAAGACTCATTTTCCTTCAACTGAACGGCATAGCTATTGTGTTAGATTTATTTTAGCATAAGAATGAGAAGAATGCTAAAAAATAAAGTAATCTTTCATTTTGTTTCAACTTAAATGAAAACATCAGTTAAGTAGGGGTCTAATTTGGGAAGTTATCTTTGTTTCCAATAAAGCTTGCAAACATCTTCAAGGAGTTTGCCTCTTGCTCCTGTGGTCAAACCTTGAGGACACCATTAATAATACATACTCTCAGTTTTCTTCCTGGGCATTATCGCTCTGATTAATTAATTCAGACAGAATGACTGAAAAGATTATTTGCTGCTAAAAGCTGTGTTCAGCTACTAGATTTGCATTAGGCAAATCCAAAATTTTGTTGAGGATAACAATGAAGTAACCTGATAGTGGCCTATTTGTCAATTTTTTAATGCACCTGTCTGAAACACGCTTTTCTGACAGAGAAAGGAACATGTATTTTTGTGAAGCTGATATAAGTTACATTTGTAGTTTGACTGGTTAAATGACTATGCTGTTAGTGGTCAGGAGACCAAAAAGAAGAGATGAATTACAGTGTCCAGACTGGGAATATATGAATATCTGATGTATGCATGTGTATCTATAGATAGATATACATAACTTTTTGTTTGTTTATTTTTAATTATGAGAGCTTCTGTTTGTGTGAAAGTTGTGCTTACTGTCTGTAACTATTCTGTCTGTACTGAAACAGAAAAATAGCTTAAAATTTGGCAATTCTTTCAGGTTATGGTTTGTGTGCAGCAAAAGCTCAGTACCCCATAGCTGATCTGGTGAAGATGTTGAGAGAACAAGGGAAAAATGTCAGGTAAGTATTTTCCTTGATGAAAAGTATTACAGTTTGGGTTTGTGGTGTGGTTTGTTTTGTTTTTTTTTCCCCATTCTATTACAATCCCTTACAAGTCTTTGTTTTGGTTAAATTTTTCTTTCATCAGTCTCTCTGTCAGAAATACTAGCTGGAGGAATGGTCTAGTCTTACTAACGTATAGCTGAATATCTAGAAATTTCATGCGTTAGTGTAAAAGATCCCTTACTCCCTTACATGCTTCTTAAATTTGGTTTTTGGAAGTTGCCCTGGCCACTGGAGAGTAATTTTTTGTTGGTTTTGTTTTGTTTTGTTTGGTGTCATGCTGAAGTGCAATTAAAAAGAATGGCTTTAAAACTTAATAATTCTTTATTGTAGCCACAAAATCTTACTTTTTTGAAAGGTAAGTTAGCTCCTTTAGATACATACGCTTTACTTTTGGATATCATAGTATCTTTCTGCAAAACAAGCAGTGAAGTTTTTTGTAAAATAAAACTTTAATGGGGCTTTTTGTATTGTGTTCAAGAGAAGTTAGCAGCCTTCTCTAAGGGTGGAGGTTGAACAGCTCTGTGAAAGCAACCGCTTTGTGGAAATACGTTACTGTGAGGAGCAGCCACAACAGCTGACTTCAGTGCAGGGAGAATAGTTTTTCCTTATGCTCATAGTCAGTGGGAGAGAGCATGGGCCTAACTTCAGTGCTTTGAATGGCCTCCTAGAGAAACTTCCATTAAGGGGGATTATTTACTAGACTAAAATAGCTTTAATATTTTATTTTTTTTTTAAGTCCTAATTTCCTATGGAAATGGATCCCTCTGATCGGGGAATAGTTAAAGGGGTGTGATGGGGGTATTTGGGGCTCCTAGGCAGGAAATGACCTGCAGTATGGAGAAGTGTTTGTGGGGTCAGTCTGATACAAAGTGGAAGAGTAGATCAGGTAGCAGCCTCTGCGCCAAGAACATGAGACTTGGAAGCTCCTGTTTTTGGACTGATGTGCTGCATACTGTGCCTCTCTTAAAAGTAGATCTTCTGTCTGTTATGTTCCTCGAAGTTGTCCTAAGTCAATCCATGTGATCTTATGTTAACAGCAGGACTCTAGCTTCCACAGGATACACTGCCTCTTTTCTTTTTGCGTCGTCCAAGCAGTAGGGGTGTAGTATCTTCTCTCACACCATACTTCAAAGGTTTCTACAGTCTTATTTTTTCAGAAAGTAGGCAGTGAACTGGCTGAGGTCTGAGGGAGTAAACTGCTGTTGCTGTTTTAATGTAACCTGAATCTTCGCAGCATTGCACAATAGCTGAAGTTAAAGAGATCTCTGGAGATTGTCTAGTTCAGCCATCCTCCTTGCTCAAACCAGAGTCATCTGGAGCAGGTTGCTTAGGATTTTGTCCAGTTGGGTTTTGAATATCTAGTCTCCAGAGATGGAGACTTGACAGCCTCTTTGAGCAGTCTGTTCCAATGTTCAGTCACCCTTAGAGTAGAGCAGGTTTTTCCTGTATTTCAATTTGGGACCGTTGCCTCTTATCTGTTCACTGGATACCACTGAGAAAAATCTGGCTCTGTCTTCTTTACTCCCATCCATCAGTATTTATTCATAGTGGTATAAAGCCTTTTCTTCTGCAGGCTGAAGAATCCCAGCTCTCAGCCTCTCCTCTTGTGACAGATACTCCAATCCGTTAAGGAACGCAGACCTACTCTTACTGGGTTCCCATAAGTTTTTGCAATTACAAGCAGGCTGCTATTAGAGTTCGTTGAGACTTGCGTGGAAGGATTATTGGAGTGCATATGGCCAGTCCCATGGATTTATTCTGCTGGAGTGCTGTTCCAAAGAGCAGAGATAATTCTTAGGTGCCAGTATTGGCCTCAAGTCCTTTCCTTCTTTAGTTTTTCATAGACCTGATAGATATTGAAAGTACTGGAAAGCTAACATCATGCCTCCCTTTGCTGATTGTTTCGGAAACTAATTATGGTAACTTGATATTTTAAATTTAGTCAAGGCTCGGTTTTCATTTGAAACAACATATTTGGACAGATGCTGGCTAGCCAGACTCATTCTCTGATTTCCACGTGTTTATTTCAATTAGATGGTAACTTTCCTTTGAAATCAGTATTCTAGCAATTATTGTTTTTTGGTTTTGTTTTTCTTCCACTATTTTCCAAGCTTATTGAAAAGTTGCATATAAGTTTTTGCAGTGTTTTACAGCATGTATTGTGATGGATAACAGCAGGGTTGGTGTAGGGTTTAGCAGCAATTGCTTACTAGTATTTACCCAGAATGTTGCAATTTTGCATAAAAATTGCTTTATTAAATGTATTTGTTCATGCATAAATGAGAAATGAGGGTATGTGCTGGTGTGTCTGCTTCCTGGAGTAGTTCTTTTCACACCTCATGTTTAGCAGAAGCTCTGTGTGTGTCCAAATTGCATTAAAAATTTTGAAGACCCCTTAGTTGTGCAACAAAAGAACCTTTCTCGGCTAATGGGATGACAGTGTCATGTGCTTTTGGCTTTCCTTTCAGTGTGTCTGGGGGGTGAGCTTTATTTTTTATCAGCCTTGGTGAAATAAAAAATTACTGGTTTTGCCTTTTATGTTGGCTTTGCAGGGGAGAAATGTGAATGAATCCTTGAAATAACTGGCTTATATTTGAAATGAGTCAATTTCAGGAAGGGATCACTGCAGTGGTTACCTAGTATTTTAATGAAATAAATCTGTATTTACAGTTTGTGGTAATTCAGGCCTTTCATCACTTTGCGGAGCTCCCACGGTGTTCATTGAGTGCAGCTGCGGTCCCTCTGGTTTCAGTAGGCCTGGAGTGCCTCGGGACCCTAGTACGCTCACCATCCAGATGTAGTGACACTCTCACACATCCACTGTGGAGGGGTGCCAGCATGGACATACGATTGTCATAAATTTGTAATGCCCATACTGTGCCAAGAAAAATTGTGTCTGTCATATGGCCTTTTTTTGCCTCGTGGTTCACGATTGATCCAGAGGAGCTGCTGTTTTCATTTACTTTGCCTATAGCCATAACATTCTTAGTGAAGAGTGCAGATTATGTAACATGATGCATAACCTTTGACTAGGGTTTAAATTTGGAAATAACGGGAGAGTTTGGAAACTTCAGACTGTTTTAGTTATTAAATTGCATAGCTAACATCATTGCTTAGTTGAGATGGTCTTGCAGCAGATCACATCTTTAATGAATTAGTAGGATCACACAGAGGGCTGGATATTGCTGAGCCTTCATTATAGCTTTCCCTTGTTATGGAGGGGTAAAACAACAAAACTTTTCATAGGCTAAATCCTGTAGTCCCCAGAATCCATTGGCCTTGGAGAGGAAATGCTTGTTCTACGACCGGTGTCATATTTCTGCAAAGTTACAACTGAGTAAATTGTTGAAAGTTCTCGTCTTACCAAAGTTCTTCAGCCACATGCTGTGTTGTTTGAAGGCCCCTAGTTGTGAAATTCTGATTTCTTCTATATAATTAAATTATATTCTATTCTAATTCTATATATAGATAACATAATTATTTTATAGAATTATAGTACAGTTTAAAACTGTATACGTTCTCATACGTGCATAGGTAATTGGTGCTGTCCATGTCCATATCAAGTTAACTATCTTAGCTTTTGCCATAGTATGACTTTCCTAAGACTTTCGTTCCACGTGTTTTGTTTTCCTGCATAGTAAGAAATTCTTGATAAGAAAGAAGTATTGCAGGGTAAAGGGACTCTTAAAATTGTGCTTTGTGTAGACTTTCTAAATCTAACTCATAATTAAACATGGTGGTTTCCTGGTAACTCTCATATGCTGATATACTTCTCAGTGCTGGTTACTTCTTTAACAGCCTTTCAAATTAATTGATAATACGTTAGTGGTTTGGTTTGTTTTTTTTAACCTGATTTTTAGAGGTGGGTATCTTCAAGGACTTGGATTTCTGTCTTTTGATGCTGGAGAATCTAATTACTTT
This sequence comes from Dromas ardeola, assembly GCA_013398915.1. NCBI lineage: Eukaryota > Metazoa > Chordata > Aves > Charadriiformes > Dromadidae > Dromas > Dromas ardeola. The sequence goes on along the minus strand of VYZM01022340.1, from coordinate 35,030 downwards.
TGGGCACATGGAAACATGGGTTTCCTACAGTTTTGAAAATGTGATAGCATGAGTTTAATGTTGGATCTACATTTTTTGCTATTTATTGTTACCTCTGTGTCTGAGCTCTAGTCAAATGTGTTAAGGGTTTTGTGTTTGTTTCTTTTTCTCTCCATTGTTCTCATTGCTTGTGAGTAATACAACATGTGGATGGGTACCACCTACACATTTATCTACAACTTAATGAATAAAGCTGATTAACTTGAATTATTTAATTACATTAATTTACAGTCATCATTCTTTGTTGCTCTACGAGAAAATCTAGAAAAATTTTAAAGGATGAGCTGTTAAGGTGCTGTCCCCACTGATCATAGCATGCTGCATAGCTCAGGTGCACATGAGATGGAAATTACTGTCACTGCTGAATGGCAGCATAAGAACAACGTGCGTTGATGCAAGTTTCTAGGAAGCTGAACTATGCTTACTAGAAACACACTGTGTACATGTGTGTCAGTTCTCAGTTTGCTTCTTATAATCAAATTAACTGGGTGTGTTCTGAATTATTAATGTTGCAGATCTGTTAGCTCAGGTGCCGTATCGGTGTAGCTAGAGAGCGCTAGCAAACCTTGCTGTCCCCGATCCACTTCTGGAAGGATGCAGCTGTAGCTGTATGCTCCTGGGTGTGTATTGTAGGGATGTCGTTGGTTCCATATAGGTCAGCTCAGCTCCGGGTGACCGTACTAGGTCAGTTTATGATGCTTTGTGAAGGCAGGCTCTTCTTTCTTCCCTGCAGTTGGAAGGGTTATTGCATTGAGCTAAGGCCCATGCCGTGCATTTAGATCTTGCCCCTGCTGTGATAAACCATAGTGGCTGGAAATAGTACCAACCCTCACATAAGTATGCTTAATTTAACTAATTTAATTCAGTTAAATTTATACTGACCTGGCCCCAGCAGAGCCGCTGAGCTTAGTCCATGCTGAAGTACTGTTTCTGGGGAGGTGGTGTTGCCTCAGGCATGACACCAGGCCTAAGCTAGCTATGTGCTTTGATGCTAGTAATCTACCTAGTCATCTGTAATGTGTGATGGGAGCATTATATTGTGATACTTCGTGATATATTGTCGTGCTACACTGCAACTGTTGTTATATGGCAAGATCAAAGCTGTGTAATATCTGAATGGTGCGCTTCTTAGTTCATCTAGGGGTGTTTTGGTGTTGTGGTTTTTTTCTTCCTGTTGCCTTGATTAACAGATTGTCTGTACTGGAAACAGAGGTGGAGAAGTGTCAAAACACGAATAAAGTGAATGGAGTGGGGGGAAGAGGAGGTGAGACAAAACCCTGGGGCAAATTATTCTCTGTATATACAGCATCTAAAGTGTTGAGTAAGCTAAATTAAGCACCAGCCAGATGTTACTTACTTACATCACTCTGTCCGGCTTTGGCATAATGACAGGAATCCTATCTTTATATGGATGAAGTGATCTTGACACACTTCTGCATTGGGTTAGGTAGGTGCTAGCTCTTTCAGTATTGATTAAAAGAATGTTATCTATCCAGTTGTAATAAAGACAGATGCTGACTTTATGAACTGTATGAAAAGTAACTTCAACTCTGAGATTTTTCAGTAATTTTTCATGCAATAGTTGTCTTTCATGCTACTATAATTAACTTCATATTACTTTAAGTAACTTCCCCCCCTTCCCTCCCTGAATTTAAGTGCTTTTTATGCTGAAAATGCTGTCCTAGATAGTCTAAGTTTAAAAGCAAATGTTGCACTCTTTGTATTACAAGAAAAGGTTAAAAATATTAACTAATTTTTGAGTGTGCTGTGTTGTCTTTTTAAAGCTAAAAACTATCCAAAAGAGGCTGACTAAAAGGCTGAATGTCCTTGCCTGGTACTCATGCTCTTTAGGTGTGAAGTCTTAGTAGCAAGGAGGGGTGTGCTCACTTCAGTGTATCTGACAATTGGAGGTGATAAGCAAAGCCCCATGTTACGTTGTCAGAGTCAAGAGAAAAAATTCTTGGTGAATTCTGAGTTTCAGTGAGCCGCTAGAATAATGTTTCAAGTCAGACACAGCATGATTGTGAATCTTTGTTATGGGTAAAGTATATGCAGACTGAAAACTTAATGTCACATTAACAGAAAGTCAAAGAGAGTGTGAGATTTCTGCTTGATTTAAAAACAAACCAACCAACCTAAGGGAGTTCTTTCATAACTGATATTAAAAGCATGTTAAAGAAACTTAGTAATTTTTCACTTTAAAACATATCTACCATAAAACATGTCTCTCTCTTAAAATCATTCGTGTTTTGGATTTTTGAATATGAATGAGGTTCATATTTTGAACATCTGGGAAAGCATATGTGACAAAAACATTTCTGCCATAACGCACATAGCTTTGAAGAAGTGCTGCTGTTGTGAGTCAGGAGAAGATACATAGCTCTTATTAGGCATGCTGGGAGCCATCAAGGATTTTAGCTATCTCTCTTACATGCTTACCTGACTTCTGCTTTCAATTGGACAGGCTAATTTCACTCCAGATATATGTAGATTGTATCTTGTGAAATAGTGAAAACCTTAGAGGCACATATTTTTAATGATTTTTTTTTTTTGACACACTTGCACATCCAGTTTCAGAGGTATGGCAGCCTATGTCATACTTGGTTAACAGGCTCTTAGAAGCAGACTTCTGGGAATCACTTCAGTATTCGTCCAAAAAGCTTTTGTATGAGCAACTTTCTTAAACTTTGTGAGTACACAGTATGTGGTTTCAAGCAGTCTGTCAGAAGTCTCTGACTACTGATGGTTGATGCCATAACTCTTCCTGAACGAAGATAATTTGTCCCTCTCTTTTCTTCTTTCTTTGCCTCTTGCCAGGAATAGTGAAGTCAAAGGTGAAATTCATTCTCTTGGCAGCTTAAATTTTGGCTTTCCAGCCTTGAATAAGATTGTATATGTATATAGTATTTAATAGAAACCTCACGAGTATTTTGTTTTGTGTATTGCCAAAACAGCTTTGGTCACAAAGGCACTCAAATAATTTTATTAGAAACAAAAGAGAATTTTGTTGGAAAATCTATTTTCACTGCCAGAGGAGTGATGGGTTTTCTCAAGTGTACTTCAGAATAAGAGTTCTCTTACTGTGCTGCAAGTGATTGACTTTGGTGTACTTCAGGACTAGCTGCAGTACTACACATGGCTTCTATTACTGAGTGATGTGAAACGTAAGCTGTTAATATTTTGTTCTGTATATTCACTCTCCTTTTTTTGATTCTAGGTATTATACTTTGCAACAGGATCCCAAATATTTACTAGCTGAATAAATCTATTCTCCTTGTTTCTTCAAACGGATTCCTTTTAAAGCTAGCTTTTATCCTGCTATTTGACCTAGAGCTTAAAATTGTGTTGTATTTAGTATTATATGGATTAATCATATGTCCTTAATTTTGTTTCTGGAGTTCCAATTGTCTCATCTTTGCATTGTCTTAATGTTGTCTTGCTGATGGAGTGCTCAGTTGCCCTTTTAAGGATGTATTTGTACAAATGCTAAATTCATAAGTGATCTGTGTTGATTGGACTGTGACTTGTGGACCATCACTGACGTGTTATCCACTTGCATTGCAGTGGAGTTGAAAATAGAAATCTGTGACAGTCCCTCTGTCATGGCAAGTTGATTTATCAGACTTTCCATCCTTTCTGAAGAATTCTGAAGTCCTTTTATTGCATTCCTGACTCCCTTGGATTTCTCCTCAGAAATTTATGTTCAGAAATCCAAGAATTTATTTCTCTCTTGGGTATTTTCTGTCCCTTCCAAAATGCATGTAGGTTTCCTTATTAAACGTTTAACTTCAGCTATATAGCCATTCATCTGAGGCATTTCTGGTCAGCATTACGTTTGGCGATAGCTCCAGAGCTGGAGAGACAGAAAATGCGCCAGACAGTAGACATTGATCTACCTAGTTCATTCAGGGCCAGCAGATAAGCAGAAGAGTACAATCTGCTTCTAACCAAAATATGTCTTTGGGAGTTGCAGCTAAACCAGTTTAACATCTCCATTCTGAATTTTGTCAGGTTTTTACTCTTACAGAACTGTATGCATGCCTTAACGCTCCCCGTTGCCACCCTGCGTGACTGTCTGAATTTTTAGTAACTCATAAGCAGCGTGTTTTCTCCGAGTTGGTTTTGAGCTGTTCTGAAAACATTTCTTAAATTGTTTTGCTTGAACTGCTGTAGCTTCTTAGCTCTCTGCCTCTTGCTCCCCATCTTTTCTGTTTTATTTTTTTTTCTTCTGGAAATCTGTCATGAGAAGAAAGTGGCATGTTAACCTAATTCAAAAAAGCAGTGTCTTCTGCTTGAAGTAGAGTCCCTGCTAATTTTTCTATTGGAGTGTTAGGCTATAATAATGATGCACACTGTAGAGATACCTGCGTCAATAATGTCATTTGCCAAGAGCGTTTCTAGGTCCCAGGGTGGTTTTGCTTCCAGAAGGCTGCACAGTATTTTGGCCTTTTCATGAAGAGTATTATGTTGTGGCCAGTTCATTTACTCTCTGCTTTCACTTTTCAATGATCTAAGGGACCTGTAAAGCATATTAATATGTGCGGTGGTTTTGCAGCAAAAAGGCTTATTCATAAAAAAACAAAGGTATCTGTCACAAGTTTTTAAATAAGACACTGCTTGGAAGGTGGACGTGAATGCTTGCAGTGTGTAATGTGGCTCAGGCTGATGATCATAGCCAGACAAAATGTTAAAATAGTCCCATTACTTTCAATAGTAATTGAAGAAAAGCTTGTTGGTATAAAATCTTGCTGGGTGGAAAATTGGTCCATCTTGCAGTGGTGTGTTCCCAGGCATTTCTAGCCACAAGATCCTTCTGTGTTGTCACTAGAAGCGTCCAGCAGGCTCTCTAAAGCCACTGTGCCAGGTACAAGAACTTTCTGAACGAGTCTTCTTAAAAACATACTCCTGCTCCTAGCTATTTTTAGTTTTACTGGGAAATGAGCATGTTATTTTGCAGACCTGTGGTGTCAGTCATACTTTTAACTTTGCAGAAAAGGAACAGCTGCTCTCCAGGTGAAGAGTCAAATCTACAGGCCTTGTTCCCTTTCCCACGCACTCAGTTCCCTGCAACACTTGAAATGTAATTACAATATTGTTAAGGTTTAACCGTTTCTTTTTATTTGTGTGCTTATGCTTAATTTCTCAGCCTTGTAGGTCACAGGTGGCAATTTTACTGTATAGAACAGAGTGGTCAGTACTTATTAATGGGGTTGGATTTTCTTTCCTGTTAGGTTTGGTATTCACCCTGTGGCTGGCCGTATGCCTGGTCAGCTGAATGTACTCCTAGCCGAAGCTGGTGTTCCCTATGATATTGTACTGGAAATGGATGAGATCAACGAAGACTTCCCAGGTTAGCATGTGAGCTATTAAGTTTCTAGTAGATTGGATTTGATCTTGTCAATTTTCATTTGTTTCTGTTTTCACATTGCCCAAGGATTTTAAAAATAGAAAATCCGAGTCAGGCCATTCAGTTTCTCTTTGTGCCTTGTTGTGGTACCCCTGTAGTGGAAAAGAGGTCTTTCTCTTGCAATCCGAGTGCTCTCCCAGCTGATGGCAGGTGAGCACAGAGGCATACAAGAAATAGCCTTACTCAGAAGCAGAAAACTGAGAAGCAGAGAGTACAGACAGGTAAAGCAAAGGAAAATATTGAATGTAGGCGTACGGAAAAAAGTAGATATTGAAGGGGAGGTTAAATAGGCTTGTAAAACTTGTTTCTCCAGAACCAAGTGAACAGTTTGGGTTTTTTTAATTGCTTGAAGCTGTGAAATAAATGACAAATTGTCTTTTTTTTTATCACTGTTACTGTTCCATACAGGAAAACTACTGCTGCTTCTTTAGGTCAAGTGTTGTGGATGACTTGACCCTGTTATGTCTTGCAAAGCGGTAGAGCATTGTACGAACAACTTCTTGCTTTCTTATGTCTTTATTTAAAAATCAGAAAGTTGACGGTAAAAGGTTTTTTGAAAGAATATTCAAAGGAAAAGCCAGACAAAAAGAGATTTGAAGGTGATGATGCTATGTGTGTATGAAACCACATTTAAATATCAAAGGATTTAACTTTTGAGTGGTGGAGTGGTCTAATGAGGGCCTTGGAGTGGGATTGTGGATGCTTGCAGTTTGCTTTAGGTAGTTGGTAGCATTTGCCTGGTAAGTTTGTAAAATATTTGTGATTGAAGTCCCCATAAATGTTTGTAGAGTGCTTACCATAAGGGGCGGTTCTGCCTCTAAAGATTGGATTTAACATAAAAATTCATGGTTTAGATTTTTTTTTTTTTCATCAGTTTTATTTTCTTTGTCTTGCTGCAGATACTGACTTGGTCCTTGTAATTGGTGCAAATGATACAGTTAATTCAGCAGCTCAGGAAGATCCGAACTCTATCATTGCTGGAATGCCTGTTCTTGAGGTCTGGAAGTCCAAACAGGTGAGATTAACAGAGTTGCATTAGGACCTACCTTAGGTAGCATGCTTTTAAAAACATGGTTTATAGGATAAGCTAACAAGGTTCTCCTACTATTCTGGTTTCCATGAGAAGCTTTTCTGCAAGTTGTCAAACAAAACAGTATTTTGCAAGTGTGATGTACTGTTCGTGATTTTATAATAATCAACAAGTGCTGTAGTGAGATTAATGATGACTGCAGTAGAAAAGACCAATGAAAATGCTTCTTCTAAAAAGTGTTATTAGAATAAAAGATTTTGTGCTCACACCTGCAGACCTGAAGCATTTCTATACAAATGTCTCCTTTTTTTAGTTTATACGAAGTTTGACTGACAACTTGTAATATTGAGGTGAAAACACAAGAATGAATAATATGCTTAAATAAAAAAAACCAAAACAAAAAACAAACAAACAAACAAACAAAAAAAAAAAACCAAAAAAAACAAAAAAAAAAACAAGCAATGACTGGCTGGGTAGAGAGCTTGGTCTGTCCAGATTGAACTGACAGTTTAGTTACCTCACCAGTTTTGCTCTTTGAAAGCAGCATCGTCTGATGTAAACTAGACGTGCTTGAGTTGCCTTAATGTGAAATCTTTGATCTCTGGTTCTGAATGGAGTCATAGCCCGTTCTTCTGTGGGTTAACCATTCAAGTGCTTGGAGTCGTAGGCGCATACATTTATCAGTGTTTTGTGCGTAGCTATGTGTTGCAATTTGAGAAATAAATGTGTACATGGTTACAGTTGGTAAAGCTTCACAGTTTCTCTGTGAAGGTGTCATGCTTAAGTAATTTGACATTTAATAGCTAAAACTGTCTGAAATTTATTTTAGGATTTTTATTTTATTTTTAAATCCCATGTATGAAATTATACAGACTAATAGTATGTAAAAGTAGTAATGTGAACACTCATCTGAATTGTGGTGCTGTCAGGGAACTGGGTTCTTAAAATAGCTCAAAAATAAAACAGCCTCAAAAACCTTGTCATGGTTTCAGCTGGGATAGAGTTGATTTTCTTACTTGCAGCTGGTATAGTGCTGTGTTTTGGATTTGGGATGAGAATGGTGTTGATAGCAAACCAGTGTTTTTGGTTGTTGCTAAGCAGTCAAGGCCTTTTCTGCTCCTCACACCACCCTGCCAGCGAGCAGGCTGGGAGTGCGCAAAAAAAGTTGGGAGGAGGCACAGCCAGGACAGCTGACCCCAACTGACCAAAGTGCTACTCCATGCCATATGACATCATGCTCAGTATATAAAGCTGGGTGAAGAAGGAGGAAGGGCGGACATTCCAAGTTAACAGCATTGNAAGGGCGGACATTCCAAGTTAACAGCATTGGTCTACCCAAGTAACCGTTACGTGTGATGGAGCCCTGCTTTCCTGGAGATGGCTGAACACCTGCCTGCTGATGGGAAGCAATGAAAGAATTCCTTGTGTTACTTTGCTTGTGTGCACGGCTTTTGCTTTACTTATTAAACTGTCTTTATCTCAACCCATGAGTTTTCTCACTTTTACTCTTCTGTTTCTCTCCCCCATCCCACTGGGGGAGAGTGAACGAGCAGCTGTGTGGTCCTAGTTGCCATCTGGAGTTAAATCGTGACAGTCCCTTTTGGCATCAAACGTGCAGAGCCTAAAACGACTGTTATGGTTTAACTCCAGCCAGTGACTAGGAACACACAGTAACTCCCTCCCTCCCCTTTCCCCCCAAGAAGGGTAGGGAGAAGAGGGAGAAAAGGAGGGTAAAGGGGGGAAAAAAAAAATTTGGAGGTTGACATGAAGACAATTTAATAGAACCAACAACAGAAAAGGAAACTAATCACAATAATAGTAATAATGGCAAAAGAATATACAAGACGGAAGTCACCCTCACTGCCCGGTTAATTGCCCAGCCTGACCTGAGCAGTGATCGCAGATTCCCACCAGCCCCCATTTATATGCTGAGCATGATGTCTATGGTATGGAATACTACCATTGGGCATTGTCTATGCTCCTCCTCAGCTTCTGTGGGAAGGTGGAAGAAGTCCTTGAATACTATAAACATCACCTAGGAACAACTAAAACAAACATGCATTATTGACATTCCTTTCATATTAAATCTGAAACACAGCAGCCACTAAAAAGAAAATTAACTCTATCCCAGCTGAAACCAGGCCAGTCTTCTATGTTGTAGTCATCAGTGCTCATCTTGCTTTGACATTATTACATGGAATAAAGTAAAAGCTTATGCATGTGTGGTGGCTGCAGTCTCTTCATCTGACATCTAATATTGTGTTTAACAATTAAATGTTTCTGAAACTGGTCCGGTTATCAATTTGTCTGCTATATTAAAATTTGAAATACAGTTTTGAAGCAGTAAGCACCCTATTTTGGCCAGGGATCTCTTTTCCTCTCCCTTAGTTTGTGGAGGTTGGTTTTGTGTTGTCTCTGTTTGAGGGGGGATCGTGATTGGTCTTTGCTCTTTCAAACGTGAATTCTTTATGTGCAGGTCATTGTAATGAAGAGATCTTTGGGAGTCGGTTATGCAGCAGTGGACAATCCAATCTTCTACAAACCCAATACTGCCATGTTGTTGGGAGATGCTAAGAAGACTTGTGATGCCCTGCAGGCCAAAGTCAGGGAGTCGTATCAAAGCTAAATACTGATTTATATTCCACTGATGATTGTGACTACAGTCATGTAAAACAAGAGTTAGAAGAATCTCTTACTTTCATAATGCAGACGACATTTGGAGAATACTGCATTGACTCCTAGGAGATGTAGTTCAGTCGAGGAATGTAGACTTCTATGAGGGGATGGGCACATTAGCTCTTCAAACTAAATCTCCCATGAGGCAATGCATTAAAAAATGAAAACATGCTTTTTAAGGTTAAGATTGAGCTGTTAGAAGCAGGGACTGATGACTTGTAGTCACCTTTAAGTAGTTATTGGCTTCTTCCTCCTAACTGTCTGTACTTCTGTCATGGAAATTCACTAAAAAAATACTGTGCCAAAGTTGCATTCTGTGTTATCAAAGCTGTTCTTTGGCCAGTATGGACAAAACAACTATTTATTTTATCAAAACTTAAATCAAAATTACAGACAGATGCAAATAGATGCTTACATGATTTGCAATTCTAAACATAATATTCTGTTAAATCTTTATAGAAAAATTAAACTGTTTCTGTTGTGGATTGTGTGGATGCTGTGAATCAGGAACATTTTAGCAAAGTTCTTTAAAATACAGTTCCACTTTTTTGTAGTGCCCACTTACATTACGTAAAACAAAACACAGGATTTCAGGGACCTACCATGTGATCTTCAAGCCTGACAAGGAAATGTACACTTACTTGTACTGCTTAATCGTTTTAAGCAGCTGCTAAATTCTCCATCTTTTCCAGTCATTGCCTTTTTAAGTGTCTGAGGAAAAATACGGTCCAGTTCTGCACTGGCAAAACATCTGGATACCTGATCTGTTAGCAGAATTTGGACCATGGTGTTTCAGTTTATGTTCACTTAGACTTTTAACTGTATTTGTACTTTAAAATTTAGTGATGCTTTCTTAATTAACATTTTTATGATGCTGGAAAAGGCACTTTTGAACATATTTAAGATGCTGGAGTTCATTGGAATTTTTCTAAATAAATAAGCTATTGTTTGGACAGCACAGAAACATACCAAACTTAAAATCCAGTGTTTTGATTATTTGATTTCTCCCTAATCTAATTAAAGCACTGTAAAATTCCCATAATAAGTTCAGCAAAGAATTAAATTAAATTATGGCATAGATTGCTGTTTTGTTTTTATTATGTTAAGTGCTCTTGAGTGGAACTCAAATATTTGCTTAATAAAGTGAGTTTTACCATGTTTCCATGCTGATGTAGCAACTGTCCGTGGTGACAAAGGCTAATTAGAAATAGCTGTACTTGTGTTAAAGCATTCATATTGGGGATAAGAAACTATTATGAAGTAAGTCTTGAACTTAATCCATGTTGATTGATAGAACAAACATTCTTTATTACACCATGTATAGAGACCTCATAAAATATAGTATTTCTACTTAGCTACCTCTGTTTTTATGTGAAGATCAATTAAAACGCAGACTTTGAACAGGTAATGCATTAAGAAATGTAACAATGTATGAAAGAAGCTACCCTTTTTACAAATCTCTCTTATATAATCAAATAAAAATTATCATGTAAGCATTAATATGTTGTACACTGCAGGAAAAGACTTGTAATTAAATTTTAATTTAAAACATTGCGGCAGCTATATTTGAGTGTATCACGTATGGCCTCTTGATTTCATTGTATTCAGCTTTTGTTTTAGGCCTGCAAAAAATAGGAGGGAAATGGGAGAAGGGGAAAGACAAGGAAATAATCCTCTCCCTCCCTCCCAACTAAGCAAAAAAGGGGATTTAAAGGGATTTAATATCCTAAAGTATTAATTCTTGTCTTGTCAAAGTTGAAGTATCTAACTGCGGTATGCAACATGTCTCTGCTTATAAGTAGCTAATGTAAGACTTAGCTTTTCTTAAACAAAACCCCAAAAAAATAACAAAACAAACCCCAAAACAAGGGGGAACACTTCCCCTCCCTCCCCCTCTTTGTATTTGGAAAAAAACCCATACTGTTACGTTGGATCAGAGGTACCAGTGTTATCTTTAAAACTATGCTTTACCATGGAACACCAGGTAATTGTTGAAGTGCTAATAAAAAGTCACTTATTTTTCTTTATCGATCACTGTCTCTTTTCTCTTCTGTTGTGTTTCCTGAGTAGGTAAGTAGTCTGAGATTCTATCTGGGAGTTAGAAGATCAAAATACCACTAAGGATGTTGAGATTGAATGGAAAGGAATCAGTGAAAGATGCATATTTCTTTTCTTTTTTTAATTTGAATGGTTCTTTAAAATACTCATTCTAGGTATGACTACTGTCACCTGTCCGTAGCAACTTTACTGTGAGCTTTTCTAGTAAATTAAGAGGGCTGGACAACTTCTGAGAACAGTTGATCCCAATATGTGTTGCCTTTTTGACTTAAAAAAACAAAACAAAACAAAAATGTAAGAACTAACTTGGCTGAGTACTTAATTTTCCATTGGCTGAGGTGTGAGATGAATCCTATCCCTTTGAGCCTGATACTATATAAGTTTGCTTCAGTTCTTAGTTATTTAGTTCTACAAGATTGTCAAGTTGATTGTTGCGATGATTTCAGTTTCTACTTTCAAAGTGAATGATGAATAATGTTAGCCATCTGCTAGTCTGTTCAATTATATCATTGCACAAGTCTGACATGTAGCTTTCATGTTTTTGCCAAGCTTTGGTCAAGCTGAGACTTGAGTTCACTTTCAGGGGCTGCAGCCTGGCGTTGATTTATGGGGTGACCTCTCTTCCCTCTTGATTGAGCAGCATACCTGGGAAGCATATACCTACACTATATAAATTTATAGTCTGACAAATGGTAAAGCCATAGCCTTTGTCCTTTTGTGGATCTGACTGCTAGTTTGAAGGTTTTACTCTGTCTACCCAGCTCCAGCTTACTTGTTAACACCTTACTCTAGCCTGCCTCATTATCACCCAAGAGGTATTTACTCTAGCCTGCCTCAAGCAAGCTATGAAAATCTGTTCTTATAAGATCATGGCAAAGTAGTGCAGCAAGAACAAAAGGAGAGGATGGAGGACACAATCTCTGTTCAGCTGGTGGAACTTCTTTACTTTGCAGTGTGTCTCCATGGCTATGAGACACCTTGGATCTTTGTTTTTAATACAAGTTGTTGCACTACTAAAGTTACAGACAAATTTAGTTTGGAAGGATCTTCTGGAGATAATTTGGTCCAGTCCTTTGGTGAAAAAAGATCTAGTTTGATCAGATTCTTCCAGGCTGTCACTTGAACGTCTCCTGGCTGGAGATTGCACAGCTTCTCTGTTACTCTATTCCAGTGTTTGAGTCTTTCCATTGTGAACAATTTTTTTTAAAACATCTAATTGGAATTTCCTTTGCAACTTATGTGCATCACCTAGCCTAATCTTATTACTGTACAGACAGACTGGAATCTGTTTTCACCATTGTCTGGTGGAAAACAACGGGAACATTCTGCCCTTGTCCTTCTAAGGCTGACAAACCCAGTTCTTGCTATTTCTCCGTGTATGTCGTGCATGAGTTGTGGCTCCCAGTTTGGCTCACTTCAGTTTGTCAGTGGTTTCTTGTACTGGACACACTAATCCAGGCGCAGTCTCACAAGTACAAAGTGCAGGGGAGTCACCACTTCTCTTACCTGTTGGCTGTACGCTTACTGATGCAGCCTAATATGCAGTTGGCCTTTGCTGCAAGGTTGGGCTGTTGTTCTATGTTTCATGCTGGTCTCGTGGGACCATCTTGTTTTCCGCAGAGCTGTTTTCTGGCTAGTCAGCCCCAACTCTATACTGTTTTACGGGGTTTTTCCATCCTGAGTAATGGACTTTGCATTTGCCTTGGAACTTGATGAGATTCCTGTCAACCTGTTTCCTAGCCTGCTGAAGTCCCTCTGGCAGCCATACCCTCCACTATAAATTTTGTTCCTGCAATTTGCTAAAATCTGTAAGCGTTTTGTCAGTGCTTTCCTTCCCATTGCCCAGGTCAGTAATAAAGACACTGACCCCCTCATGAATGCTACTGTACTTTACCGCTAGCTGGACTTCACACTGTGATCGTGACCATTGGAGTCTGGTGGACCAGCTACATTTTCCATGTAGCAGTGCAGACTACGTGACACTAATGTGCTTGGATGCTGTGGGAAACCTTGTCAAAGGGCTTGTTAAAAGTCAAGGTATGCAACATGCATTGCTTTTCCTGCGTCCACAGGGTCAGCTGTCTCACCATAGAAGGCAGGCAAGTCAGCCAGGCATGATTTGCCTGTGGTAAAATTGTGCTGCCTGTTCCTAATCACCTTGTCTTTCATGAAGTTTCTGGGGGAGCTGGCTGTGTAGCCTTCCCAGGGTCAAGGTTAGGCTGCCTGGCCTGTTGTTTCCCTGTCCTTCCCTTTGCCTTCTTGAGCCAGCGATTAATTATTCAGATCAGAAATTAAATTCTGACTCTGTAAAAGCTGCTGTTTCTAGGAAATATAGTGTTTGTGTTTATGTTCTGTCCTGAGAAGTACGAAGTTCTGCATTGAGCTGGTAAATTGGCTTTGTAACTTTTTAAGGAGGGGAAATTCCCTGATTACAAAATGATGAATTTGCAGTTACGTGATCTATTAATCGCTCAGTCTGTTTCTCAAACTCTTGCTTTAGTCTGGAATTTTAGAAACCATATCATAATCTAATGAGTCATGCGTATCCTGCCATGTTGATTCCTTGTAGCAAGCATGTAATCCTGGTCCATTCAAATAGGGAAACTGGGGACTGAACCTACTTTTTTATTTTAGTTTGAATAAAAGGCTGGCTTTTGTAGTGAATCACGGGTGGTTTTTTTCCCACTTGCTAAGGTTAGGGTTCTGTTGCAGAGCAGCCTTGGAGCACACAGACTTGTATTCTTTTGAAACTAAACTAGAAGGTGTGTTAGAGCTGTGGATGAGCATTCAGTTTGTAGGACCAGCACAGTAAACGCCCTCAAACACATAGGAGTGGATTTCATACCCTCAGCACTGAGTGCCTTGTTTGCCAGGTTTGATTTTGTTGTGCCAAAATAATTGCTAAGGTATACCTCTAGATTTCCAGAGCATAAGAGAGAATGAGATGGTATAATTCACTTTCTTCCATTCTAAAGTTTAATTATTTGTAATAAGTTAACTTAAATCTAAAAAAAGGCACCCCAAAGCAAAAAAAGCTTTTTGCTCCACTAGCACATGAATGCTTTTGTGTAAGCTTTCAAATTCTGCAGGAAAACTTTACAGGAAGGAATTTGAATACTGGGGGATTTGGGCATTCTGTTCTGTACCGAAGCAGTGCAGTTCAAATACTCGCTTCATCAGACTTGCGATGAGTATTGTTCCAACAATATCACTAATGTGGGGTGGTTGTTTAAAAAATATTAAAAATTACAAAGGGTAATGACTTTAATAATCCAGCTGCTCCATAGCTGCCCAGAGGATATATTATATTAACTGTGTTGGACTAAACTGATGCGTGGTTCTTCCTGAGAGGAAGATATGTACTTGCACATTTTCATAAATGGGCTTAGTAATATTCAAAGCTCTGAGTTCCCAAAAGGTGATGTTTTGAAGTAGCAAAAACAGTCCTAAACCATTAATTTATTGCATTGATTGAGAAATTACGGGACTAATTCATAGCCCTTATTCCATCATCGTTATCATCATATTGACTTCTAAGGAAAGAAATTTTTTTCCAGTTGTAAAGATAATGAGAAATGTTAGCCAATGAGAAAAGAATGAATGGAAAAAAGTGTTAGAGGAAATGTAACTGTTCTGTTTTCTCTATTTCACTTTTGCCTGGAGACAGATTTTCCCTGAGAATGAAGGAGATCATACTCTTCAATTGAATGTACGCATAGTTTGTGTTCTTCCTTTAATGATAGTTGATCAGTTTCATTTTTCCCCATAGGCTCCAAGACACCATGTAGCCCTGTACATCACTCTAAAACCTGGCACTCCACAGTCCAGTCTTCTGCACAGCTGAGATAATTATAAATTAATACCCAGTTTTACTTACCTGTTAGAAAAAATGGCTGTCTGAATTCTGCATTGCTAATTTTTAAGTTCATACTTCTTGACACTTTTTTGAACTCTCTAGGTTGTACTTCTGCAAAGCAGGTTCAGTTAGACAAGGATATGGAAAATAACTATTAAATATTACCAACTCCAGCTGTCTTTGGAATATTATGTGAACAAGAGGTGTAAAATATGTCTGCTACATGTTTTGAAAATAGGGTCAAAGTGGGTCAGAAAAGATGGGGAAGAAATTGTATGTCAGAGAAGTAAAGTAGTCATGCGACAAAGATCAGACCTTTACCTCATGTGTAAGTATAGCTTTGAAAATAAGGTTGTACATGATGCAGTTCTGTTAGCTGTGCTGAACATGACATTTACTAACAGTGTGATGTTTTGCAATTAGGTGTGAGACCAGGAAAAGGCCCTGTGTGGCTCTTGACCTTCTTTTCCTGTCCCTTCTTGAGAAAACCCATAAAACTGGTTATTATCCAAACCTTTCCCTATTAAAGGAAGGAAGCAACAAAGGAACTGGAGGACAAAAAGGCTGAGGGGGCTTCGCACTCAGTAAGAAATGTCTTCTGAAAGAAGATTGTGGTTGAACTCTAGCACAGCATGAAATTGAGTTATTCTATTACATGGTCAGTCTAACCCACAATTTAAAAAATCCCTAGCAGAATGGAAACTAACAGCTAGTGAACAAAAAAAGCTCAAGCAGATGTTAGAGCTGTCTCAAGCAGTAATAACTAGCAGTTGCCCATTCTCCCTATTAAAATATTACAGATGTGGATAGGAAAAACCATTTGGTTTTCTGATTTTACATTCTCAGAAGCTCGTTGTTGTCATAGGCCGTGGTACAATGAGCTTAAGTTTTAAGTGTTTTATGGTGGATTTGTTAATGTGTGGACACAACACAGGAAGTTGCCTCTTCTCTAATTTATAGGCACATCAACAATCCTTATTTTTCATCAGCATTCTGTCCCCAGTTGCATCCATTGAATGTTACTGTAGTGAACCATATAATATGAGGTGGTCTAATTATATTTGAATTTTAAAGCCAGAGAAGTGTACTCAATAGCGATGCGGTAATCATTGCTATAATTTTCATGTTACATTCCTGATGTGACATTGACTTCTTTTTTTAAACTTCCAGAGATACCATAAACCACACTTTCTACCTGGTCAATTTCATCTGTGAACAGCATTAAAGTTACCCATGGAGCTGCTGAGTTTTTTCTGTAAACCTCAGAACTCGTCTCCTCCCAGGGCTATGAAGCAAGAGGTATCTGTTGGCTTTTTACCTACTTGTTCCTTCCTTTTTTGGTTTGTGTGAAATCATTATGACATTTGTATTTAAATGAAAACTCTTGCTGAGGGATCTAATTTCTGTTGTTCTCTGAAGGAGGTAATAGTCACCTTTGCATTTTTTGTGGAGTTGATTTTACAGGAAACCATACAGTAGCCCTGCATTACTGTCCTGTATCTATAACTCTGTTGACAAGCTAGATAAGGGAGGCAGCTTCCCATCTCTGCTGTAGACTGACCATTGCGTTTGGTTCTAAAATGTTATTCTGACGCTCTAACATTTATTTTCAAATACAAACCTGCTCATTTTTCTTTACTGTGAAGGTGGTGAGGCACTGGAAGGGGTTGTCCAGGGAAGCTGTGGATGCCCCATCCCTGGAGGTGTTCAAGACCAGGCTGGATGGGGCTTTGAGCAACCTGGTCTAGTGGGAGGTGTCCCTGTCCATGGCAGGTGGGTTGGAATGAGATGATCTTTAAGGTCCCTTCCAGCCCAAACCATTCTATGATTCATTTGCTCTTTAAGGTAACTGTAAATACCTTAAATTCATTAAAGATCTGACTAGGGCGAATATGGTCTGAATGAGAGATGATATGAATGAGAAACTTTGGTTTTAGTTTGGAAACATACCCTGGTGTATTACCTTGGGATTACCATAGTCCTCATGTTAGGGACATGTTGCAATTTCTCAGATTTATTAAAATGTTTTTTATTAAAAGGTTGAGCAAAACAATGTTGGGATGAAGCTGAGGTGACAGTGAAGACCAAAATACAGTTCGAAGAGCTCAGTGTAACAAATGGTGTAACATAGGAGGTAAAAAGACTTGTGCTGGTTGTCTGCAGATGTGCTGGGTTGTTGTGCTCTCTGATGAATTGCAGTGTACCCCTCTGGATAAGAAGTAGGCATCTGAAGTTTTATGTTGATGACATGACAAATGAGAAAATTTTCAAGAGGGAGTGAGTTTCACTTTTGTTAAGAATCAATTCTCTTTCATTCTATTCAAGGACCAGCTCTGCGGCTTTGGGCTGAATAGTTAAATCTCAGTGTTTGGATGGGTGTGATACCCTTCCATCTCAGAAAATGTACAATGACTTACAAACAGCAACCATTTTTTAAATAAAATAAGTAGTGGTCATAGCAACACATTGTTTCTGTGCATGCATTCTTCTCAAAATAATTGTCTTTAAAACTGCCAGCTCTTAAAAAGAAAAAGAAGAAAGCTGGATCTTTTACCAGCCAGAATCTGGAACACATAGTCTCCAGACTTCTCCCGTGTTGGTTTAGTGTTTGTTGGGTGGTATTCTACCATTAGCTTTCAATAGACCTGTAGCAAAGCCTTCCATGAGTAAAATAACTTCTCACTGCAAATAGCTCTAAAAGCATTCTAGCTTACTTGTCTCTTTAATTCAGAAATAAGTTCTAGTATTTGGAAGATATATCTTTGAGAAAGTGTTTTGTTAGAATTGTTCCCACAAGCAATGCTTTTTGTGCTCAAAAAAGCATGTTGGTGAGGTGCAAACGTTAGCATTTGAGGCTTAATTTTCAACCAGTATCTTTTTTTATTTTATCTTCAAAATATACTGATTTGACTCTCAGCCAGAGTTACCTAATAATATATTAGGTTAGGACAGGGAAGTAGCTCAGGTTTTGATCAGTTTGACATTAAGTTTACCATACCTGAAGACTTATGTTCTTTGCAGGAAATACCGAAGCATTCTGCCAGAGTTTAAATTCATTAATATTTTTCCATTTCCAAACAGAGGTAGTATCAACTCCCTTTTGTCTGTTTAGCTCCAAAAATTGCTTCCCTCATGGCTTTTACTTTTAAGGATCATTGTAATTGGTTTGGAATGACTCTGATGAACTTGCAGTATAACTTTTATTGGGTTCATTTTGTGGGTGAAAATTAGTTTTGATTATTTTCTTAATTGTCTGTATTTTGTGTTGGAGGAGTTTAATAGGAATGGAAAAGTGGAAAAGAATTACCATGGTTTTCAAGCATTAAATTGCGTAGAATACAAAGATAATAGGAAGGAAACAGACAAATAGGAGTTGGGCATCTAAAGCAGCTTTTTTTTTTTTGTGAAAAATTTACATTTTGTATATTAAAGTTTCATCAAAATAAAGGCACAAGAAGATACTTTATCCAGCCTGCATCTGATATTGTATCCACAAAGTTCAGTACTCCTGGTAGGAATTATTTATTATTTATGTCAGTAATCACAAGGTGTCAAAATAGAGGCACATAAGAAATGTAAGTGTTGAGATTTTTATCTTTGAAATATGAAATTCCTGTTTTCTGATTAAAGTATAGATAAAACAAACCATTATCCCCTTACTGGATTGTATTTTTTGTGTAGAAAATATTTTTTTGGGGGCCCGAAATAAGGAATGGTTGAAAAGAACGCCCCTTAAAGAACAGTATGATTCAGACCTTTGCGTCCCAGGGAAGGTTTGATATTCTGAGGAGTCCCAGTTTGTCTCGTGAGTGCCCTGTGACAGTAATACCTCTACTTTACATGAGACATTAGGATCTTTGTCACCCCAAGCACTATGTAAGTGTTCAGAATGTGGAATATGAGTTGCCACAAAATAAGCACATCTTTAAAAGCTAGTGTTTTGCCATCATTTATTAAAATCCTGTAGGAATAAATGCTGTTGAGGTCCAAATATTGGGGGTAAAGCTCTGTTTATACAAGTGTTGGAATATATAGATGTGAGTTGTCAAAATGTAGGTTTCGGCTGATGTCTATCTCTACAAACACATTTTGCTTGAACATCTAAGACTTTTATGTACGCTGCTGCCTGCTTGCACAATTTAGATTTTTTTGAAAGCTCGTTACAAAAATGCCGAAGTTAGCTCTCTTTGGCTTAGCCTGTGTTCCCATTAGCAATGAGAAATAATCCTTGTGCAGAATGTGTAATGACATGACATCATCTTCTGAAAAAGACCTTCCTTTCTCGGGAAGTTGGTTGTTGCTATTGTTTGGTGGCCTGTTGTTGTCAAAACAGACTAAAAATGACATCTTTTATTAGGCAACTGATGTAATTGGGAAAAGAATAGACACATTTTTCAGACCTGTTTTCTTCTTCTAGTCAGAAATGGCCTTGTACTCATCTTGAAGGGTGTGTTAACCTGAAAGCTTGTCTGGTCTTGTATTGTTTGGTCTTACATTATTTCTCCTTACAAAACGTGTTTGCTGCAATGTTTCAGGCAAACCCGCGCCTTCTAGTATTTCTTACTGCTATGGGATCTAAAATTATTAAATATTAATGTGGTAGGCTAAGTGCAAGATCCCGCACCTGCATGGGGGCAATCCCAAGCACAAATACAGACTGGGCAGAGAATGGATTGAGAGCAGCCCTGTCAAGAAGGACTTGGGGTGCAGGTGATGAGAAGCTCAACATGAGCTGGCAACATGCGCTCACAGCCCACAAAGCCAACTGCACCTGGGGTACTGCATCCAGCTCTGGAGCCCCCAACAGAAGGAGGACATGGACCTGTTGGATTGGGTCCCGCAGAGGGCCACAAAAATGATCAGAGGGATAGAACACCTCTCCTATGAAGACAGGCTGAGAGAGTTGGGGTTGTTCAGCCTGGAGAAGAGAAGGCTCCAGGGAGACTTTATAGCAGCCTTCCAGTACCTAAAGGGGGCCTGCAGGAAAGATGGGGAGGGACTCTTGATCAAGGAGCGGAGTGATAAGATGAGGGGTAACAGTTTTAAACTGAAACAGGATAGATATAGATTAGATACCAGGAAGAAGTTCTGCAGTATGAGGATGGTGAGGCACTGGCACAGGTTGCCCAGAGAAGCTGTGGATGCCCCATCCCTGGAAGTGTTCAAGGCCAGGTTGGGTGGGGCTTTGAGCAGCCTGGTCTAGTGGGAGGCGTCCCTGTCCACGTCAGGGTGGTTGGAACTCGATGATCTTTAAGGTCCCTTCCTGCCCAAACGATTCTGTGATTCTGTCTGGTGTGTTTTTCTGGCATTCTTAAATGGCTTTGCCCATTTTTTCTCTAGCAGCAAAGTTTGTTAATCTTCTCATTTTAAATCCTAAAATCTTGAAAATTCTTAGATAAGAATTTAAAATGGAATGCACAAGTTACTATTACAGCAAAAAAATTAAGGATCTTACTGTAAGTAAGCTACAGCAAATAAAGAAAGTTACACGTGCATGGTGAATAGGTATAGAGGACGTTTCAAGGTAGAAAAGTTTTTTAAATTCTATATTGCGTTTTTTAGCATTTGATGTCTTTCAGACCAGAGTACTTGATTTGGCTATTTTATCAAATACTCCTTTAAAATTAACTAAAATACTTCAGTCTGTTACAGAATTACATAGTTTGTAGTATTCTCTTATTATTTAACTTCTTTCCAGTCTATATCATGCTCATTGATAATAAAATAATATAAAACAAAATAAACGCCTGCTGTACCAAAGCTGTTTAGCAATCATGCAATATATTCAGCTAGCAGCTTTCATGACATGAATGGTCAGCGGCTGCCTTTTGGTGGGACCTGAGCTTTTTTTCTGTGCCCCGTCCTTTTTCAGTGAGTTCTGGTGCCAGTGGTAAGAACAACAGCAAGGTCTGGGTGATGCTGTGACTGGGCCTTATGCTTGAGACTGTCTTAGGAGATCTCCCATTTTCTTGGGATCATTCCAGAGTGGCCAGGCTCCCTGGTGTATAAATTGTGCCCATGTGATGCAATTGCGAGAGACCTCCAGTTAAAACAGATTAACAAGATGGTTTCCTTGGTCTTTGTGTAACATTATCTATCCTGTGCCTGTTAGTATGGAAATGCTTGATTTTTGAGCTCATAAAAATGAGGCTGAATGTAGTTTATAAGAATGAAAGTACCTTTGGATATCAGATATTTGTAACAATATTACCCAGGCAAAATGTCTGATGCTGCTTTTGTGTTTCTTTTGCAGTCCCAGCAGAGTCTCGCTGGGATCTTTCAGAAACAATTTCTAAATACGCCTGCTCAATTTGGCTGCTAATATGTGCTTTTTGAGAGTATACTGTGTAGCACTTTATTTGATGTATATCACAGACAGGTAGCAAATTTCATGGAGTACCTTTAGGAAATCAATTTTCATTTTGCTTTTTTGAGGCCTCAACATAAATAGCTTTGCGGTTAAATGCTACTGCAAACCTGAACATCAAAATCCTTATTTAAATGTGATCTGGGCTTCCTTTTTATGTCACTAATCCTTGTGTCATTCTCCCTTGTGGTTTTTCGTTTTTAAGTGAGGGTCCTGAAGAAGTTCTCAGACAGAAAAGCTGGTCAACTTGCTATGGGCACTTGAAGTAAAGAGGGACCAGAAGGGAGGAATAAAGATATGGATGCTGGAGCACCTGGCTCGAGAGCTGAATAGTAATTGACTGTACCAGCCACTGGATGTCACTTGTTCCACATAAATATATGTAAGAAGTTCATAGTCTGCTATCAGTTTGCACGTCTGTGGTGCACGTGGAAATGGTGCCTAGGTGAGCATTTTTCTTTCTCTGCCTTGTCTCTTTCATCTGTAAATTGAGAGGTAAATTTGAAGTTACTTATTACCTCGGAGTGCAAGATGCCTGTAGCTGACTTTTGCCTGTGTTACTCTGTAACGTTTCTTAAGCAGAGTTTAGACGTTGGCTTTTCCTGTGACGTGTAACCATGGGACAGACGACAAAAAGGTCCTATTTCTGCCACTACCATGCTGACCTGCATCCCCTCTGTAGCATTATCACTGACTTGCACCATGAGTTTGAGTCAACAGAAATATGGTTTTCACAACAGTGCTTTTGATCTGTGCATCTGTAGGCACATCTTAAAGACGAAAATGTGGGCGTAGAGAAAGATACATCAAAGGCAGAAAAAGGAAAGATGCATCAAAAAAACAAACCAAACCCAAACAGAAAGGAACAAAACCCAAGAAGCAGTATTCCCTTTTTGAGGTTGTGCCCATTCACTGCAGAGTATCTAGCTAAGAAAATTAACATCTTGAAAAAAATGTGTGGGCATCATCAACACCAGTCAAATTCTGCCCTTATGTGTATTGACGTATGTAGTTACACTTGATCTGGTCATGTGTTGTGCAACCAAAATTATGCCTGTACTTTTCACTTAGGAGTCCATGCACGTACAGGTAACCCTCAGCCAGGGCATACTGCCCCATCACTTCTATTCTGTTCCTGGCTAAATTTTCATCTTTCTAGTAAGTATGTAAAATAATAAAATATAAATAATGTTTAAAATTTATTAACCAAATATAATATAAAAATATGTAAAATAAGTAGAAAATATATAAAATGCATAATAGAAGCAATATATGTATCAAATATCCCACAATTAATGAGATAATATCATTACCATCTTTACAACATTAATAATACAGACTTTCTGTAGTGCCAGAATGTTCTTTTCTACTGAAACACTTCCTGACAACTCTTAAAATTCTACTGGTATTTAGAATGTAGAGTGATACCTTGTCCTTATTGAAGTGAGGTCTACTTCTTCCAACAATTACAGGTTAAGCAGGTTTTTCCCATGTGTACCGAGTTGTTCTGAAGTGCTATGGCATTCTTGCAAAAGACACCCAACCCCAAACAAACAGAACAGTCCCCTGTCATCTGTGAAACAACAATTAAAAAACCGTCCAGTGAAAAATCATTCTGATCTTTATTTCTAACCAAAACTTTTTGTTCAAAATGAAAATACATGTTGTTGTTATCTTACAAAATTCTGTGCATTTGACTTTGGTCCAATCTGAAAAACAGCAATTATTGTTAACAATTTTCTCCTACTTGTCATTCCGCTGAAAATTATGGTACAAACACTTAAGTGATAGCCTCTTTGCGGGGTACACCAATACATTTTTAATATATTTGTATTTATAAATTTTTATTATGTTTCACCTGTGTGTGGTAAATTGCTATCTTAAAGGCTTATTTAGTGCTCTGTAAAACTTTTTAGTTTTTACAGTAGTATCTCGTTAGTGTGTTTAAAACGGAAATATTCTTTTTTCCCTTCTAGTTGTGTTTTCATCATCTGAAGTCATCTGCTATTAAAACTCAAGTAGGGGTCACTGCATGGTAGAGTATCAGGTGGCTGCTGGTTACCAACTCCACAGGCTTTTTCGTTAAAGGATGCTCTCTTTCCAAGGGACTTTTAGTCAATCTGAGTGTTTTCATGTCTGGTTTTTGATCGCATCTTCTATAAAAAAGTTTTGTCTGTTCAGTTCTGTTGTATCTTAAAACTCTACACCGACATTTTCAGTCCCAGTTTTTCATTACTCTATATAGTATTAATTTCCCAACAGCAAAGGCTGCCTGTGTCTGGTTATTATAAAACCATATAAGATACCAATGCAGACAACAGAGCTTGTTTACTCTTAATTGCATACAATTCAAGCAGTGTATAATACAAACCTTTGCTGATTTTTTTTTAACAGTTAAACATATTGGTCAAATTTGGTAAATGATTCCCTAAAGGACTGTGCTACAGATTACAAGAGCTGAAGCAGTTTGTCAGCTGCAATCTGGTGCTGAATATTTTAATTAAAAATATGAGTGGAGCTTTTGTAATCACATACGTGTGGGGAATGGAAAAATGAAAAGGCATAAAGAATTCACCTTGAACTTGTTGTTGTGCACTTCAACAATTTTTTTATTTCCTTGTAACAGCTATATGATGAAATTTCAAATATTCCCAGTAGAATTCAGTTAAGAAAGGAGACAGTTGTTTTCACCGTGGCTGTTCATGGAGGTAAGCTTTCATGAGCTAGGTCTCCATCCCAGTTTTCAGAAGAAGCCGTATTCGCAGTTCATTGCATTCTACTATGACTCTATTAATATTCCGATAGTGTTTTGCTTCACGTCTGGGGAGGAGGGCAGCGGGCTACCGCAGGTGGACAGTGGCATGTATTACAGCTTCATGTCCTGTTTCCCTGTTTGCCTTCTGTCTTCTGAGTAGCGTGGATTCCACCACAAGCAAGCTATTCCAAGTAGTTTTATTTTCGGGGTTTTGTGCCACTTCCTTCTTCACATGATGAAGAATT
Organism: Dromas ardeola; assembly: GCA_013398915.1. Taxonomy (NCBI): domain Eukaryota; kingdom Metazoa; phylum Chordata; class Aves; order Charadriiformes; family Dromadidae; genus Dromas; species Dromas ardeola. The sequence continues at coordinate 10,597 of VYZM01022340.1, read as the reverse complement.
CCAAGAAGAGGAGTAAAGAGGAGGTGTCAGGGTTAGTGTGTTGTGGAGTTTCCACCTCTCCCTTGCTTTGCCTGATAACTAATTGAGAGAGACCTCGCTGAGTGTTTTTATTGGTTTGTTTGTCTAGGAGTCCTGGGGTCTTTTTGTTTTGGGGAATTATCTAGTTCTATATTACAGGTAAGTAGATGCAAGCAGATTCATCTTAGGTTCTTGCTTAGCTTGAATTGTATCAGCTCCTTCCAAAGGAGCTCTTCTACAAATTTCATAGAATGTCTCCTATGTCTGATATACAAGATTAAAAACATACTTTAAGGAAACATTTGGTAGCTTTAAATCCATGATATGTGAAGTCACAAAGAGTAGTATCCATCAGAAACCCATGTGTATAATGGTACTAAAAGCACAGCAGATTCTTAATGCAGTAGTATATTAATCATACAAGAGCCCAGTGCTGTAAATTTTACTGCAGTCAGGTTGCAGGCACTGTAAGTGATGAAATGAAACAGTACCTACTAGAGTTCCTCTTCATGCAAACATTTCAAACAAGCTGAGGCAGAATGAATAATGCATGCATTAGTGTTCTGCAGGGTGATATATTCATTAATTCTTTCAAAGCGTATGGTGGACCTACTTGTGAATCATGAGAAAAGACTAAGTAATTCCAACCTGCTGAGTGTCAAAACCTATCTAAAAATGGTAGAAAAACCTCATTTAGGCTTTGTTTTGTTCATTCATTTGAAAAGTTGTGTGGCTGTGTACTTTAAGCTCCTGGTAGGCTATAAATGAAAACCTTTTTTTTCCTGTTCTTGTACAGCAAATAATGAAACAGTCCAGCCACTGACAACTCAAAAAATAAGCAGAGAGAAAAAATCTAGGTAAAATAGCGTAGATAGAAATCATTTTGTCCAAAAAAAATAGGCAATAATACGTGACTGTTTTGCTGAGTTCTGGCAAGCAACAAAATGACCCATTGTGTAACAATGGGTACATTTCCACTCCGTGCTAACAGCCAGGAGACCCCTGGGTTCCATGTCCTGATAGACTTGCTATTAAATTAGAAAAAAAAATATTTATCCAGAGTCTGAGCATCTTCTGTCTGAGTTGTAAAAAGGTCCAGGTTGGTGAGATGACCGAAGCTTAGTGTATTTTGCCTGAGCTGACCAGAGTTCTCTTCTCCCCACCGTTCTCCCTCCAACGAGAGGCAGGTTTTGGCATCACCTCGGTGAAGTTTGTATTAATGACCCGTTTCCAGCAGAAAACCTTCATAACTCTGGGCTCAAGAGAGCCAGTCCAGCTGAGACCTTCAGCCTGGCATTAACATACGATGTTAACGTGGCCAATATGCTACTGCATGCAGATAGTCCACGGCCAAAGAGCACGTAATGCTCAATTTGCATACTGCAATCTCCAGAAGAACAGACCTCCTGCGGTTTGAGCTTAAGGGGAATTTCTGCCCAGATAGCTGCTCTGGTTTGGATAGGTTTCATTCCTCCCCAGGTCAGCCAAGAGGGAGGAACTGATTTGCACGCAATTTGCGCAAGGCAGGCATTCCTTCTAGTGAAACTGTGTAATAGACACTCAAACTAATACATTTCAATAGGCGAAGTCATGTGTAGTGTTTTTTGTAATTAGAAAATATTTATATGACTAATCTCTTAGGAAAATGGGGAAAAAACTATCAATTTTCCCACACTTCAAACTCTACAATGTGACCTCAATAGGAGAACTACCTTTGCCAGCAGATTTTTCATGAGCAATACTCTTTAGTTTGACATTTGCAACTTGTACTGAAACCACTGAGGTCCAAAGGTAAAATAAAAAATGTCTCCCTTTTTTTTTTTTTTTTTTAAAAAAAAGGAACAGGTATGTGTGTCTCTACAGAAGGTAAGGAGATGGAGTCTTTTTGCCTTTCAAAAAGTTACTTATTCATTTGAAGTTTTACAGGAAAAAAACAGTTATTTACACACTGGGCAAATATGTTCTGTTTATCTGCCAAGACAATTCTTGCACCATAGTAATTCCTTATGAAGAAACAAATGTCCCCTTTCACATTACAGCTATGCACAGTTTACATGAATTTTTCCAGGACTCCACTTTAGAAAAACTGCAGTAACACTTACATGTTTTTCTTTCCCCTCGTGTGTAAGCTGTGACCTTTTTATCATGGCCCCTTGCGTATACAAGCCAAAGCACTAGTAGGTGATAACCTGTAGGTGTTATGAAAAGTACTCTGCTAAACAGGAGTGCTGCAAGTTTTGTGAGAGAAAATAAGGTTTTACCATATCTGTGTTAGAAGGGCAGACCAGAACAGCATTTAAGGAGCTCAGGCTTGGTGTGAATGTGGGACTGACCCATGAAACACGTCCAGCCTTGACCGTTTCCCTTCTTTTGGGTCTCCATCTAACAATGTCGAGATGCCTATTATGCTTAAAGCAAGTCTCCTAACTTTTGTTGTGCCAAAAATTCTGTTACTGCCTACCAACAAATTCTTTAAATAAAAGCTTCTTTAAAGCCCACTCCCCAGTTGAAAAAAAAGAAAACCCACCCAAAACACCAGCTCCTCCTGAACAGAGGTTATAATGCCTCTTCAGTAGATTCCTTTAGCTTGGCGGCATACCCAGGGGTTACCAGGAAGATGTGAAGGTAGAGATGGATTCAGAGTTAAGGAACATCCTCTGGTCTAACAGTTGCAGGTGTTGCTCATTCTCTCACAACACTTGGTCTGGACTCTTCATTCTGTCGTCCCTTGTTTAGAGATTTAGAACTAGCAGCAGGAAACTGAATTCAAAAACAAATGCAAGCTACATCCTAAGTAACCCCATTTAGCTGCTATCTAATACTAGAAGTGTCTAATCTCATAAGAGACTGAAAAAAATCCGAGCCTATCTTTTTATTTTATTTTTATTTTTTATCTTTTTTTTAAAAAAAAATCGATGTGAAAATCAATACCTGTCTCCTCATAAGAGTCTGGAGCCTGGGCTGAGTGATGCCTGGTTCCCCTAGAGTGCCAGTCCACTGGGAATTCTCCCAAGATTCTTAATCCCTGGGGCCCAATGAAAGCCGTGGATTCCTCTGGAAATACATTCATACAGGTTTTTTTTTCCTTTCTTTAAAACCAGATCGGAACACACAATGTCAGCAAATAGCCCATATGAAATAGTCTGCTGCTCAGAGCACAGGCTCTGTAAGCCTTGAGGAGACTTCTGCTTCCTTAGAGAACTAAGACATGTCTCCAAGGAGTTCCCTAAACTGTGGGCTTCATTAACTTCTTATACTTTTTTTTCTACTTTTACTTAATCTTGACTCTTTAACAGTAACAGGCACAGACTTTTAGAAAAGTGGTGAACAAGTTTGAGTTGAGAGGAGGGAACTGGATCCTCTCCTCCTTTGGTGAATGTAGCTCTGTAATCACATTTATTGCTTCTGCTGTCCACGTCTGGAGATATCCCAAACTGATTCTGCACAAATAAACATCTATAAGACAAATCTGAGAAAGAGTAAAGCCTCTCAAGGCTAGGGTAGAGAATCACCAGTCTGGAAGTCAGAGTTTAGCTTTTTAAGTACTTTCTAGCCATACAGGTGACTACAAGTATAAATCCATCCAGAGGCAGGCTGGATTGAGTGCCATACAAAAATCTTCCTTGAAGACCTAAGCCGTAGCCATTTGCCCAAAGTAGCAGCAGTGGAGAGGGATTCCTTATGCTGTGTCTTCCACGGGTGCCTTGCACTAGGACCCCATAGCTCTGCAACCATTCTTCTTTAATAGTTTTCTGTGCAGAGCTCTGGGCAGGAGGTTTGTTTATCACTGCTGGTTGCCTAAAGGGCAATATTAATTTCCTCCCAGAGGAACAGAGCCCTCCTGCCAGTCTGGACAGTTGCAGCGGGTGCTGAAGGCAGTTTCTGAGGCTGCAGCACATGACCAAGGAAAGCACCTCGTGCCTCCCCTGTTACCCATCCTTTCAGGGGGCAGAGCGCTCTGGCCATGACGAGTGATCACAATAAAGCTCTTATTGCTGGACTGATGTCCTGCAGGTGCATCGCCTCCACAAAGAATTCTCAATAAAACCCAAGAAACATTTTTTTTTTTAACTCATAACTGCTCAGATATTCCCAACTGCAAATCTTTAAAATACTTTGCATATCACTAGGATTAAGCCATATTTGCTTTGAGTCACCCGTGCCTTGGAGGTTAGCAGTTACTGATTTGCTTTTACTCTTGATAGTGCCTTCTTCTATTGAAAAATTATTTATTTTTTCTCTTGCTAGCAAGTTCCTCTCCTATTGTAACTGACGTATCACATCATTTACAAAAGACCTGTGACACTGTTTATGTGGTATATAAGATGTCATTCACAGTAAACCTTTATAGGTGTTAGCTGTGGAGAGTAATATTATCTTGATACGCGGTGTTTTGTAAACACCTCACGGAATTTGTAACTTTCTTTTGTTGACCTATGTTTTTAAAGCAAGTTAAAAAGAGACAGAAATTAAATGTGCAACACAGGTTTTATACAGTAAGTTCAAATGGAGACATTTCCTGTAACAAATATTTGTCATTTTATAAATATATTTCCTTTTCTTTTTTTTTGTGGAGTAGAATTTGGTCAGTATTTCCTGTATTTTAATAGTCTCGACATATTTGTTACGATTGGTCATAGGAAAAGTAGATAGGCATTTGGCTAGTGGAAATGGAAGATATATTATTGTTTTCATTACCAATTGTAATTTAAGTGTTAGGACAAAGGTATATATTTTCTTTTAAAGGGATATGGATTACCAGATTGAAAGTACTGTAATAAAAACTATTATATGTATGAATAAAAACTGTTATAATTATGATGTGTGATTAATATGAGATAAAGCACTAAAAAGGAATATTCAAAAATATTTTAGGCTTTTTTTTTCCTTGCATTTTTCTCTATCTAGGCAATAAGAGCAGGCCAGTGTGTTGGACTTTTAAAAAAATCCATTCGGTTTCACTTGCTGGGTTTTATAGAGTGAGACATTTTTTAGAAATGCAACAACATTAGGGGCCTCTTAAAATATGAACTGCTCTTTTTGCTGAGACAGTTTGAATCATCTTAAATTTTGTATTAACTTTACATTTTTGTTTAAGGAGTTTTTATTAAATCCAGAATTTAGGCCTAAGTTATCCTGACACCGTCCCTTTAAGAAAATGTCAGCATATAGTAAGCACTCTGGATACGCTTTAAATTTTATTATAGTAGAGGGGTTTTTGGGGGGAGGGGGAGGCTGGGAGGGGGGGATGTTGGACAATTCGGAGCAAAGGGGAAGAAAACCTAATGAATTCTTGGGTACTGTCCAATTCCTGAGCTAAGCCATGAACTCCATATTTGGCTTGAAATGAGGAATTTTCTCCTCAACAGCTGTCCCTGGAGTCAATATAAACTGTTCTAAAATATTTAGTTACCAGCAGAAAGATACTACAGGAGGCACTAAAACAAACTCTTGCGACGTGCTGGCCATTGTAAAGGAGCCCTGATTCATAGACTGTACTGTACATTGCATAATGGTGCAGCTATTCCCCTACGTGTTTTCAGTGCCATGGCATGTTACATTATGAGAGGGCTTCCAAGGCACCTAAGTAGCTCTTTCGGGAGGAACGACACAGAGATCAATAAAGCTGTTGGTAAGGAAGGGAATGCAGATCCAGGCATGATGATAGAGGCTGGATTACCTTTCCTTTATTCCTTAGAAGGCTTTTAGGAAGAATATGGTGTTCACCTATTTGCCTGCACTTTTTAAAGACTTACTGCTCTAATAAATGATGATTTTTGGAAACAATACTTCCTGACAATGGAAGAGAGCCAAAACCCCCTTAAAACCTAACTGGAGCATTAGAAATAAAAGTACCCTTTGAGTAAAATGTTACCATTTTGAATGCACTATGTATTCAATCAAAGTCTCGAAATGCTCCATAAAATGAAGCCTTAAGAAAGACATTACTTTTATTCTTTCATTTATAAATCATCATAAAAGCAGGATAAAAAGCTCTTTGTAAAATGCTGCTTGACTTCTCAGCTGCGGAACTGAAATCCTATGCTAATCCAGCGTACACCACTGAATAATGAACTGAGGCCGCGATTACCTGCTCTAGGTTGTATATTTATGCTGCTACAAAAGCAGCAACCTTACTGTATGTTTAAACAATGTACAAAAGAGAGCACATGCAAATAAAGAATGTCAGGTAGATATAAACCAGAACTGGCTAGAGTGAGGAGGCTGTGGAGCTGTCTCTTCTCTTACCGAACATTCTGTGTATGTTACTATCATCGTGGATGATGACCGTTGTTACAATCTGAAGTATTGACATAGAAGGTTTGCATCTAAATTCCGAAAAGAAAGTACAACCAGACTGTATCACAGGACAGAATGGTCTTTACAGGATTTCTCCCTTCAAGTTCAAAAGAATGCGATAAAATGGGTTTATTTTTTACTGAAATGCAACAATTGGCAAGAGCCGTCTTGCAACTAAAGCAAAAGGTTAAACCTGTCTTGGGGTTGAATGTGGTACAACATGGAGAGGTGGAAACTAAAGCCTTTAGCTCACAGTTATTAAATTAACATTGCTGACAGTAAACTCATTCATGTTTTGGATACTGGCTCTTTCCAATGTGGTTAACCTCATTCAGTTAAAGTAAAACTGGGGAACTGTTCATACTGTTACTATAAGGAACACAGCACACACAAAAAAAAAAGCTTAGCATTTACTCAGCTGAGGAGAACAGAGAAGGTCTGGTAACAGAGAATGGGAAGAGGATGGTAAGGTCAGTAAAAGGGAAAAAGACAAAATATGTAAAAATGTAAACATAGACAATATGTAAGAATGCAACTAACTGTGGGTTCTGAAAAGATAAGGATATTTCTTGTATTGTCTATAGTGTGCAGGGACTGAGCAGTTCACAATAACAACTAAATTGTCTATTTTTTAAACTGAGACAAGAACTGGTGTTAGGTTTCTGTACAAAATTGCTGTCTTCCTCAGTAGAACTATTGTCTTACATGAATTCACAAAATTACATTTTTAATGAAAAGAAAAAAATTTCTATGGACAGTCTTCTGTAGAAATTTTCTCTGGTTGAGACGGCTAGCACATGCAGTCCAGGTGCTCATCTCTTTCCAGTAGCCAACTGGCATATTCTTCCAGCGGGCTGGTAGAGAGCTCACACTAATATTAAGAGTATTTAATTGAATCTCTTTTGAAGGCCATTTAATTTATTCTCTAGGTAGACTGTCAAGGGTTGGAGGGCCAAACACAGTTTTTCTACCAGAGGCAGGAGTGAAAGGCATCAGCGGACAAGTGGCCAAACAAGGTGCTGGAAGCAAAGGTAAGTAAACACAATGCTCCCCTTTCTGTTCTTACCTGTAGACAGCCTTTGCTGTCCTAGGCTGACGAGCCGTCCAAGTTTGGATGGATGTAGAACTGAAATTTGTGCGCGTGCTGCCAATGAAGACCCTGCCAGAAATCAGAAAATTCAAGTTAGAAAGCTTTAAATTCATCCAATTGACTCTCTGAGGTTATGATCCCTAAAGGAAGACCATTCTCTGGAGATAAATCAACTTTTTGCATGCATGTTCTTTCAGTAAAACTCTGATATTTGCCGCATCTGCTTGCATGATCTGGTTCCCTGTAAGAATCTATGTAGCATGAGAATATCCAACATTTTGACTGAAGTCTCCTTAGGGAGTGGATTGACTTCAAGTTTTATGCATAATGCAAAATGGGTTGTTGACACCTGTAAAATAATAACATATACTAATTTAAATATTCTGATAACTTCAGTTAAAAAATTATTCATGGAGGTCTGCTCTGAGAAGTTCTGAAGCCAGGGTTTTAATTTAACTATATTATTTTATGTATCATTTAACTTTTCTCTACAAAGTTTAACAATGTGTAGTTTTCAAATTTCAGATAATTAATGATTAATTTCTTTATGGAACCTCTGCAATGAAAGCAGTTGTTTAAAGCTGTCAATATGCAGTCTCCAGTAAATCACCTCTTATTTCCGTGAGTTTTACTGAACATAACCTTACAAATAAAAAATAACTCACAGGTCTCAAATGTTGATATTTCATATCTGCTGAAATAACTGATTTTATAACAGTAGATTTTATTCAGTAGATTGTATACTTGGCACTTGGGCACAATCTGCACTCAAAATGAAAACAGGTTTATAAGTTTTAATGTCATAAAATTTATGATGCCCATAACCTTTCATTTCTGTGAATGTAAAAACTTGAGTTTTAAAATTGTTTGCTGTTAAAACTAAAATGATCTGGAAGGAATTTTGCGTCAGACTCAGACAAAGGTTTTAAAGGATGGTTGGGGGACCTTTTTATCTCACTCTAAGAGGGACAGTACTGCATCCATAAGCATCAAGGTCTTAAATAGATCTGGTTTGCCTTCATTTGGTCCAAGATGGCGCTAAGTGGCTGCAGCTATATTACTAAGGTATATAGCTGTATTAGTAAAACTGCTCGCGTAGCTCCTAGCTGTGGCCCAAGCCAGCTGGTACATTCACAGAGGAGCCTTGGCCATGAGATCATTCAGGGGCCATTCCCAGGAGCTGGCTTGGATGCTGCTACCCTGGTGTCATGGGTGGACAGGGAAGAGGACACGTGGCGAGATCTGTGTGCGGCTGGTTGGCCTCAGAGCCAGCACCCAGTCTGTGAATATAACCAAAGCATCTAGCAAGGCTGAAATGATGACTCTCCCTTATCAGGGAAATCTTCTATGGGCAGGAACAATTTATCAGTATCTTCTGGAAAAACACCATATGGGAGGTTTTGTTATGCCCCGGAAAGAAATGTGTGCAGGGCGTTGAGAGAGAGGTGCATTCAGCAGAACTTTTCTCCTTAACGTCCTGTCTTCTCCTGGCTCTGCCCAAACCCTCCTCTCTGAGAATCTGTGATGTATCTGTTCCTTGCTCTCTGGGCCTTATTTCACCACTGACGTCAGTTGGAGCTGTAACTTAACATCACCCAGCGTATTACCCTGCAGAGTCCCTCCACAAACGCAGGTGGACAGACAGCTCCACTTATGTCTCCAGCAGACATACTGTCTCTTCAGTAGCTTGTTCTAGTGAAAAACATGGTTTCTCATCCACTTTTCATCCCTTTCAGAAGGAAGAGGGAGCAAAACATTCTTCAAATCCTGTGACTGCAGTACTGGAGCCAGAAAAATAATGTATTATCATGATTTAGACCATAAAATATTTAAGGTGAATTCTAAGATTCATTCCCCTGGGCTTGATTTCATATTATTGTGTGCAAAAATCAGGTCCTGCAGCACAGTCTACTGATGAATCCAGTCTCCCTGAGAGGTGGGTCCCCAGGGCACTGATTATTTGACTTAATATATTTGGCATTCAGTACATCCATCTGAAATTCATAATCTAGAGGACTAAAAGGTCAAAAAACCATTTGTAAACAACTGACAAAGGCATATTCTTGTTGTTATTTTTTCTGGGATTAAATGGAGACATTTGTCTTCTTGCAAACATTGGTTCGAAGTGTTCTGTGATTACATCTCTAGTCCAAATGTTCTTGTGAAAAAACTAGCATCAATTGACTAGACCTTAAAGTGGCCATACCACCTTTGTTTGGGATCTTGACAAATCTGACAGGCTAAGTAGGGTAGGGTATGTTGGGAAACTTCTGAGGAGATGTAGTTGAACTTACGGGCAATTTGCAAGCCAATTTTTGTCATAGTTTTCCTGGCCGTGTGCTCAATTTTTCATGCAAGTTCTTGTTTCTTAGTATGAGTGAGGGAGTTTCTGGCCACATGCCGATGTTCAGTTGTCAGGTTTTTTGGGCACTCAGTGGTGCAGCAGAATGCTTTGAACCGTGCTACCCCTGTCCTTACCAGAGCATTGTATGTTAAACATTGTGTAGGCTGGTTGTGAGACTTTTATTGAGTGGATCCCAAAATTATGGGGCCTGGGGCTATCCTGAGCTGTTGCCCAATGTTGAGTTTCTGTGTCTCTGGGCTACGTACGCTCTGCTTCCAGGAACCTGCATGGGGAGCTCAGTCAAGGAGCACAAGGGTATTTATCACCTTCTTGCTTGCACTCCTATGTGCTGCAAATACAGCTTTATGGAGCTTCATGGACTCCCTTTGGTGTAGAAGCTAAGAGCGATCATGTGTCTCCATTCTGTCTACAAACTTGGGTGTCTTTTCAAAACCCTTACTTTGTGCCTCAGTTTCCCACTGATTAAAAATATCATGTCCTTGTCTTAGAGAAAAGCTTTGAGAACAAATCATAGAATTATAGAATATTTTGGGTTGGAAGAGACCTTTAAAGGTTATCTAGTCCAATCCCCCTGCAATGAACAGGGACGTCTGCAACTAGATCATGTTGCTCAGAGCCCTGTCCACCCTGACCTTGAATGTTTCCAGGGATGGCACATCTACCACCGCTCGGGGCAACCTGTGCCAGTGTTTCAGCACCCTCATTGTAAAAAACGTCTTCCTTGTATCTAGTCTAAATCTACCCTCTTTTAGTTTTAAACCATTACCCCTTGTCCTATTGCAACAGTGCCTGCTAAAAAGCTTTGTCCCTGTCTTTCTTATAAG
>VYZM01022326.1:16424-35148 GCA_013398915.1 Dromas ardeola | reverse complement strand
CATTCCATGCGCTGCATGGTGCAGTTCTATATAGTCTGTGAACCCCTATAGCAGTTTGAGGGGTTTTTTTTGCCTGGCAGATTTCTATTCCGACTACTGTTATGAAGGGTAACAAATTAATGGGAACTACAGCATTGTTCAACAATTGGCAAACAGATGCTTATTCCTGAAGAACTGACATTTGCTGGAAAGCATGTGGTAGTCAAGCTTGTGATCAAGTTCCACAGTAAGGTTTCTTCCTTTATTCACTGACAAGAGTTTGACTCTCATTTCACAGCAATCATCCAGCCTAACTTTGTGGCACAGCAGAAGACCCCTCTACCTGCCAACCGCCCTTTGGTCAGGGACATTTGAGTGTAACCACCTAAGCACTGCAATTCTATCACCCCATGTTACACACAAACAGTAACAAGCTGCTTGATTCTGCTGATTGAGCAGAATCTAGATGTTTGGGGGTGTTTGTGTCCTGGTTTCCGCTGGGATAGAGTTAATTTTCTTCCTAGTAGCTGCTGTGTTTTGGATTTCGTATGAGAATAATGTTGGTAACACATATTGGTTCAGTTGTTGCTAAGTAATGCTTACATTAAGTCAAGGACTTTTTCAGCTTCCCATTGAAGCTGAGAGGGAGCATAGACAGGACAAGCTGGCCAAAGGAATATTCCATATCATAGATGTCATGCTCAATATATAAATGGGGGTTGGCCAGGGGGCAGGAATCCACAATTACTGCCTGGGACAGGCTGGGCAATCAGCCAGCAGGTGGTGAGCAACTGTACTGCATCACCATTTTGTATATTCTCTTACCATTATTGTTATTTTCTCTTCTGTTACTGTTCTGTTAAACTGTCTTTATCTCAACCCATGGGGTTTTTTTTTCCCCTTTTTCTCCCTCTTCTCCCTATCCCTACTGAAGAAAAGGGCTGGGGGTGGTGGGGGCCACTTTTTCAGGAGTGCATTTCACAAAACCAGACTCCAAAGCACATTGCAAGACTGCATCCCAAGGTGTGTAAGGCATTTCAAGTAGTTGAGCACGTAGGTCACAGACAAAACGTATGCATACTGCTTACCATTAAACATTTTTGCCTTTTTGAATCATAAAGGACACTGCATTTAATGAAGTGAACTCTGCAGAATTTCAGAAACACCACACACACAAATCAAACTGTAAATTCAATGCTTTCATCTGTAATTTCATGCCCCATTAACATATTCAAGTTACTTTTTTGCAACTGTAATTTAGTGCTGAAAATTAGTGACTTTGGCACCTGGCACAAATGACATGATACAAAACAGGGCTTTAAGAAAATGAGAAAGACAGTGCCTGCCTACACATTACACTGTAAGGAAAATTTATCTTAGAAATTAAATATCTTCATGTCTCTCCTTTCTATTAATACCTGTTATTTGCCAGCAACACTGGCAAATAGTTGAACAAACCGCTACCATAACTTTTACAAAGTCTGATTTATGTATCTTTAAAAATAAATTCATACAAACAAACTACTTATCTTTCAAAAAGGTAACATAATATAGAGATCCTGTGCCTGAAATCTTGGCTAGTTTTTCAACTATCAGTCTAATAAAACATACCATCTGAAGAAACCTTGCAACTATGCAAAACATATACGCAATATTACAGCTGAGTGCACTTTGCTAATAATTCTTATTAACATTTACAGGTGCATAGAACACAAAGTGCACTGGGGACTGTATCTACATTTCTACTTATCAGCAGTTTGACACATTTTTGTTTTATTTCCCCTCATGCTCCACATCTTCACAAACTTATGATTCAACAGGACAAAGGAGGAACCAAAACAGTGACAGAGCCTTCCCATAAAAACGATACCGTGTGTCTTGATTCCTTTGAAGAAACCTCTTTTTAAGTATCTGATTAATACTTTGTTGGCTTCTATACTTACTAAAAAACCTCCACACATCCTTGCATTTTCTCTGTTGTTCTACTTAGCAAAAAATCTGAAGCAATCACTTTCATCGTCATTCATCAAATTACTTCTGAATAATTTTATCTAATCAGACAGGATATTTTCAGCTTACTGCATTCATTTAAGAAGAACTAGGGACTGAAAAATAGCTTGTTGGCATACAGCATTTGACAGTGATTCTCAGCTTCTGTTCAACAGCAACTAAACAGAGAACAGTATCCGAGAAGACTGGTAGCACTTTCATATGGAAGTCAGAACTCACAACAACACTCCAATAAGAGAAAACAGAATGAAGTCTGACAAGTTATTAATAGCTTTGCCTTATATATTACATATCTGAAATAAGTAGACAACATTGCTTCGGTAATTCAGCTTGCCACACAAATACTCTAACTTATCCCAAAAAACTTCAAGTTTGCCCACCTGAATATCCAATAACACTGCCAAGCCAAGTTAGGAGCTTCAGACCAAAGCTCTGATGGGCAACAATAGATGAATGCATAACTTGTACTTTCAATGGCTTTGTCTGACGACTGGTATTTCTCTTAAAAAGAAAAGAAAAAAAGGAAGTGATGCATATTTAAGTGAGGACTAGCATATATTTCTGTACAGAAACACAACATTCCTATGATTAAGTTCAATAATTTATAATATTAATACATAGTCTAATTACTAACACCTACATAGGGAAGAAACAAAGCCCAAGAAGTCTGAACTTTGTTTACCCTATTAATATTTGAAGGACCTTATTATGCAATATTAACATATTTAGGCCAATCCGTTTTCCACTCTTGGCCTCTTATCAAGGTACACACTGATCTGCTGCATTTTACTGATAAGCAGTCCCATGCACAAGCTAAGACAGCCATGCACGTTTGTTCCCCACAACATGATACGCAAGTCACACAGCAGTCCACCAAGGAAAGAAACTGATTGTCCGTGCACTATTTTCAAAAATACAAATTAAACACACAGAGTTAAAACAAGAAAAAAGGAATTTGCCCTCATCTCTGTGTTAGAAACCTTAGTAGTTAGACATTACACATAAAAGCTATTTGTTCTTTGACTGCATAGGTGGCAAGTTAAAAATATTGCACAACTTTATCTTTAAAGATATATTAATGTTTTCAAAATACCTTAAATAGTTTAAGGCCAGTAACTCTACTTGCAGTATTTGTTTTTCAGCAGTAGCAGTATTATGCATGAACTATTTATTTCATATGATTACGTACTGCACTGCAGCGGTTAAAGAAAAATGAAACAGAAAATATTATCCCCATGTTCTTACATGGAAGAACCTTGTAATATATAGGTATTATGAATATATATACACGTATAAATACAGACGTGTAAAATGAAAGTGTATTTGTAGTTTCACACTTGGATTAAATCAGTAATAATTTCCATAGGTGTGGCTGTGAAAGACGCAAACAACTTCCTACTATAGGAGAAAAACTAAAATAGTTTAACTTCACTGATCTGAACTGACACACAACTCTAAAACATTACATTTGAAGTTCCTGATCAAAGTCTGTTTTCTGAAGGGAAAGGTTGTCTCGGAATTTCTTTTTAAGAAATGATTTTGGATGCAAGGTAGACCATAGTAGAAAAAAAAACAAAAAGAAAAACAGAGCATAAACCTGTATTTTGATACCTCTGCTGTGCGTATTGTAAACAGCATCTCCAACACTTTGTATTATTAAAATATAAGGAGTCGTTATGGAAACAATATCACAAAACTGTGTAGCAAAGCCTCTTTTTGCTTAAGATGAGGCAAATAAGTAGATAATGTTACTTACCACTATTACTGATTTTGCTTGATCACAGTACTGAAAGTCTCCATACCGAACAGACCTACGTCCCTTTAAATTTGTAAAAAAAGTAACATTACCACCAGTTTCTAAAAGAAGTTCAAATACTGCTTTTTACATTAGTATAAAAGATACAGTAAAAGTTTCAACTGCATGTTAACCACTCTTTCTGTCATGCTATTTCCTTTTTTTAAAGTACTGGAGATAGTTACATACTTGGATTTCCAAAATGCACCCTGTATTTTTTAAAATAAAATAAAATTATAACATATATGCAGTTACCTGTCATACTAAATTTTCTGTGTATAATATTGTTTTTAAGATGTAACCATCACACTTCTTTTCTTTAAAATACTGAAAACTTACCTTTAGTACTAATGCATCAATAATTAGTTTTGGTAGAATTTAAAGACATTTCAGTCATTTCAATGCCTTTTAAAAAGTAGGTATTAAAGGTAGTTGGTCTTTTAAACATACAACTAAAGCACTTGGTTTATTTCAAAACTAGGTTTCCAGTTTTTCTATACTGTCAATACACGTATTAAAATAGATGGTTGATTTGATTTATAGTGTATTGTAGACAGAATAGTTTCCTGACATTTTAGATCTGGTCTGATGCCAAATCATCGTTCCAGGCATAACCTCATTTCTTTTACACACATACACATGTGCACATGTATATATGCATTCATGTATGTATTTAGAAGTAGGACAGGGATCAACAGTAGGGAAAAATCTCCAAAGTGCATCCTACAATACACAGCACGTGCTCATCAGCACATATTCAGGGATCAGATGGGAATCTTTCGGTTACTGGTATCACAAAAACAAAGTAGTGATAATACAAAACCAAAATCTAGTTCGGTGTTAAGTAATATAAAGTGGTTATATTTCCTTTTCCACTGACCTTTTTGAAGTACTTTAACAACCCAAAATGACACACTCATTGCCACTTTGGAAGAGACTTCCTCCCCACACCATCCCCCAGAAAAATGCACAAGCCAACAAAATGATATAAAATGACACTCATTTTCACAGCAACTACTTACAGGCTCATGGCACAAATAACAAGATGCAGTTGTCCCTAGAAAGTGTCCCTTTCTTAAAAAAATGCTCACAAGCCAGAATACAAACTTAGCTGACAGATTGCTTCTGAGACTGACATATTAGTTAAAATTATACTCAGTATGTAGTGATTCTGAACTCATTGTTCTTTCTAAATGCTGTATGAAATGCTTTTCCTGCCATTATTATCTGACAATTATGAAAAATAAATAAATAAATAAACAACACCCCACCCCTACCCTCAAATAGTTCCATGAACACTGGAACAAAAGCAGTCAATTACAGATTTTATCCCTCACAGTTGACCGGATAAATGCTGAGAAGCATTTCCCACGCTTGGAGCACATATAGGGGCTCTTTCAATGTCAGCTCCCAGGTGTACAGTAAGGTATATAAGCTAAAGCTGCTGCCTGTCTTTGACAGAGGAGTGAGAGACACCCTGCTGTCTACACTCACAAGACTTACTGGAATACAGTTACGCTGAAACATATATTCAATATTAGGTCTGGTCTGGATTGGCCAATGAGTTAAGACATTTTAGGGTGGCCCGATATCATAGGGCTCAATCACATTAACCACAGTCTTTGGGAGAAAAAACTAAAGTCAGTTTAGCCATATAAAATAAATATTAGGGTAAGTATAATTAAAAGTTCTACCAATTAATTTACTTACATCTCTATCTACTGTTGTTGCAAAACCAATAGCTTCCTTCTGCGTGCAGTTGACAGCCTTCTGAAGAGTATAAATAACTTGTTCATAGGTATGGACTTCATCATTAAACAGCATGCAGTAGTACGTGTCACTCTTCTCACTTCAAAGTAAGGATTGAATTGATATAATTCAAAGTAATGTAATTTAAAAAAAATCAATTTCTATTTTAACAGTTTTCCACCGAGCAGACAACCCAAGCCTGGGCTTCCGTTGCTATACCAGAACATCTCTCAACAATTTATTTGAAAAGGACTAGCCACCCCCTAACTTCTATAGGCATGTGCATCTTTCCTGCAGAATTGAGTCCAAAATGAGCAAAATCTTAAGACAACACTTAAGTCTGAGTATTATCTTTGAACATTTGTTGATTATGAATTGATAGTTTCCTACCAACGAAAATACATTTCCTTCCAGTGCAGCTCTACATTCCTCCAGCGCTTCTTAGAGACTTCACTGGTCTTTGCATTATTTTGTCACACCTGCTTCCCCAATATTGCATAAAGATCTATTAGACAACAAAACCTTGGCAATCTCTTAAAAAGCTCAAACTCAACAATCCTCAAAACCGTAACTTATTAAGCTTACGTAGATTCAGTCAATCTTTCGATTCCCATCATTTATTTACACAGCATTCCTACTCACACAACACAAAGTAAAAGATATTAACAAGATGTAGCAAATGAATCCATGATAACTATGATGCTCTAATACACTTAAACATTCTGTAATGCTTTGAAATTTGCAGTAAGTGGATCACCAAAAGTACAAGATACTTTTGACATCAGAATTTCAGTAACTTTGATCATAAGAAATTAACCTGCCACTTGTTTAGGGTGTTGTATTTTACTGATACTTCCTTTTCAATATTAAGAAAACGAAGGTATCAAAAACATTGTTTCATCATCGCTATGCAGAGATATGGGCTGTATAATCACAAAAGTAAAAAATATGAGAAAAACATATCTATTGAAATTATTTTAGTCCACTGTCTACAAAGTATTCCTGACAATTTTGGGAAAGGGGGAAAAGATACTTAAAATCAGAATTTGCATTTTCTGTTGTAAATATCTGCAATCTTTTAAAAGGCGGATGACAAATACTATACTTACGACATTTCTAGGCCAGGCAATTCATTTTCCTTTTCCCATGTTAATATATCTACTGCATATTTAAATGCGATGGCAAAAATATTATAAGCTCTTGCCACCATGTCTTCTGGTAAGTGCACAAGAGGATCCTGGAAAATAAATATAAATAGCAATTGAGAAATTAAATGACATTCAAAACAGAAATCATCAAATTTTCATCTCTCACTGTCAAAGATGATGTAGCATCTTTAATCATGTCTATCTTTAAATGACTTTACATTTGAAAGGAATAGTCAATAATAAACCTTTTTTCTTTTTCAGTTCTTCACTGATAATCATCAAAGCAGTAACCTAACATTTCATATCTAAATGTTAACTTGCCTCTGACCACCCATTTAATTTTTCACACACTTCTCCATTTTCACTTTCATTGCTCCCATTTCTGTACACCTTCTAAGATAGTTCTTCTGAAGAACTTTTAATTTCAGCTGTATTAAAATCTGCTTTTTCTGTGATGCCCTCAAAAACATAATTTGAAATCATTGTATCTTTTGTTCCACTTACCAATATTAGAAAACTGCAGAATATAAATAACAATGCACCTATTGCCTTGTTTTATATGTAGCATGCATTTAGAGGCAGAAGTCTTCCCTATCCAACCTTATACAACATCCAGTACGCCGGGATCATGATTTATGACACACATCTCTTACATGCTGTGGTATATAAATAATTAAATGCTCAAATGTAACTAGGTATTTCATAATGATTTGCCCACGGCTCAGTCTTGTTCACAGACAATTGTTCCCCTTTTTGGATGTGGACTATGCACCCACTTGTGCCCATTCTGCACTCTCCAGGGTGCCCTCCATTTGGTGTCTGCAGCAGCGACCATAAACTCATCCTCCTCTCTCTGCCCCAGCAGCATGGCTGCTGCTGCAGGTAGGGGAACTGAAATGAGGAGGGGGAGGAAGAGGAGTGCTCCCTCAGTCTGCAAAGCCAAAGGGACTACTTTTTGGAGCAGCAAATGAGAACCACTGCCAACTCTGATTCAGGTAGTACAGGTACCACTGCCATTTCCTTCCAATCCATTTCAAGGGATTTGTGTGTGAATAGAAAACATTAAAAATCTCTTCTACTATTTAAAATTTTTGATGTTCAGAACAACTAGTACCTCTTCTACACAGCTGGAAAGGGAACACTGCATGCCCTGCAGGTCACCTGAACATACACATTGGGTCACTGACTCAATTCATCATTTGGTATTTTGAAGTACGTGTAATTGTTAGCCAAGTAAAATATTTCAGCAGCCCAATTTCTGTTTTAGGACTACATAATACCAAATTTTGTATGTCGGTACAGTTTATGTTGTATAAAAATGGCCACAATCACCTTTTCAGAACTTAAGTCTGTATTACCTGCAGGAAGCCCTTGACTGCCAGCAATTCACCTATACCAGTAAAGCTTATCGACACCCCCCAAGATTCTTTAGGAATATTTGGAAGCTTTACAGGAATATTAATAACTGCCATTTCTCTCTTTTTTTGCTTCATTTAAAACTTCTCTAGGGTATGGAGAACTATCAGTCACCAATGGCAAAGGCAAACCAGAAGCAGCAGCAGCACTGCCTCCATTCCCAGCATTTTCAACAAAGACACTTATCTGGGCAAGACAGAGAACAGGCTCTGATAATGCTCAACAAATGGTCCTTGATCTACCTCGAACACAACGCTGTGTAGCATAAGAGATCTCGATTCCCATCACGCATAGGGAAGAAGCACAAAGCCTGCCCAGTACCTTAATTTTTCTGTCACCTACACTCACTCACTGTGTGAGTATTTTTGGACACAGAAGTAGCAGTCCACCCAAGATTTCAGAACAGTTTTCTAAGGCCACCCACTCATGTAAACCGGTGTGTAGGTCAAGTGGCGAGTCCGTGCAACGGTGCTAGAGTCTTAGGGTTGAGACAGTGATAACAGATTTTAGAAGGACCACTGTCACTGCAAATACAGATTTGATTTTGGTTTTAAGTTGTTTTTTTTTAAAGTTGCTTCACTTAAACCATCAGATCAGAAAAATTACTCCAAAAATTTGCCTTATCTTTTCCCTTCAAAAAAACCTTACAGAAATTATATGACATAAGAACAGACGTAAGTGGCTAGAGCAGAAGCCCAACTAGCCACTCTCATTCCTGAGAAGGGACAAATATAAGAAAAGGACAGAATGCTCCTCTGGTCACCAGTAACTTAAGACACTACTACTTCCCACATGAAAAAATGGTATCTGCAATTTGAAATGGCCATTGATCGTTTTTTGCTTCCACAAACATGTTAAATTTCCTTTTGAACATACATAAACTATTAACAACGGTGTTTTGTAACAGTTAGTCCAGCAGCTTGAATTCATACTCTAAGAAGTAGCACGTCTTTTTACATTTAATATGTCCAAGCTGTTACGCTATGAGAAATGGTTGATACATGTTCTCTATTTACCTTCTTATGAGGAGTGGCTGAGGGAACTGGAGTTGTTTTGCCTGGAGAAAAGGAAGCTCAGGAGAGGCCTAACTGCTCTCTACAACTACCTGAAAGGAAGTTGTAGCGAGGTGGGGGTCAGTCTCTTCTCCCAAGTATCAGGTGATACGACAAGAGGAAACAGCCTCAAGTTGCACCAGGGGAGGTTTCGACTGGATATTAGGAAAAATTTCTTCACTGAAAGGGTTATCAAGCACTGGGACAGGCTGCCCAGGGATGTGGCTGAGGCACCATTCCTGGAGGTATTTACAAGACAGGTAGTTGTGGTGCTGAGAGACATGGTTTAGTGGTGGACTTGGCAGCGCTAGGTTTAGGGTTGGACTTGATGATCTCAAAAGTCTTCTCCAACCAAAATGATTCTATACCAAACAAGCTTTTATAGATCTCTATCTTATATCTCCATTACAGCTTTCCTGTAACAGCAAGTTATTCTGATTTTAAAAACACTGTGCACTTTACTTTGGTAAGAATCAGAACATATGTTGCACAGACAGCTTAATTTGGCTTCTTCATGCACATGATAACTTACAGACTTTTTTTATTTTTTCCACATGGCAGACTCCCTTCACCTTTCACAATCAGACAGAAAAACAAAGAACTAAAGCTGCAGAGGTGACCAAGAACATACAAAATAAAGCCCTCAAGTAGAAAATGTCATTCTAAATAACTCCTTAAAGTTAGACAAGACATTGATTTTGTCTAACACACAGTGTGGTTCAAGTATTACTATTAAATTTCCGCCCATCGCTCATGCATGGTATACAAGACTAAAAATAACCTCATATGAACGACCTATATACATACACACATATATATACAGCTAACAGCGTTTTGAAACGTAACGCCTCCATTGTTATTACCTCTTCCTCTGAAGTCTCTGAAGTGTTCAGTTCATGCTTTTGACAGTAAGGACCTTCTTTCCAAGCTTCTGTATCACCACAGTCACAGAAACCTCCACCACCTGACGTTGTCATCTAAAATTATTTAAAAGGAAAACCGTTCATGTGAACATGCATATACATACACGTACGTTAAGAAATAAGTAGTCACAGCTAAACTACAAAAGCACGATTGCAACACCTGATAGCTTTAGCCAGTACCCTGTTAAAAAAGCACAGTGAAACCATGCCTGCTTCTACAATGGCTGAAAGCTTACCCACTTCACCCATCTGCCTATGCCAAAAGAAAACAGAAAAAAAAAAAAAAGCTTCAAACACCCGCATTCTGCCCCACCTGAAGGCTGTGGGTTTCTTCTGGTTTTCAGTTTTTCTGAATCTATTACTTGCAATGCCACTTGTACTACTTCAGATTCTCACATTTTTAATCTGAACAAAGCTAAATCGTTTCATATAGCGCTATTACACAGTGAGTAAAAGATGTGCTGTTTACAGTAACAGGAGTTTACAGACAAAACTTACAAATTCTTCACAGAAGTCTCAGTAAGCATAGAAAAATATCTGGAAACTGTAATGATATATTTACACTGTTTTAATAAAATCGATTTTAAAGCTAAGATCACTTCAAATTAGTAAGTGTAATAATATTTTTTTGAACCACAAATATTAACTGATTCATAGAAGAATTATTCTTTCACCTGTTTTTGGCACAGAGGTACATTCTGTACGTACAGGTACATCCTACAGCATCAACAAAATTAGACGGACATTTGAAAAAACATTTGCTTACACTTTCAGATGTCACCTAGACCTCTTAATTCACTAAGCTTGCAAACTAAAAACCTCCATGCAGGAGGTATGCTGATACCAGCAAATTGGGTTGGGTTTCTTGGGGCAAGTTGTTGTGTTTGGGTTTTTTTTTTTCCTAAATCCTAGTGCTCAGTGTAAGCATGCAGTGATCAGATTTATACTAACAGCAGTGCAATACTGTCAAAAACAGATTTACAGAAAGGCCGCAATGGTAGTTTTCACTTAGCTTCTTGGTTTAAAAACACACTTAGGTGTTTGTAGGTTTGTTGCCTTCTTGGGTTTGTTTGTAGGGTTTTTGTGGGTACTGCTAATAACAGTATATTAGTAAAACAAACAGCATCTATGGTTTTAGCTTTGTATTTTAACTTGATGTTTAAAAACAAACATAAATCCTGCTATTGTACAGAATTTGGTAATACATCAGATGTTTAAAGGAAATAAGTTTTTTTAAAAATTGGTTTCTTAATAAAGGTTTTCCAATACCTTCTAAAAATAGTCAAACATCAAGGTCAAAGCAAGTCAAAAACTAACTCTAATGCTGCAAAATTCACTAAAGGGTACATATTAGAAATAACATACATTTGCAAGCTTAACTGTTGTGCAATAAAGTTAATTGCTCAATATTTTAAAGTGTTAACTTTCAGAATTTACACCGAGATCAAAACACTTAAGTTCTTATAAGATTATTGCAGACATAATTCCAAATTTTATGTTCATCCAACATTTTGAAATTATGTATACATTCTTAAACTTTAAGCAAGGAGTTTCATACACACACAAAATTCTTAATGATTAATGACTACATCATATATTCCAGCAGTATTACTAACCCTGTATCGGTGCTCTCTATGAATACTTCCAAGAAAGCACTCCATGCATAACACGCAAGTTGGGTCAACAGCACAGTCTCTGAAAAAAGCAACCAAAAAAAAAAAAAAAAAAAAAAAAAAAAAGAGAGAAGCATTAAACAAATGGTTTTGCCTTTAATTACACATTTTACAACAGGTAATTTTCAAGTATCACCAATATGAAACTTCTGACTAACATATATATTATTCTGAAAGAGGAAAGGGATGGCTTCCAAGGAGGGGGAAACAAATGACGGAGGAAAAAAAAGAGGTTTTAAGAAGAGGCTTTAAAATATTGTCTGGGTAGCATGTATATTTGGGCAATATAGCCATTGTCTTCAAAAGGTGAGACAAGCATGTAAGCAAGTAAACAGATGAATTACAGAACACAGTACAGAGAGTATACAGTATAAACCCAAGCAAGTTCTCTCAAGTACAGAGTACAAGCGTTAGCAATCTCCAGCAATCAAAGACATTTTTTCACTGAACACTGGGAAGATAGCACACAACAGATTAGATCAAACCTCTGCTTCTAAGTTTAGCCCTACAAGCTCACTAAGGAGGTCCGAGAACGCAATTTCATCAACCAGGAGATCGGAGACCATAATAAGGTCCTGTCTACAAGCACTGTTATATTAGATAGAGGTAGTATTTCTAGCAAAAGGGGCTAAGCAAATGAATGAGGCAATTATGCATTATATTTAACTGTCTCCCTAAGAAACACTGAAAATACATGAAACTATGTAATGCAACTGACTTAAGACACCTCAAGACTAAGGGAGACGAGTTTTGCAATGTAAAAATAACTACCAACAGAATGAATGTCTTATAATGTTTATTATTAAAATAAGAATTCAGAGAAACAACTTATTTTGTTCAAAAGAAAACATCACAGATGCTATGAAATGTTATTATCAAGAATTCTCTTAAATTTGGGGGTTTTTTATTAAAAGAAAATCAAAACCACTTATTGCAACAATACGCCTACAGGATTGGGTAGATCAGTTCTACAATACCGGGTACTGATTCTTCAGAGCCCTGAACTTGTGGCAATATACTTAAAAACTCAGTACCATTTGCCAAGTAATTTCTCAAACAAATAAGGATGCTTATACCTAAAGCAGAGGCAGACCTGTAAGCTTCACAACTGGACAGAAAAGCCACTGCTTTTAATGTATTTCATGGACTCAGAAAACAATTCTTTTCTGTACCCCACAAAAGTTTAATTTAAACTCTCATAATTCTTCATTACCAACTATAGGTCAAAGAAAATTATTAGCACACAAGAAACTTTAACAGTTTTACATCTATGTTCAGTACTTAATCAAGATGAGGCTCCATCTTGATAGCAGCAACAGCAAAAATACTCTGTACTCAGTGCTGACCCTGACTTGAGCAGATGATCGGACAAGATGGCCTACCAAGACATCCTTTTTAATCTGAATGGCTTTATGATTATATTGCTGTATTTAAATCATTTTTCTACTGAAACAAAGACCCTGAGTATGAACAGTACATTCACTCATTCTAAAAATTCTGCACCAAAGGATTGCATTATTCTATGTTTTCATCATACTTTACAGCATTCTCAAGAATATACACTTTATATATTCAGCTGTTGGTCTTGAAAAAGCAAGTGTTTAGAAGAAATTAATAGAACTCCCACAGTTTTCATTAGTCCATATGAAGAGTACTTGATCATTAACATATTACTTCTAGGCTGCAATTAAAAGACTAGCCCTGAGGTTTGATTTTTTAGTTCTTTGGGACCAGATTTCATGAAAAGTTACTAAAGAAACTGTGGAAATTCTTCATATAGCCTCTGATAGTCTTCAGCCTCTGTACCCAGATCTCTCCACTTTTTCACAGATGTGAACGAAGAACCTAAGAACACCTGAGAGGAGACGGAATTTTCTTAGTGGTTGAAAGTATCTGAAGTACCCACCAGTTTAATCTCATCTATCTCAAGATAAGAGGTCTCAAAACATTTCCAAGACTACCTGTTCTGACTGATGACTGACACAGAAGTGCAGAAGAGGCAGCTTGCTGAGTTAAGTATTTCAAGTCCAACCTGAATAAGAACTTCAGCAAATAAGACCAATAAAGTATGATGTTTCTAGAAGAGGAGAGCACCAGAGAGAAAAATTCTTCTACAGTCATTCTCTCCTTGTAAATGAAGGTGACAGAAACACAGAAAAATAAACCCTTGAAATAAGACAGACGTTCCCTCCCCCCGCCACCCCACCAAGCGTTCAAGTGTCCAAAAGAGTGGTAGAAACCATACAAACCAAAAAGAATCTGTGACAGAGAGGACAGAAACTGAACTTAAGCTACAGATCGTTCAGGAAAGAGAAGATGATAAAATAATGAATATACAGCTAGTTATACACTGGCTTAAAACTGAAGATTTTTAAAATACTTGTAATTGGTTAGTAACTTACTGTCCTCTTGCAAGTAAAATGGTATTTTTAGAGAGATCTACAGACAGAGTTAGGGAAGGAACAGGTCATGGAAAGAGGTCTAAAATACAGGATCAACACTGACAGCTGATATTAAACACCTGAATTACATGCACATACACCTGCCCGCTTATTTCTGATCACACTGACAGTTCTCCCCAACCACTTTCTTAGTCTTGCGTTTCTATTGTACAGAAAACACTCTACATTACACTAATAAATATTTTTCCATTTACAAATCTGCAGCGTGTTTTCCGTTGGTTCCACCTGTCATGAAACACTGCAAGGTTACTTTAAAAATACATTTGGGATATTAACTTTTCATTAGGACAGTATATTCTTATTGAAAAATGTTCCATGATTTCACAAATTATAAATACTTCACAACGCTAAGTTGAACTACCTGCAGGAATACGTAGGCTCTCCCACTTTAAAAACGCGTCCACAGAGATGGGAAGGTTTGTTCGCTTGCTCAAGCTTTGGAAAACCAAATGCGGGATCTTCGCCACAAAGATACCATTCCATTGGTCCCAGCAAAACGTGTTGTGCCAGCATGTCTTCTCTTTGAGGAGCAGGGTTGGGACCCCTGCAGTAAATTTTTGGTACATAATAGGCCAGATGCTGGTATACTTCTTTCTGAAGGTCATTTGCTTGCAGCCATTTCTTTTAAATTAAAAGGAATGAGAACACAAATTGTTCATTAATAAAAATACCAAACATAGTTCTATCCATCAAGATGAATTTATTTCTTTTCTAAATCAAAACTCTAAAATGACACTGCAAAACTAGAAAGCCATGATTCCTTCTAAGTGTTAAATCTAGATGATCACAGAAGACAGACATTAGGAAAGGATTAATTTGTTTCCCTGCTTGCACATTTTATCCTTTTGACATGTGAAATTCTTTTCAAAACCCACAAAATTAAAAATTTTCCTCCAGGATGTATGACCAGTAAAACGACCCAACATTAGCAGTGACTTTTAGGATAAGGCCTAGACTATGCTGGTTGCATTTCTTTGGAGTGCAGACTGATGCTGCCAGCTGGGGACACAGAGGAGCAGCGGAAGCCTGGAGTTGGCAAGGAACAGGCAAAGACAAAAAGTACAAGGACAATGGCAAACACAGCATTAGGTAACAGTCCCTCTCTCACTTAATTTCAACAAAGCAGGTACGAAAATGACAGGGTTTTGGTTTCTTCTACCACCAAAATAACTTATCTGAATTACTATTTCAAGCGTGATGTTAGATCCATGAATTCTCTTAGTCAATCAATTGTAGAAAAACAATGTTGACAGAGTTTTTAAAAGCCATCAAACTACTGTACCTGCTATAAGCCACTGAAAACCTCACAGCTTTTTCTAGGTTTTTTTTCCCTTGTATACACACAGAGAATAAAAAAATCCTCTAGGACAGCATTTGTTTTATTTCTGCCTTGTGGATTACAATTTTATAAAGGTTCAGACTGTAAATTAAGGTTGCAAGGTTTTTAGAATAAACAAACGGGAGCAAGCACATACTGCAAGTGTGCACTGATTAAATCCTTTGTTACATAAACAGCCTTAGTATGCCATTTCTCATTGTAAATACGACAACCAGATACCCCCTGGCAACTTCAGAAAAAGAATTCAGAATCAACCTAAAACTGTACATGAAAACCAAGAATTAATTATACCAAAATAAATGGGTTTGGTAATCAAATGTTACAGAATTATTTATGACTTACTCTAAGGAACTTATGTTTGAGACAACACAGTTGTAGTAAGTTCCTCAGTATACAGACATACAGAGTCAGCAGAGCATTTGTGCCATTTAAGAATGGCTGCATTTCTGCCTTTTTTTTTTAATATACTGTAGCATTTTCAATTACTAGATTATGTTTTCTAAAGCAGAACCCCATATTAAAAAAACAGACAAACAAAAAACAAACGTATTTGTCAGTACAGCTCTTAGTAGAACAATATGCTTTCCTCACTTCTCCTTCCCTAAGTTTGACTTCTTAAAATCCATGGGAAAAGGTTGCCAAGAAGCTGTATTCAACAATATAGAAGTTTACAGATAATCTCACCATTCCCACCAGGATTCAGAGACTACAGCACAAAAACTAAAAAAGTAAAACTTGCATTACTAAGAATCTGATTCAGTTTTTTCCCCTAGCTCATTAATCTTTTCCTCTCCTTTCATCATTTGTGCCAAATATCAACTACCACCAGGAACTAAGGCAATCACAATGAAACTGACTTCATTTCTTCCACGATTTCCAATTAATAAGATCATTTTTAGATTATTTTCTAGGGCATATATTAGTTATTACACCTGCAGTTTTCTCAGCAAAATACCTTTAATTTCAGTCTTTTAACTCAGCAGTACATTTCTAATTTCTATCTACAAAATACACAGTGCATATTACCTACACTACAAGCTGAGACAAATACCTAGCCAGAGAAAATTCTTGTTCCTCGAGTAAACGGCTTTCCCATCCCAAAAATTCTGGAAGCAGTTGCCTGAAAGTTAGGTGTGGCAACACTGAAAGTCATCACACCTAAATCTCTGGAGCCAGTTCTATACATATAACTGTGCATACGGTTTTGAAAATCAGATCCTGGCTAAAAGAATATCAGAAGAAAGTACAGGCTACCAGGACAAGGAAACAGAGCTTCAAGATAGCTATCAAGATAGCTTCAAGATAGCTTCAAGAGCTATCAGAAAGGCAACTCAAAGTACTATTGTGCATGTAAAATTGTTACTAGAAATATATACACATGCATCCATATGTTGCGCTGCCTTTCTAAATCGCTACCTGGGAGGCACTGAACTCCAGCAAAACTACTCAAAACTTTGGAATTTGTTCTTTAACAGAAGCATTTTTAGGCAAGTTTTCAACTAGTATTTGTTTATCTTCTAACCTGAAGTCACATGTAAGAAAAGCTAACGTTCTACTCTCCCAAGAGAGGTTTTTATTAAAAAGGGAAGTGTATTCCCCTTCACTTCCTCCCCCCTTAGACTTACTCTCCTGCCGCAATTTTTGACTGCCCTGGAAAGAAAAAACTGAAAAGCACTGATGTAAGTAAATACCTGACGGTCCATTAGGGTTTCCATTAAATTCACATTTTAGTAAGGGATACTAGGAGAACAAAACATGTAACACAAGCCATAAAACAACTCAGTTTACTGTTTCAAAAGCTAAAAGGTAGAACTAATGTTTTTCTTTACTGCACAAATAAATATTTGACATGTAGGCTCATGTTCTGTTACAGATAATTTATTTTTGGATTGTTGTTATTTGGAAGTTTATCATTAAGTTGTTGCAATAAGAAACTGAAGCTAAAGTACTAAAACTATTGCTTTGGGCTGGCATTTGTTGTATTAATACTGGGCTATCAGCAAAGCAATGCTATCAACAATGGAGGGAGAGAAACAATGTCAAAACCCAAATACGTTGTTTACATATACAATCAGGCAGTGCCAGCAGCATTTAGTCGATAGCACATTGCGGATATGAAAGTGATAGATCTCAGAATTGTAGCTTGTGCTGGTAATGACAGACAACAAAAATGAGAAAGAATTGACTAAATTTAAACTGGCACTAGAACCTATAGCGAATTCCTAAATGTGTTCCGCTTGGTGCACATTTGCCTTGGGTTTATCTGCAGTGTGACCCAAAAAAACCATCTGCTCCTCACACAAACAAGGTACTCTGGGCTCAATTTGGGCTACTTTATGAAGTATTTGATGGTATTATTGGGTTTGCTGTTGAGGGGAAGGAGGACTAATCCTGGAACTAAACTAGCTAGGATATGGCTAACTATGCACATTTGCCCATCTAATCATACCTCGGTCTGCACTGTAGGTATACCAGCATAATCTGAGGATAATCTGAATTATAACATTGTCTTTTATTTTCTTTTGGAAAGCAGCCAATGTAATTACCATTGAAATATGCACAACTGCTCTTCAAGGTCTTGAATAAGCAAACTATGCACATGAGCAGTCCCAATATTTTAACATATAAATCCAGTTCCTCAAATGCACAAGTGCCTATAAAATCTAGCATTTATGCCAGAAACAGAAGTTTCTTGGAAAACTTTGCCCTCAAGACTTCGCTTCTCCTCCCTTTCAACTACTTTTCGTAAAAGTGGGAAAAGTATATGAACAAAAGTAGATTACTTCAAATATTACCTTGTTTTTATTAATATTTCTTCTGCAAACACCCCATTCTAATATAACAGTCCTAATCTTAACTAGCCCAAGCTTTTGCCAGAACTGCATCTTAAATACTGGGGAGAATGGAAGAATCCTGTAACGAAACTTCAACACTGCAAAGCACACTGGGGGTCAGACATCCACNCGAGGGGGTCAGATCTTCTCCCGTCGAGGCACGACTGCCGGCAGAGAGCTGCGAAAAGGCAGCAAACCAGGCAGGAGAGCCGAACTTCTCAGCTGCTTGGAGAAAGCCAGGACCTCTTCGGCTGGGCTCCAGGTCCAGGCGGCTTGCTGGGGAGCCACCTGCGCCAGCCAGAACAACAGGAAAAGCTGGCTGCTCCCTGGCCACCGATTTCGGC
>VYZM01022326.1:0-16405 GCA_013398915.1 Dromas ardeola | reverse complement strand
AGACAGGGAAGCCGCTGACAGTCAGGGCTGCCCTCACGGAAAGCCCGCTGGCCCCCCCGCCCCTCCCCGGGCATAGCCTCGCCCCGGCCCTCACGGCCCCACCGCCGGCCGGGCAGGCCGGTGTCTCCCGCCGACCTCGCCAGCCCCCGCTCCTTCCCGGCCCCAACCCCTTCTCGCCCTTCCGCCCCGGGGCCGCCGCCTCACCACGGCGATCTCCTCGGCGGAGCACTCCAGCAGGCTCTTGTCAATGGCCTGCACCTCCGCCTCCAAGTCCGCCGCCATCTTCTCCTCCCCCCCCTCCCTCCGCGCCGCCGGAGCAGAAACACCCGGAACCGGGCCCGGCCGGCCGCCCTGCCCGGGAACCCACTTCCGCCCCGCCTCCGCCCGGCACGTCGCCGCCCGCGGGGCATTCTGGGAGTTGTAGTCTTTTCCCGCCCCGGGGGTCTCCTAGGAGACGGCGCCCATTGCCTGGGGCCGTGGTGCGGGACCTTGCGAGGGCCCAGCCCGGGCCGGCGGCTCGGCACCCCAGGTCGTTTGCCCTTCTCGTCTCCTCCAACGCGAGGCCACGCCCGGGACGATGCGGGGCACCTTCGGTCTCGCTGGCAAATGCGGGTGGCCCCCGCGGCTGAAGCCCGCTCGCCCTCAGGGGCCCGGCCTGTCAGCGCTGCCCATGGGTGAGGGGGCGGCGAGGGCTTCCCGGGAGGGCGTCCCTGGGTGGGCGAAAAGGAAAATAAAAATCAGTAAATTACGTGAATCTGGCAAGTAGAGCTTTGAGACAAATGTTACTAGATTGCAGAAGCTCTAAATTCTGTTGCTTCTTCCCTGGCTCCTGCAGGGAAGACACCAAACACCATGGCTTGGTTTCGCTCGTTCAGGTAGAGCTCCAGGTTTGCAACTTCAAAAAAAAAAGTCACCGCCAACAAAACCAACAAACAGTCATCTCCCGTAGCTCTATTTCATTGCAGTTAATCTGGGCTCTCTGCTTACGAGGTCTTTCGGAAAACCTGTTGTACCACTGTCGTACCCACGGGCTTGCCTGCGTGTTGGCGCTGCACCACTGTAATTACAGCCGGGCCCAAAACCGAGCAGACGTGTTTAACTTCATGTGTACGGCCAGACAGCACCTGAGCGACTGCGTGAGCCATGGTGAGGGTTTCACACCGCACCTTCCTTTGCTTGCTGCCCCTTCCTGTGCCGATGGACCTAAGTGTCACACACAAACTAAATATTTTTCCCACCTCGCACCCTCTGTCAGTCTTCACAGAGATAAGGACCCACCCTGCAAGAACCTACACCAGCAAATCCCGCTGAGACAGTCTCTGCTCCGGATAATTTACATTCCCAAATTTAGCCAATGCACGGGAGGGAGAGGAATAAACAGGCAGGAAAGACAAAACGAGTTATAATTGCCAGAAGTACTAGCCAACGGTGGCCATAAATGTTACTTTTGCCAAATAGTACTAACTTAAAAAAAACTGTGCATTAAAAGTGAGTTCCAGTTCACAGTTTATGTTCCTTAATTTTTTTTAAACATTTTCATAGTTGGTATGCATAGTTGTTTTTTCCCTTCTTTGTCTCATTTCTTTCTTCTTCCTTATCCTCATTCTCCCCTCAACGAATAATTTAAATATTGAGTTACCCAAGGGAGAGACATTATCTTGTATCTGTCCAAGCAGTAATAAATACATCTATGGCCATATATTAATATGAGAAAGAAAGTGGGCTGCGTGCCATTGCCTGGCTACTCTCGAAGAGATTTAACGTTCCCTGCATCAGGGGGCAGCAGCGCACGCTCGCGTATTAGTCATACTATATAAGCACTTGTTTCTGAAACCTCAAGGGTTTATAAATCATCGCATTTACTTACATACTGTGTTTGGGAGTTATGGGGAATTTTGAGATGAAGGGAACATACACGTCTGGAAAGACTGATTGCAAGAACTGAAAAAGATGGGTTTAGCTAGTGCTCTGAGGGAATCGTAAAACAATGGCCTTTAGAATACTAATTTTACCTCCTCATATTCTAAGAATAAGCTTAATTTCCCTTTATCCGATGGTACTCTTACTATATGCAGCATGCATCTTTTTACTGTATTTATTTTTATATCTTTGCCACTTTTTGAATAATTGTTCTTAGAACACAGAAGATAATTATATATTCCTTAGAAGATCAGCGAAGCCCACGCTGTTTCTCATTCATGCACTGTTGATGCCTAAGGAATACAGAACATGACGCTTCTTTGGAAGACGGCAGAGGGTGAAAGAAAGCTGCATGATTTAATTGTCTCTCCTTCTGGGCTGCATTAAGAAAATGTTAAGAAAAATCCTGGGGTTTAGTAATGTGAAAGGCATCTTATTTTATCTAGAAAGGTGGGCGACCCAAACAGAAATTAGACTGCAAAGCCTTTATTTCAATATGAGCATAACAACTTCCTGGGTATCATTTTTTATAACTTTGGGTAGAATTTTCCATAACTTTTAGCCTGTGCCATTAACTTCATAAGCAAAGATATTATTCAAATTCAGGAACAGTAATTAAGGTAAAGGAGACTGCCTTTATCTTCTGCCAAAAAGCCTAACTCTTCCTAGGTCTATTATCAGATAGAAATTGAAGAAAAGAAATCTAGAGAATTTAATGTTTCAACAGCGTTAATAGTAAACCTTCATAGCATGTCCCCCCTTTTGCTGATATGTTTCTGGGTCTCACTGTGCTGTCAACACACAAGATAGCCCACAGAATGCTACAGACTATGGTTCCGAAAGATGCAGGTATCATCTATATCTCTTTTACCTCCTGACCTGTCTGTTTAAGCACTGCTTGCCTCTTGCCTCATTTAAAAAAAAAAAAAAAGGCGAACAAAAAACCCAAAACAAAACAAAACAAACAAACAAACATACAAACAAAACCTAAATGGTACTTTGGCTGGGGGTCAATTAGCTTGATTAGGTTCCAGTATTTTTAATACATTCTGCATCCATTAAAAACACAATGTAAATAGGCACAATTGAGCAAATATTAATTATGACAGTGGAGACTGATGGTTCCTTTCTAAAAACTGTTTCAGAAGCTACGAATGAAACAGGATCTTCCACACTAGAAGACTGCCTCTCGATACAAGTCCAACAGAAGTCCCCAGCAGCAGCCAAGCTGGAACCTAGCTGTTCTGAAAGAGAAAGGGCCTCCGGCAGAGCAGGCTCCAAAGAGGCGCCCTGCTTACAGAAGTTACTGTCCTCTTGGCCAAGTACTGCTTGAATGTGATCATCTTCAAGGCCTGTTGCATTGGTGACTAGGAATGGATGATATCATAAGGTAAAGGGATGTTGGAGGGAATTTTTAAGTGGCTGGTTTGCTGGCGTGTTCACTGTACCTTAAATGCAGTCAATTTAATAGCATTGTGTTAATTTGAATGTAAATAGAAAAATATTGCATATCTAGACTGCAGGGATGGATGTCTTCTTTATAGACTCAGAAAAATAAAATGCTTTTTAATTTTCTCCACATCGATGGAGTTTTCTGGTAGTCATTATGAAAGGCAAGTCTTGTGAGAAGGATTCAGAAATGTTTCTATTTGTGAAAGGTTCATCTCCTGGTACAGTTAAAAAACATTTTAAAAGCCTTTATTTCCTTGCCTGCTCTCTAAAACAATGCTGCAGTTGCAACTTAATTTCAGAGTTTAACTATTAAAGCAAATGACCAGCATTTTGCTGCATAAAGTTGTTATTACGTACCTGTATCTAAGATCATCACCTTGCAAAGACATTTGTGTCTCTTTAATCTTCCCTAAGTCAGCAACCCTTTCCGCCAAATAAAGCATGTGTCTAAGTGTAAGATTCAGGTTTATATTTTCAATAACAGTAATTTTGATAAAACAGTTTGCTTAGCAGATACTGAATGACCAAAGTAGTGATTTTTACATTGCAAATATAATTTTTAAAGCCATTATCATTTACATGGTTTCCTTCCCTTCCTCTTCAGTGCCGGATGAGGTAGGTTTGTAGTCACCGCCTCTTACATCGTCTTCAGATAAATTCAGATGGTAATTCTTTTATTTCTGTACTGCCACTTCCAATGACAAATTATGCTGACCAAAATAGAATTTTGCCTGCGATAATGTTAATTAAAAGATGAATTGTGAATGAGGTGAACAATGACACCCAGTAGTTGGTGGATTGATAAGACGTAGTTCACTAAGCAAGACATTATTCAGAATAAAAGAGCACACGGTAATCTGCAAACACAGGTTATTTTAGGAATTTGGTTCAGAATTAGAGTATTAAAAATACTATCTGACAAACTGTAGGCGATTCTTTGTTCCTTGGAGGCACTAGTGCTATAATATCAATAAAGCAGAATAAGCTTCTTTCTTTTCCCTGCTTTGTCTTTGCATGATCTTAGATTATGGGTGCATAATATTCTAAACATGATGTCAAGAAAAATGATTAAAAAAAGATACTGAAAGCGGAGCATATTGCATAATAACAGTGAACACAGGAGACATAATGGAAAGCATAAAGATAGTGTGGCCATCTTCCTGTCTGGTGAATGCTCTCTGCAAGTCTAGCAAAGGCAGTTACATAACTGATTTTTATTGCATTAGGCAACAGCAATATTGCTAAGCAAACCGATGTGCAGAATTAGAAAGCTTCTTCCACAGTAGAAATTAAGAAAAAAGACAGAGGAAGGGTCTCACTTAACATCCAGTGAGAGGGCAGGGCAAGAGGGTGTGCCGTCTTCGTTAATGGATCATGTCAGGGTGACAACATGATTTATTCTCATCACGCAGTGTCTTAGAAAAAAAATACAGTGCAAACTCAGTCCATGATAATTTCGCTGCTTTCTGCAGTGTAATGTGTGAACAGTCTAGAGCTCAAGCTGGTAAGTTAAAATGCCAGCCTCTAAAAGAGATTTAATGGGAGCTAAGATAATAGTCAGTAATGAGTTGTACAGGGGGAAAAAATTAACATGGGAGCAAACGAAAAAAAAAATGCATATGCAAAAATGTGCCTGATCTCTGTAAATTCAGAACACTGCTAGTGTATATTTAGACATAGCAGTTAATACAAAGAGGTCTGTGAGCTGGTACCAAGAAAGCCTACGTTGGTGGGGCATGGGTGGTCAGCTTTGACACCTAGAAAGTGCAAGCACCACTTGAAATTTTTGCTGTAGCTGTCGCCCTTCCCCCTCGCTTACTCACTGATGCCGATGAACATACAAGCTTATGTTGCAGCTTTCCTCTCAGCAGGCTTTTCTTTCATGTGGTTGACCATTTTTCAAGCTTGAACAAACTTAATTATCCTTGAGACTTCTGCCACTCGTGTTTGCATGGGAAGGAAGGTGTACAGACAGGTAGCCACCCATGTGAAGTGTAATTATATATCCTATGTTGCCGTAGGACCAGACTTTTAAAACCCCTGCACTAAGAAAGAGCAGTCGTGGTATTTAGCATCAACTGCAGTGCAAGAAAGTGCATTGTCAAAGTTAAGAGACCTAAATCTGTTACAATGCGTGTAGGATATGGTGAAGTAGGTAGGTTAAGTGCTGCTACAACAGAAGAGGACCTTGTGAGTCATGACCACTTTGGTGGTTGGGTTGCAGCAGTCTCGGTCTTGAGCAGAAGGGAAAAAATCTTGCTTTTCCATGTTCGCAGCACTAGGTGGCAATACGCTGCACAGGCATGGCAGCGCAGAAGTCCTCTCTGCTGCTTCCATTCCAAGCCATCGCCAGCTCCCACTCGCTCCAGTCTGCAACCGGAAGGGTGTGGGCGGTGGGACTGGAGGAGCTATCCGACTTCAGATTTTTTTTCACTCAAATCAGGCTTTAACTGCTTAGTGACTTGTACTTAGGAAAATTCAAGATATTTTTGGAATGAGTCAGGTGTTAGAAGACAAGAAGTGTGCTGTGAAATGCTTGGGGGCCACGGGTAGGGCCTTGGTTGGTAGGAGAAGCCGGAGACGGAGAGAGCAGGAGTGGCCGAGGAGTTCCCCACAGAGGTGGACGGCAGGACGAGCGCAACTGCGGTCATCCTTTGGCAGAAGAAACTGGAGCAACCTCCTCTAGCAAGCCCCTTTCTACAGCACAGCAGAGGAGCTTCTGGGTGTCACGAACAGCTGGACACTGCAATCGATGGTGCCGCTCAATGACATTGCTTGTTCTCGGCTGATAGAGACGAGAACTGATACTGAACCGCTGGAGGAAGAGTTCTTGGCTCCAGCTGAAACCACATTTATGTGCAGTTAGACAGGGGATGCATAGAAGAAATGGGAACGTACAGCCCACAGGCAAAGGCAGGGCGGATGAAAGATTTATCTGGGAATATGAAAATGCTTTGAACAAGTGAACTAACTCTCTTCTTTTCCCCTTCATTCGCACAACGGAGCAATTTTAAATTAGAACGGGTTGTAACAGATTTAATTTAGATCACCATGGTGCCTAGTGCAATGCTACAGTGTTTTCTAGTTTATCTTTTCCCCTGATTTTAAAGGGCTAAACAGTTTTTAAATTGTGAATTTGTTATAGAATGTATGGCTTCTAGACAGTCCTAACCAATTAGAAATTTTTTTACTGCACCGTGATTAATTTTGTTAGATAAAACTACTGAAGTACAACTGAAGGTAGAAATAAAAAGCATTTAAGTGCCGTACAGCCATGATTTACTCTTCAGAGATGCATTTAATGCTGTCTCCAGCAGAACAGCTTCATCCATTTTCCAAACATTCATTTGTTTATTTCAAGATTAGTCTCAGTTATAAACAGACATTAAATCACCTCCAGGCCCTAATACATTGTAATGAAGTATTGTAAACCATGTAGTATGTTGGTTTAAACAATGTAATCAGAAAGAAACAAAACCATTTTCTTCTGGTTCTTGCTGGCTCCCTGACTTCTTCTGTCTGTTCAAAGAAAAGTTCCTTTTAGTCTGTAAATGTCAAGGTCAATCAGAGGTCAAGTTTGTGCTTTTGAGCCGTGGTTCCTTTCAGGTTATTGGCTTTGTTTTATTACTGAAAGGAACCATCCATTTTGGCATATAGAGCAAAGAAGTCATGTAATCCTATTAAATACAAAACCAACATGTACAAATAATGGCGAGGGTTTGACAATCGCACAAAAGCCCCCTTTTTATGCCCACGGTTAAGCCTGCGCTGAGTAATTAATGGTCCTTCTATGAGCCTGTCTACAGTGGGAAAACTGCCTAACTAGTTTTCAAAACACTCGCTTGAAAGCTGGCTATAAGCACAGCCGAGAGCCCCTTTTAGGCAAGCTGGCATCTTTCTGCTGCCATGTGCAGGAATGGGAGGGGGACAGAAGCGGCTACCTGTCACCTTCCATCTCACAGCAGAAAATGGCAGAGGAGGAGTCAGGCACAATCCTAGGCAGAAGATCCTTGGAAGCAGAGAGACTTGAAGGAACAAGGAAGAAGGAGGGAAGCATCTGTAGAGAGTTAAGGATAAAAGAAGGTACTTCAAGTTATTAGAAAGTAAACTTGCTTTGTTGGCAGTAGAGAAAAGAAGTGGAAAGCCGGGGTTACAGCACACAAGTTGAGATCTAACTGGATCATTATGTACTGGGTACAAAATCTAAGACATAAAAAATTAACTACAAATGTTTATGCACAGTGCAAGGTCAGTAGAAGAAAAAATTAGGAATGGGAAACAAGGTATAATCAGAGGTAAAAATGGAGCAAAGGAAGCATAGGATAATTTAAAGAAAACTGTCCTCACAGTGGTATCTACACAGGGGTAACCAAGGCAAAATGCTGAGGATTTTCATGTTCAATTAGTTATGATCAGATGTAAACTATGGGCTTGCAATGCTGTCAGTTCTACTTGTCACTTCTCTGAGGACAGTCAACTACAGTACGTGAAAACTACCGAAGCTGTGCAAAACCCAGTTTTTGTAAACAACATTCATAACATTATTTTCACATCACTCAGACAAGCATATAGGTTATCACAACCTTAAAATCTGTCTGCTGGCAAGGCAAGACATTTCCATCCTAGAGCGTATGCAAGCATATGAACTGACTGGATCTATTACTAATAAAAAGAGATGAGCTGATTGAGAGTGCAGATAGCAATTGGAGATAAGATGAAGAATTGCATGAAATGTAGGCAGGAGCTGCAGAAATGAACACCAAACCAGACATACAATTGAATATAATAAACATTACAGAAGTGGAAATGGGAAGCAGAGAAATCTACATTACCCAGATTGTGAAACAAGCCTTACAAAAAGCCAGACAGTAAAAGTTTCCAGCCTATCATATTGCAAGGTCAGATAGACAACAAAGATGCTTGGAGTTTAAGTGTGGAACAGGTCCAAGATCTTCAGATAGCCTTGTAACAGGAAGGGAAAAACACTGGCATATCACTAGGGAAGGACCTCCACGCAAGACTGATGCTTAAACACAGACTCGAGAGGTTTTCAGCAGACGCTTCAGCGAGAATGGCCTCTAATGGTGCAGCCTTGAAACAAGTCTGGAAGAAGCCTCACTCAAGCTTGGGTTCGCTCCCTGGGGTGAGCATATATTAAGGTGGCCACAGGTTCAGTATGAATAATTAGGGCTGAATTTATTTTTTTGTCCTCCTTTGTTCCCAGCACATCGCTCAAGTAGCGCAAAGAAAGTGAAATACACCCACAACTCCCCATCTGGGGATTTCCTCAACTGATATACAATCAATGTATAATTAGCTCCTCTGCCTCTCTCTGGGGTGCAGAGGAATTATCAGTGTCTCAATCTCCAGCTATCACTAGCTGCTAGATTAGTCATCTGGTG
The DNA here is from genome assembly GCA_013398915.1 of Dromas ardeola. Taxonomy (NCBI): domain Eukaryota; kingdom Metazoa; phylum Chordata; class Aves; order Charadriiformes; family Dromadidae; genus Dromas; species Dromas ardeola. Next base: position 7,631 of record VYZM01022326.1, on the reverse strand, counting down.
TGGGACTCAAACCAAAAAGACATGGAGCTGTACCTGTCCTCCCGAGGGGGTTTAGAGGAGATGGTTGCATGATAAGACGACATAGACTCCGTAAAAATATATACCCAGAGAAACACAAATGCATGCCTTGTCACTGTTAGAATTTCTGAATTAAGTGAAATGGATTCTGCAGACCAACGTCAACTAAAGAAAATGTCGATTCGAGAAACCTCTTTTCCCTCCCTACCTGTGACTCCCCATATTTCTTCAAGCTTTTCTACCAAGCTGTGGGTACCTCAGACTAAGAGATGAACCTTCCAGTCCCTAGGTTATCCGGTCATCACTGGTGGGTTCCCAGGGAGCTCTCAGGTACAGGAGGACACGTTGGTACTCCACGTGGCTAGAAGAAAACTTTGGAGACTTTTATAGGAAAATTCCACACTTCAGTGACCCCAAAGAGAGTCTTTTTCTTCTCTCCTCTGAAAACAGTCTCATTCACAATTTGGGCCATTAGGTGTCTTAGACCAAGTCTAAGACTTTTAGTCTCACAAACCTAAGCTTGTGTATGGAGCACCACACAGAGGTTGTTTTGGGGACCCTCTGTTTAATTTCCCAGCTTTCATATTTGTTTGGAGAGTCCTTTGAATGGGATGGAGGTAGTTTCTTTAGAAGCAAAATTTGTCCACCAGAAAGCATACTGTAAGACTTTACATATTTACATATGCCTGGATTTACTTGTCATCTGCTGCCCTTCAGCTGCTGCTGGCAAAACTGCCGTAGCTATAGAGCAAATTGGTTTTCCTCTACTATTAATTTTGTTAACCTGCTCTATAGGGGTCCTTTGCAGTTCCCTGTCTCACTGCAGCTATACAGTAACCCTGTCGCATTTTCTACTTTCTGTTTTTCAGTGCAGCTCTCACCTCCTCAAGTATTTTGGGGCCACCAAACAAAAACACTGACACAGAAATGTAAATGTGCTTGTCCTCTATGTAAGTGCATTTCCATCACTATAAAAAATATGTTACAGCTTATTTAAATTTGATGATGTAGAATGCCTTACATCACTACAAACAAAATATATTGTATATATATTGGATACACAAAATGAATCTAGGCATGTTAGTTAATAGTATTTTTTAAATCGTGACAGCTGTATCCTTACAGTTTAAATGCGTATCTGCCCACCGTCACATATGTAAGAAACAAGATGCAGGGAGACCCGGAAGTGACCGGGATATATGACGATAGCAGACTTGTATGAAAATTCAGGTTAGAGTTCTGAATGGGAAAGTTCAGAGCAGAAGATGTGGATGGTTGTTTTCTTTCAAACATGAAACTCTGCATAAAATCAGCAAAATTATTTGCTTCTGTGATGAGGAACATGGAAGAGAAAACTGAGAAACTGCTGAAAAAAGGGTGATATGATGACTGGGATGGTTCTATCAGAGATGGCCACCTGAACTCTTTTCACACAATACGTGGGGTGCTATTGCCAATACCGTATCCACTCCTGACGGAAAAAATCCTGGAAAAAAAATACTGCTGCCATTGCACTGAAATTCACTACATACACTGGAAAACTTTAATCTTGATCTCAGTTGTCAGTGTGGACTCGGACGTGTTGCACATTGTGGGGGAACCAGACTGACTTAATCATATCTGTGTTTAGATATTATCCTCCTGTTACAGAAAACGATTTAGATGAACTGCAACTTGGAGTTAAGATGACAGGCTTCCTTCTACTCTCATCACATATCTTTTCCATAACTGTTTACCTTTTATCTTTAGAAAATTTTTGCATACTATCAGCTTCATTTTTCCTTCCCGTACTCAAAAGTATGATTTATCTCGTTCAACAAACCTTAGAAATTAGTACAGCTCTGTGTAACAAGCTGTCCTAAAGCCTCTTTTTCTATATGTCAGTTATACTACATAACAGATTTTTAAAGCCAAGAAAAAAAAAATCACAAAGATTGGTGGGGGCACTCAACAGAAGCCGTAGGAGACACTACCTTAAATCTGTATTTACTGTCACTGTATTTACTGGATTTCAGGTTGATGGTGTCTCTGTAAAGGCAGTTTCCATTGAATACTGTAACTGAGTTGAATCTTTGTCTGCAAAATGGACTGTGTATTTCTCTCTAGTAGTACAACAGAAGGACATTTAGAAGAAGGTGTGTTTCTTCATACAGCGGTTTTCAGCAGTTACCACCAGAAGTGAGCACAAAGCCAGGAGGATAAAACTTCATAATTCTTCCATGTCACTCAAAGCTCCAAACATTTCGAGTTGGGAAGTCAAGACTTACTTGAAAATATGTCTTTAAGACATAACAAAGGGGAAAGACTTAGGAGACTTGGCTTCATGCTTTACCTCTGCAGCTACTTTCCTGAATGATGTTGGACCACCTCTGTTTCCTAGTTTACCTGTCTGTAAAATGGGGGCAGTATTATTGGCTCCTGATTGTGAGCCCCTCTCAGGTCTACCTATACAAAAAGCTGTAACAGAGTGAGTGGTTTTAAAGTTTAGAAGAGCTCAAACCACACCACCAACATAAAAAATGGAAATTACTCAAAAAATAAAAAGAGGAGATTTTCACTTATGTCAGTTTTATAAAGATATACAAGTTTTAGATGTTTATGCATTCAGAATTTAGAAACACATGTAATATAGTTTATATAATATATATATAAAATACACATCTGTAAATTTATAAATAGATATGTCATTGTATTTTATAAAATAAAACATTTCCTCTCCTCCAGTGTGTGAAAAAGCCACACAAACGGGAGCACTGCACACTAGGACATGGTCCCGCAAGATGGTCCATGTCACTGTATCTCTTGTGTGTACATGTAACGTGCCCACAGATTATTCCTGACAGCATGATAGTATAAGCACCTCTTCCAAGACAACCGGGAACTGACACAAACCAAATGAAGCAGGGATGTCCCCTTTAAAACTCCCAAAGTCTCTAGCTCATATTCCTCTCCAGGGCTTGCACACAGTTGGAAAACAGTTAATAGTGTCATTGAAAAAAATCTCAGTCTCGTCACTATTTCTAACTTGCCTGTCTGTAACTTCTTTACCAAAATATTCCTAAGCACTTTACAGGCTTAAATTTGTTTCAGAGCATCCCTGCAAGGCAGCATCGTATCTCCTGTGTGCCCAACTGCAGGGAGATGCAGGAAGGTCAAGGCCGGGTCCTGCCGAGAGCTGCCAGGTGTCCCCATCCAGCAGCACCCCGGCTCCATCAGCGTCAGGCCGCAGTCCCAGGGGCTTGGCAGCTCCTGCAGGCTGTGCCGGAGGGGCAGCTCGGCCACCCACTCATAGACATGTGGCTCTAAGCTTTGTTAAAAAGTTCCCGAGGTTCAAGCCGAGAGAAAACTAGCGCTTGTGGACTTCCAGAGCTGACCGCAGTGCAAACAGCCACGAGAGTTCAATTTTCCTTTTTTTTTTTTTTTTGGGTCCCCTGGCTGGACCAACCTTCTTAAAGAGCATCTTATCTGCTAGAGGAGATAGCAGTCGTGGCTTCGTGACAATTAAAGGCAATTTAAACCGGTGCGGCTGCAAATCCTGCTGTTGGGCACACAACCCTGCCTCCTTTTCTGACACTCGTCTGGCTGACTCGGTGAAGCAATTCAGGGGAAAAATTACACAGGGTTTCTGCCAGCGCCGGGAGGCTGACCGGGCAAGCGGTGAGTGTCAGCGGTGGGTGCAAACAGCAGGCAAAACCACGCAGCTGGAGGCAGTGACTTGCAGAGGGGACAACGGGACCTCCGCCAGCGCAATTCACTTTGGGTTTAGCCTTCGTGGAAAGAGACCCGGCGGGCAGGGCTTTCACCAGCAGTCTGAGTGACAGCAGCAGGCTTTCATACTCTTCTCTCCTCGGCACATTTTCTGCACCATCCCTTATGCTGTGCAATCAGCAAACTGATCTGGCTGAAAGCGAAGAACGAAAAAATAAAATGTCTTGCTTCCAGTATTAGTTTTCAAATGGTGGCGGCCATGGTCTGAGATCAGCTTAGGCTGCCGGTGAAATCTGTGACTTCATCTCACATCTGGGATCAGAGCAGGTGCTTCACTGGGCAAGAGGCAACTTGGACCAGCAAGGGTGGGATGATGCTTGCCCGACACAGGCCTGCTCCTCACCCGGGTGGCAGAAGTGGACAAAGGGAAATACACAGTAGTTCACAGTAACCAGGGCCCTGATACATTTCTACTGAAAAATTATCCATCTCCATTTCAACCTTGGCCATTTTTCCTAACTTGCAAAGGATGCGGTAAGAAGGGACACCAAAGATCGCAAGCTGTTTTACCCTGGAAGCTCTCAATGTCCTGAGCTTCCTGGGGAGAGGAGGTATGAGGGAGAAACACCGTACTTGAACATCCACGAAGGCAAGGAGCACCAAGGCAAGTGAGGGGTTGCAAACACTACCTTCAAACAAAGCAGGGATATAGAGTTTCCTGAGCACAGGGATACCTGGAATGATATACTTGCTGGTCTCTGAGCAAGCCCATCACCAGCTGTCCTTTATTTTTCTGGTGTTCAGGTATGAGGGATGCTGTGGGTACCTCCCTTACGGTGCACAGGGAACAGGATCACAGAAAACACACGTTCAGCTTTTGAAACTACTCTTACCTTACTCTTGTCACTCCTGTAGGGCCCCAGTGTTTCTTATTTATCTAACAGCAAAGAGACAAAAGTAAATGACTGACTAAATCCAAGGGACTCAGATGATACCAAACTAATTTAGCAGGGAAAGAACCAGCGATGTCATTCTGGAAAGCTCACAAATTGAAATGAAAAATCAAATTCAAACATTTAACCGTGAGCTGATCAGTAATTACACCGGAACAACTGGTAGCAGAGGGCATATTTGCCATTTCTTGAAATCTCCAAATTGACTTTTCTTTTTTTTTCTGGAAAATAAGCTTCAACTAAGCAGGTTATTATCTCAATTACAAACACTACAGTCCGCATTATGTTGGATGTCAGATTCTGAGAACAAACTCGCTTTTAATCTTAAATCCTCGATCAGTACGCTATATGGCTCAAAAGCTCCATATTAAAACAAAACTAAGCCTGTCATTACTTTTCTCGAACCAACTTTGTAATTAAGGTCTGCTCATTATTTTTTTTAAGATAACATCCACAATTCAAAATTCAGTCTGGAAACAGGAATCCAAAATTAAGTAACAAGGTGGACATCTGGATTTTGGATGCTGTTATTTTGACCAGTAAGATGCTCGCATAAATGTGACTCATTAAGCAGTCTTAAGGGGCTTTATTGAACGAAGGTACATTGCCTTCTACCACAGTCATGCTATGTTTTCTTCAGCATCGTCTTTCTTGGAAAGCCCACAAATTGAAGGCAAAGCCTCCTAATAGAAACTCAGGCATTTGGGAAGATAACGACACAGCAATCCTGTGTCGGAAAGGAATGAACCAGGAGGAGGATCAGAGACCTCTGTCACTTCTAAACTTCGGTAAGTCTTTCATTTCTAAAACAGCCCCGCTTAGAAAAAATTAAAATTCATTAATCTCTAACAAAAATCTGACAGAGTGATGGCAGTTGCCATAAGCCATTTGCTGCTTTCCTGTTGTTCATAAGCGGTGGGAGGTTTCGGGAGGCAGCTGAGCCACCCTGCCAGCTTGCTGCTGCAAGTCCCACGTCCATCCCCACGGCTCCCCTTGGGCTGCCCCTGGCACCCAGCTGGCCTCCCCCTGGCACCCAGCTGGCCTCCCAGGGAGCTCACCAAAATGGCAGGAAATCAACCCAGACAGAGAAGGAATAGTCTTCTGGCTTGGTGAGCTGAACGAGCTCGCAGGGGCGAGCCAGTGGGCAGGGAAGAGAGAGCAAGGTCTCCCTCTCCTGACAGCAGCAAGCAGGTGGCCCGGCCGGCCAGGACGTCAGCCCAGCTTCAGGGCTCCCAACACTCACCAATGGGCTAGTTATCCCCGCCAAAGTGTTGTTAAACAATATCACAACAAGCCGGAGAAATTATTTTGAGGTTGAATACTGTAAATAGTAACACGATTCGTTATTTCAAACCGGGAAGCTTGATACTCAAATCCTTGAAGATTAGAAGAAGGATCAGGAAAACTAAGAACTTAAATTAAGGCTTTGTGCTTTTGATGGAGACCAATTCATAAATTGCAGGATGAGCACAAAGAATGCAGTCTGGCTATAGCCAGCCCCCCCGGCCCCCGCCAGTTTTCTTGAAATGTTGTCCAAAGCTAATAAACCAGTTTACTTCATTCAGAAGAGCTTTGCGTAGCTGAATTTGTTATGGTAGAGTAAGACGGGTCAAGTTTATAGCATGTCAGAAGGCTGCTCGATAATGATTCTTTGTTCAAATTCAAATTAGCCATTTGCTTCTATTTTGAGAGTTATAGCACAAACCTGTGTGTTTCGGGTAAATCAAGTAACACCTAGCTGATTCAATATAGATTTGTTTGTATTGATTGGCTGGACAAGTCCAGATGCTGAGACAAACCTAGAAAGACTGTGTGAAACTCCATTGCTTATTTTCAAAGGTCATTTTGGAAATCACAAATAATATGGGCTATTCTGGGTTTCAGACTAGACACAAAAACCAAACAGAGGCAAGGCACATGTTGAGTTGTGGTTTTAATTCTATTTTCAACATAGTTTATATGACTTAGGACTCCAGCAAGCAAACAAGCCAACCATTGAATCCAAAACTCAGCATAGATTTTGCATAGCTCAGCACGGAGAAGTTACAATATCTGAATGGTATTTTTCACTTAAGTAAAAATAAAATTAGAAAATGACTAGCTGGGGAAAAAAAAGAACCTTTCTCTCGACGTTTGAAACAACTGAGGCCTTTGCGTATAGTACAAAGGAGTTTAATAGCCAACGGGCGGTATCATACTTTTTCACTCTTGCTCTAATCTACACTGTAAATCAAAACAATCTCATAAAAGGTTAAATTATTAAAAACGGTGGCCCAATGGAAGTGTCATGCAACCAGGAAACCAGGATGACCATAAAAAGAAAATGAGGCTGCTGGTAACCATTATAATGTAAGGCTGAATCACAAACGCTAACACCAAAGACCTTTTTCTGTTCCAGTTATAACCCTTGAGAGTTTTGTCTGTTGTATTTTGGGTTTTTTCCCCCCTCTGAAGGCAGAAGTAGGCCCTATAACCACCCCCGTTTCAGTTTCTCTCTTCCCAGCTATGGTTTCTTACAGTAACTTGGCTGTCATTGTCCACGAGCTTTAAAAGGAGCACTGCATAAGCCGTAAAAAATCACCTCTCTCTCCCCAAGATGCAAAATCCTCCCCTGCAAGGCAACATTTTGGTGCAATCTAATGCCAGTTCCGAGCTCAAGGGGGGCTGGAGATATTTCGCCGAAACATTTCTGTAGAATTAAAAAGAAAATAATAAAAAAAAAAGAGATAATTTAAGACTACCAGTGGCAAAGATCGGTGACCACAACAGCAAGTTCCTACAAGGCTCGCTGGTATCGAGAGAATTAACTTCCAAATTAACCCAAAGCGCAAGGAGCCTCCCTGGAGCCGGAGACAGCCCCCTCCCCTCCCCGGTCAGAGACCGTCTTTTACCCCACCGATCTTTCCTCCAGCGACACCCCCGGGGCTGGGGGAGGCCCGGCCGGCAGCCCCC